>NW_020769332.1:427692-464618 GCF_900518735.1 Pseudonaja textilis | reverse complement strand
GTGTGTGTGTGTGTGTGTGTGTGTGTGTGTGTGTGTGTGTGTGTGTGTGAATCATGCTGTAATTGCTATCACATCGATGCTTCTAAGAAGTTAAGCAAAAACTTCATTTTGCCTTGCAAAGGACTATTGAAAAAACAAATAATTCAATGCCATCTTGCAGACAAAAGCCAGTTAGCAGGAAGAGGGAAAAGGCCAACCAGGCTCTTTCCAACTTCCTAATATTCTAAGCAGCCTTTGGACTCTGGAAGACATTGCCACAAAGGACTCATCTGATTTGGAAGGGGGAATGCTTAGGAATCAAACATTCAGTTCAAGAAAAGGCCCAACTATCTTAAATCTAATGAAGTATCCTTTAAGATGTGCCTAAATGGCAGAGAATTGGCTTGCCTCAGGCCAAGAATATCTACATAGTTGTGGAAGCAGCTTCTCCCAAGCCAAGCAGGCCTGGCTGAATCCCAGAAAAAACCCAAGGCTGCACTCGCCTGGGAATTCCTGGGCCCAGAATATTCATGATTGTTTTCCATGGAGCAGTAGCTTTTTGGAGGGAAAGATTAATTCACAGGGGTTATTATTTATTGTATGGAACATTCACACCACACTTTGATGAAAAACACAGGAGATAAAGATATAAAATATTATGTTTAGATTACAGATATAATTTCTTGCTTCATTTGTCACAGCCAGGAAGTCTCCATTTTGGCACTCTGTCTCTATATCTTGCATAGCGTGTTTTTCAGCCCCACAGTCACAATTTGGGGGAAGGTATTTTGTCCCAGTTATAGAAGGCCTCAGCACATCTATCATAGCCAGAGTGGAATTGGAAAGGATGCTTGTGTCCAGGCCGATCCTTGGGTCCCCTGGATGGTGCTAAAGGACAGTCACTTCAAGGCAAAACCTCTGAAGCTGCAAAGATACGGCAGTGAGTCAACCCTTGCCATCTCCTGGCTATAACACACCACACAGAGATCCTTCATGAAATGGTCCCTTGGGACAGACTGATTTGATGGCTGCCCTACACAGGCACAGAAGCCCCCAAACTTAAAAGACAGCAGGTATGGCATGGAAACAGCTGGTCGAGCTACCCACGGATGGGGCAGCCTCAGATATGGCTCTGAGCAACTGGAAAATATACCAGTGGCAGTGGTGACTGCCAGCCGTGGAGGCTGTTCGTTGCCAGGAAAATATAAGGAAGTTTACGGATACTTGTCTGGTTGCCTAAGGTGAACAAAAACCACTTGCTGCAAAAGGGTTTGCAAACAAATGGAAATGCTCAAGTGTTTCTTCGAAGTGGCACATTCAGATGCACATTTGGGTGGAATATTAAGATCTTGCTCATTTCACCTGTATTTAAAGGTAGCCTAAATATTAACTGGGTAATTTATTACTATTTTTCATTAGTGTTGCTGAATTAAAGTTTCATAATTCCAGAATCCAATTTTTATATTTAGTGGCAGTTTTATATTTCATAACTAATTTTCTCAATAGATGGCTTTGAGCACTTAAATATAGTGCAAAAGGTGTTTTTTTTCCAGCTGCAAACTGTTAAAAATTTCCACAAGTCCTTGGGGACATGTTTTCATTTGTGTCACAGATGAGCCAAAATATCAGTCAGGCTTTTGAGGAGGGGGCAGGAGGGGGCAGATGCTTTAGAAAATTAAAAAAGTCCGTCCAAATTATGTTGCTGAATCTCAGGACTTGGGAGTTTAAATATCACCTAATCTCAGGAGTGAACAAACCTGAAACGTCTTAAAGGTTTGATCTCTTTTAAGAGATGAGGCACTCTGCACACCTGTTGATTTTTGAAAATGTGTAAAGGTTTCTCTCCTACTTCAAGCAAAGCAAGCAGGCCAATTGCTTTAGAAAGTCTGCCAGCTTCTGCCTTGCACAGCAATCAAGATGGGGGGGGGGGGGGGCAAGGTATGAAAGGAGGCCGAAGAATGGGATTATGAGATCCTGATAGTGATGCTCAGCTGAACTATTAGCTGGACTCAAGCGTTGGTTGTATAATGGCTCCCAATAATAATATGTGTCAATGGCTCCACATCAAACTAGAAAGAAGCATCGAGGGACGCCTGACAGAGCTTTGAAATGTTATTGTAAATGAGTTAGAGAAAGGCTTGGAAAACATGATTATTGAAAGTAAGCAAGACACAAAAAAATAAGGATAGCAAACACCTTATCAAGGTTTAGGACAATCTCAACAAGTGAGAAATATCGTTATAAATTACGCCCGAAGTATCATTGGAAGAAGACGAGGAAAATGGAAGGCACAGTGGATCCAAGACAAACCATGGAAGCTGATTGATGAAAGAAAAGTTATAACATTAAAACAAAACCAGCCAAAGATGTGGAGGAAATGAGAAAAAAAACGAACCAGAAATCTATAGAGCTTGATCAGATGGAGAAGAGAAGTTGCCAGAAAGACAAGGAAGAATGGTTGGAATGGAAAAGCCTTGACACACAAGAAGCAGCCAATCAGAAAGATTCCAAAACTTTTCTTACATAGCTAACGAACTGAATGGAATGAAGACGGCCTTCAGTGTTCCAATAGAACAGAAAGAGAGAGGGAGAAGATTTAGACTAAGCTAATAGAACAGAACAGAACGATTGGAGGTTTTGTCGTCCGACCTGTGCTCATGCAGGAGACTCTACACATTTTAGACAAATGGCTGTTCAGTCTCTTTTTAATCAATTTAATCAATCAATTAAATTTAATTGATCGATTTAATCAATGAAGGATAAAGAATGGGAAGTTTCTGGTCACCCAAGATGAGCAGAATAAAAAATGGGTTTCAACACTTCCGAGAAATTTTTAACCAGCCAAACCCATCCATTATGTACGATTTTAATGAAGAGTGGGCCTAATAAGAGCTTCAGGTGAATACTGTGAAATTACTACTGAAGAAGGAAAGATGGCAATTTGAAGCCTTAAAAAACAATAGGTGCCTCAGATGAGATCTTAAAACATGCCAAACAGGCTGTGGTAAAAAAGCTGACAACATTGTGTAATAAGTGTTAGGTAAATGGTGTAGTTCCAGAGGCCTGGCAAAGAGGCCATTACCAAAGATTGACAAAATCCAACAAGAAAGTTACCAACTCTGAGCGCACCACCTGGCATCCTCCTCCTCTCAGTGCCTGGAAGGACCTTTTGCATAATTTCCTTAGGCGGCTGCCAAGTGCCCTAAGCCAACATCTGAGAAAAGAACAAGCCAGATTTCACCGTGGAAGGTCCTTCGGTGAGCAAGTCTTCACCTCACCAAATATCACAGAACAATGCATTGACTATTGACAGCTGCTGGCCATCAACTTTAAGAAACTGTTTGGCAGGGTCCACCAGGAATCCCTCTGGCAGCATTGATACGGTTACTAACAGTCTTCATTACTATCTTTAAGGACTTATACCTACAATCAAGCTGCTGCATTAAGACCAAAAATGGTCACACGGACTTCTTTGAAATTACTACTGGAGTTAGACAAGGCTGTATTCTGTCACCGCTCCTCTTCCTTGTGGCCCTCGTGAGGCAAAAAAACATCACACGCCGGGAAAGGCATTCATTATTCTGACCCAGACTGCCTTGGGGACCTGGATTTTGCAGATGATATTGTGCTACTTGAGAAAGTTAAGACGAAACAACAAGTGCCTTAGATGAAGAAGCATGAAGAAATTGGTCTCAAGATAAGTGCCGAGAAATAAAAGATCTTGTATCTGAGCTCCATCACATAGATATAGAGACAGTGGTGGGATTAAATTTTTTTACTACTGGTTCTGTTGGGTGTGTGTGTGGTTTGCCGGCAGCTGGTGTGGATGGCTGAGGAGAGTGAGGACTCAGATGAGGGGCCAGGACCATTAGGGAGTGGACTGCTGACTTCAGAGATTGTGGGGGCTGACAGCAGCGATGAGGAGGTTCCCGAGGAGCCTGTGCCAAGTGTGTGCACGTGCAGGGTTGCTCGCAGGAAAGAGCAACTGCAACAGCACGGGCGACTCAGGAGAAAAGCTGCAAGGTAATTGCCCCTCCTTCAAGAAGATAAAAGCCAGCTGTGAAGTGAACGATCTTTGCAGGAAGCAAAGACGTTTTGAAAATCAGCCTTGTAGACATTACAGTATCTGAAGTTGGTATTTGAAGACTCTTGTGCTGTGAAATATTTCTTATGTGATTCTTGGCAGTCTCTCACAGTTTTGGCAAAATTTGTGTTTATCAAAGTTAATTAGTTTGCAGCAGCCTTTTAACTGGAGATTTGTAAGACTCATTAAAAGGTTTCTGTTCCCTTTGATTATTGTTTGTTTTATTGGAAAAGGGTTTGGGTCAGAACAGCTTGGCTCTGAACTACTCAACATTTCCGCTACCAGTTCTCCAGAACTGGTCAGAATCTGCTGAATCCCACCTCTGTATAAGGAATCAGACTTGGATCACAGCGACTTGAGGAAGTAGAAAGCTTTACCTATTTGGGTAGTGTAATTGAACAAAATGCAGAGGGGGACGTTAAGTAACGCATTGGAAAATCCCAGAGGATGAATAAAATTTGGCCCTCATCGTCTATATCACTAGAACTTGATTTCGTTTGCTCACTTCCATAGTGATCCCGATAGCCAGCGAGACTTGGAAAGTGTCAGGAAGTAATAACAAGGGACTCGACATCTTCCAATGAAAATGTCTTCCCTGAATCCTAAAGATTTGCTATTTTGACCATATTCCTAACAAAGAAGTGTTCAAAAAGAGTTTCTCCTGCAAACTACATAATATTGTTGAATGCAGAAGATTCCAACTTGCAGGTCATGTTTTCTGCATGGAGAATAATCGAATCTTTAAGAAGGCAATGAGATGGACTTCCCCCATGCCAAATGACCAAGAGGCTACCCTCGAAATATACAGTGAAGAGCATTCATGGAAGACTTAAAGCAACTAAACATCAAATGGGAAGACGCTGAAGTGTTCACCCAAAACCAAAAATGCTAGTGACCCCTTGCTGCCCAATATGCTACGTAGCATGGGAGGATCTAATAGTATAAAATGCAACAAGCAAGAAGAAAGGAAAGAAGCCAGCAATGTGAATTTCCAATGGGATAAGCACAATCTTTTGGGTGAAAAGAAATCAAAGACATCAGTACAGAATATAGGGGACCATACTGGGCAGCAGTGCATGTAATATGGATTTAGGTTTCTTGATGGATCAAATCTGAACATGAGCCAGGGTATAAGATGGCTGCATAAAAGGCAATGGCAATGCTAGAAAGGCATTTTGTGTCAAAATCAAGAAAAGTCTTTGTTTCTCTCTATTTTGCATTGATTATACAAATATAGATAGAACACGGTGTCCACTACGGGGCACATTTTATGAAGAATATACTGGACAAACTGAGCAACTGGAGCATGTCCTGGAAGGAAAAGGTTAGGAGAAATGGTTAGAGGCACTCAGTCTGTCGTACATATAATTGGTGATTTCAAGTGTATGAAGGGCTATCATGTCGAAGGCAGAACAGTTCAGAGGCTGGGACAAATCTAAACCAAGCGTGGCCTCCCTCGTGCAATACAGAGCCTTACCACCACTTCTGGTGATCTTGATCTTATCCCTCTGTTGATGCAGCCCAGGCCTGTATTGGCTTTTAGCAGCTGCAGCACACGGCTGGCTCATACTTAAGTGGTGATCCGAGATCCCCCACACAGACACGACCATTGAGCCAGGCACTGCCTATTCTGCATCTATACATAATGGACTTAATTTACAAGAAAGCAGATTTCAAATGGATGTCAGGAAGAATCACATAATTGTAAGGTGCTCAGCAATGAAAGATGGTGCTTGCTTGGAAAGTAGTAGTAGACTCTTCATTACAGGTGTTCAAATAGAGGCTGGATGGATGCTATAGTGGATTTCTATACTGAGCATAGGGTTAGATTAGACAATCTCAAGAACCCTTCCAACCTTTACTTTCTGTGATTCTAGAAATACACCTTAGCCAGAATCCAACTCTGGTAGCATTGTTGATGGAACTACGTTCCCAAGCCCATCCCTGATTTGTCTTCAGTTCTTAGGTCACTGTTTCTTTCTTTGGTGAAATCTACAAACTTTTCAAGACAGAACCACAGCTCTTTTGCTTAAAACAACAAGGATTTTAGCAGAGCTGGCTGGAGAATTCTGGGAATTTAAGTCCACAAGTCTTAAAGTTGCCAAGTTTGGAGACCTCTGCATTAGTTGATCCTGTGGTCGTTAAGCAAATCCAGCTCTCCCATTAACTTTGCTTATTGGAAACCAGCTTGGGAAGATTGCAAATGACAATCATATGATCCTGTTCAAACATCATAAATACCTGCTGGTTGCCAAGCACCCAAATTTTCATCCTGTGGTCCTGGGGATGCTGTGCCAGTCATAAGGGTGAGGACTGATTGGAAGTCACTTTTTTCAGATGATCTGCCATTCAGATGATTGTTAAATGAGTGGCTGCAAGTCAAGGACTCCCGGTAGCAATATTATTACCGCCATTTTTACATAGAAGAAGCCCACCCTTGGGGAAATTCTCTCCACCAGAACGTTACCTGCTTCAGCACGATTCGGAGAGCGCAGGAGATTAAACCTCTGTTCCCAGTGATTGACCTCAATTGCATTCCAAGCTTGTTCGCTTTTGACTCCAGACGTTGTGGGTGCTTATTGGGGGCTTTTTAAGAAGAGACTGGGCAACCATTCGTCTAAAAGGAACTAAAAGGAAATCCCGCTTGAGGAGCAGGTTGGAATACAGTCCCTTCATTATTCTGTATTCATGTCCTTTCCTACCCCAGAAAGGAAGAGGAAGCAAATTCGACGTAAGAAAAGGTCACACTTGGAGGGAAGAAATAGCCAAGGTCTCATCACACCACCAGAATTGCTTCCCTGAAGGCCTGAATGTTGCTGTTGTCAAACAGAGGAATTTCTGAGGGAGATTCCAGCTTGTGAAACTGCTAGATTTGGCTTCCTTCATCTCTTGAGCTCAGTCAGCCTCCACATCATGGAAGCTCGTCCACTGCAGGTTGGATGACTCAGTTATCATTGCATCTTGTGGCTGAGAACAGCATCCTGAAGAATCTAACAAAGTCCCCAGCAAAATCCTTCTTGACAAGGTGATAAACTTTGTACTGTGTGTAGCACTGATGCAAAGTTTAACAACAGCAAGCAGACAATCCATTTCCACACAGAGAAAGCTTGAGGGCTGCAGAAACTGTTTGGGTGAGGCTGGGAACGCACAGAGGCTCTGGGCTGCTCAACATGTTTATTGCAGGCCTCGAAAACCTGCAAGCCCAAATGTGCAAGGCAGCCAGCTTTACAGAAGAAGGGAGGGCAGACTGACACCATCCTTCACTGCATACTGATGGCTCGGCTGACTTTAACTGGGTTTGGGAGCCCAGAAGAAAAGGCAGAAACGCACTCAAGCTGATAGAAGCATTTCGAGGGGAGCCATCTTACTTATTTCCCTTCTGATAAGTGGGCATTTGGGAAACGGTCATGGCCATTTTGGGAGCTCAGCCATTAATAAGCCCAGCCCATTGCAGCCATTTTGTGAGAGTGCCCACAAAACAGAAGAGAGATTTGCTAATCAAAAACAGGCATCAGCTTCAGGAGATGGATGGGTGAGGAGTTAAAATGAGGCCTGCTTGCACAGCTTAACAGCTGCCAAGATGATCTTTCTGGATTTGATCAGCCTCAACTTGCAGCTATGTCTGAGTGGCCAGTTCCTCTCTGGGGCGGCTGGAACCCGCTAGACTGCACCCAAAATTATTGTATTGGTTTCTACTGACTCTCTCAAAGTACTGTAGGAAGTTAGCATCCACCCCTCTCCTAAAAAAAATGAAATATTCTAGGAAATATTAAAAAAGCAGAATATTTCCCCTAAAAAGAGTAGAAACTCAGAAGCAGAAACTCACCTCAGAAGCAGAAGCTCACCCCGTCCTTTGTTAATGGGTGGGCCATTTAAGGCCTGGGCCATAATATTTTACATAACAAAGATCTCCTCCAGGTAGAGCTATAATAGGAATTGCCCAAAGCCCTTGCATTACATCATCACCCAGCAAGGCTCAACCAAGCCTGGGACTCAGGACGGCCTACAGAGTTGCCACTGCATGGCCCCATGGGAGTCTGACAACCAATCAGAACACAAAATTAAATTCAAATCCCAACAGAGGGTATATAAGGGACTCTCAGCACCTCAGGCCTCCCTTCTTTTCCTTCATCTTGTGGCATGTGATTGTGCCTTCCTTCTTTGGAGCTCCAAGCCATGTGGTCCTGCTGTCCACCATTAAACCATCTTTCCAAGCAGTCACCGTGTTTCCAGTGTCTTTCTTCCCCGCTTGGAACTGAACATTTCTTCCAACAGTACAAAGAGATGAACAAGAACCCTGAAGGCTGAAAAGGTGGTCTTTAAACAATGGAGCCCCTGGCTACGAACATGTGGCAATTCTTACAGACACAGACACAGAAGCCTTCAACAATGTCACTCTGTTACTGTCTCAGGTAATTTTCTTTCCTTTCGGGACCATACATTATTTCTCCCGCTCCATAAACACGTTTATTTTCCCGAGTAAAGCCAAAACATTTAAATAGGCCAGGGAAAGGAGGGATGCAGTATTTCTCAATCTTGGCAACTTTAACCTCTCTGAACTTCAACTACCAGAATTCCACAGCCTGGAAGGAAATGCTGGTCTGGGAATTGAAGTCCACACATCTTAAAGTCACTAAGCTTGAGAAATCCGGTCCAGTAACCGCATGCATTCAAATGCTGGGCTAATTTTAGTCTGGTTTATCATATTGCTAAGACCTATCCCAATATAGTGCATTCATGATGTTGTGCAGGTCCAGAAAATGGGATAATTAAGGAAATGGGTCTCCATGTGAATGTGGCCAGTGGTCTGAGGAAGTGGAGAATATACAGTACTCTGTGTATGCTCAGATGACAGCCTCCTCTGGATTATACTTCAGCCTGAGTTAACACATCCCAAGCCCTTATGAAGGAAACCCGTCCTCAAGTGCTGTAGGCTTCATGACAGTGTTGCCCTTTGGGCTCAAATCATGGAACCAAAGATTTTTCTTTGGTTTCCCCAACAACAACAACACCCTCCCCCATCTCTTCCCAATACAGATTTTCAGGCCTTTTCTTTTTAATTCTTGTATTTCGCATAATTACTGTAGTATTTTAATGGCGTTACCTAAATGCCCACCGCCTTCCTCACCCAAACAGCCAGCGAGGAAATCACGGCTGCCCTTCAAAAGACGCAGCAGAATCGCAGCAGCTTTGGGGGCCTCGGCAGGAAAGGCCCCCTCAGGCGGGGAGGAGACCGCAGAAGAAGCGGCCTCGCAAAGGCGGGGCCGGGCGCTCCCATCGCCGCCCAAGCGGGGCAGGAGGGCAGCTCTTCCCCTCAGCCCGGCGGGAAGCCGGGCTCGCTGCCCCACCGCTCAGCCGGCAGCCCCGAGACCGGAGGAGCCCCCTCGGCGGGAGCGAGGTGCCGCGACCGGCAGGGCAGGGCGGGCTGCGGGCGTCTTCGGCTGACTCGGCAAAGGGCGCCCGCTTGTTGCTCCCCCCCCCCCTGGCAAAGCCGGGGCGGGGGGGGGTTGGGGGGGCAGGGCTCTTCCCTCGGGGCTGGAGAAGCGGCTGGGCAGCTCTCCCCGCTCCGACCACCCGCCCGCCCGGCTCCCGCTTGGCTGCCCCCGAGGACCAGGCTGGCTGCGGATGGTGGGACGAGAGCCCCGGGGCCCCGCGCCAAGGAAGGCGAGAGGAGCCAGGCGGCGCCCGGGCTGCGGCGTCACTCCCTTTCCCGGGGGAGCAAAGGGCCTCGGGGCGGAGGAAGGGGCGCTCTTACCCCGGCGAGGACCCTGAGGAGGGTCTGGGGCCGCTTGGCGAATTCCGCGGGGTCCACCGCCGCGCCCGCCCGCCCGGCTCCGAAGGAAGCGCCCTCCATCGTCCCGCCGCCGCCGCCGCCGCCGCCGCCTCGAGCTGCGAAGGCAAAGAGAGGAGGGGGCGGCGGGGACGGGCGAGCTGGCGCCACCACCTGCCCGCCCGCCAGCCGCGCAGCCCGCGCTCCTGGCCGCTCCGCAGTGCCCCGGCGCCCCCGCCCCGTCTCTGCCCGGTGAGGGTTCCCACGTTCACGCCGACACGAGGGGAAGCTCTGCACGGAGCTAAAGACCGGGCGAGGCGGAGCAAGACGGCTCTTCCTCGGCCCCACCAAGCTAAGATGCCGCCGGCTTTGGCCAGCCTCGTGGCCCGGCGCTGTTCGACTCTCCCAGCCAGCCCATCATCTTCCGTCAGTTATGAGCTTTGTAGTCCAGCCGACCTTGGACAGGACTGCCGACCCCTATTGGGTCACTGTAGTCCACACGTGAAAGTCTCTGGGTTTGCTCGCTTGTGCTTGGCTTGCAAATTCTAGTCGTGCCAATGAAGATTTCTGTCAGAGGGTTCAGCTAGCAAACTCTGCTTACTTGGCATGTTGAGCGTGGCGGCTTTGATGATGGGGCCCCTTCCTTCCACAAAAGGCTTCATCTGGTTGGCTCAATGTCTCCCAATGTAGCTTGGGTCCAGGAACCATGCAGGTTAAGGACATGTCTATGTCCGTCCCCTATGCAAAGTGTTGGTGTTTTGAGTAGATAGATATAATCCACTTGTAGTTGCAATACAAACCACGTATTTTGATCACAGCGACAACCCTGTGATGTAGGCTGGGCTAAGAGAGATGAGTTGCCCGGGATCGTCCGCAGCTGAGGCAGAACTGGAACTCCTGTCCCCCTGCTCCTAATCCAACCCCTTCTCCACTAGACCCTCAGACCACATCTTTGCCTGTCCAGGCATGTGGCAGTCAGTCCTGGGTCCTTCACATGTTTAACCTACTGTTGGGGTTCGCCGGCAGGAGGTGCAGATGGCTGAGAGTGAGGGCTCAGATGAGGGGCCTGCGTGGGATGCAGGGATGGGGCCAGGACCATCAGGGAGTGGAGTGCTGCCTTCGGAGATGGTGGAGGCTGGCAGCAGTCATGAAGAGGTCCCCGAGGAGCCTGTGCCCAGTGCGTGTGCACACAGGGCTGCTCGAAGGGAAGAGCAGTTGCAGCAGCACAGGCGACAAAGCAAGCAGCAATGATAGCCATATTACTTTGCTTTCTCAGTGCTGTCTTCCGAAATATATTCATTGCCTTTATTTCTAGTGTGCCTTTCCTTTGGCAGCTCAAGTGGAAGAATATTTTCAATTTCATTGTACACATGTTGTGCATTGACAATAAATGTTTGACTGATTTTCTTTTACCTTCTTTATTTCCATAAGACCTCTCTACAAGGTGAGAGAGAGAGAATAAGGTCTGCAGAGAGAGACTCCAATTCCATCTGACTCACAAGCCTCAGGATGTGCATGTGTGGGCCTGGGGCTGCTGCCCACAGGTGAGATACTCCACCTGGAAAATGAAGGTAATGGCAGGAGGGGAGGATACCATTTTGCCTCATTCTCAGTCTCAAGAAAGCACCCAAGTTGCCACCCAATTCCACTTATGGCTTGTTTGATATTGATTATTCACTTATTTACACCCACCAAGTTAAAATGGTGTTTAAATTCATAAGGTGTCATGCACCCTGTCCCTATAGGCAGTGAAGAATTGGTAGGATCATAAAATAGAAAAAGTAGCAGAAAATTAAGAAGCTAAAGTGCTCCGGGACTTTAGAATTCAAACTGGCAAGACACCTTCTGCAGAACACACAGCCTTAACCACTTTCATAAGAAAAAGGGAAAAGTTTGGCTGTTGGACGTGACGTTACCCGGAGAAAGAACTGGAGAAGAGGACCAATTGCAAAGACCTGCAAATAGAAACAGAACGACTGTGGCCAAAGAAAGCAAAGGTCAGAGCTGAGGTGGGATTCAGCAGGTTTTGACCAGTTCTGGAGAACCAGTAGCAGAAAATTTGAGTAGTTTGGAGAATGGCAAATCCCACCTCTGACTGGAGATTTTACAGTATCCTTCCCCTGCCAGGCCCACCAAGCCACGCCCACAGAACCGGTAGTAAAAAAATAATGTGACTCCCACCACTGGGTCAGAGGCACATAAGCGTGACTGGAACCTCATTGGCATTGACAAAATCCCATTAGTCAATTGCAAAAGACAGCTTGACTCACAACAGCTTCCATCCTGCAATGATGCCTCTCATACCCGCAAATATCAGCAACTGTCTATCCCAGGTCCTTGGGAAGGACTTGATGCATGGATAGAAATGCCAAATCCAGTCTGACCATCTGGCTGGCTGTGTGCTAACCCATAATAATAAATAATCCCAGGACCTGCTAAACCCTGCAAATATTAAACCCATTAGCTCAGCACATAAAGATCTGCAGTACATTAGTTGTTCCTGGAATGTAAGATGGCCTACCTAACAGGGTTGCTGCTAATTACTCTGGCAGGCTGCATGTGACCTTATTTGAATAGCGATAAAAAATTCCTTATCACCATCCCTTTCCCTGATGGTTAAGAACCAATAAAGACATTTTACGACCCCAGCTTGCAGTCAGGCTGTGATGCATACTAGCAACCTGAGTGAGCAAATGGAGGGAGTAGTTACTGTGGATGTCACACAGTAGACCAGGAGGATTTTTACATCAAAGGTACAGCCGTGTTCTCCCCACCACCATCTAAGGTCACAATGGTGATTTTCATTCCATAGATACTGATGCCATGACAACTCTGACGTCACTTCTCTGCTCAGGCAAATACTCGCCTACCCCTCCTCCTGCCAGTGTAATGGGTCCAGCAGGATCCAATCGGGTTCTCTTGCCCCCTCCAGCCATCTTGGTTTTCCCTCTGCCTCGGTTTATCCCCTTCGGAGAAAAGCATCAGAGCTCTTGACTGCAGATTAGAGCCGGCCTGCCTTTGTGGGGAAAGGAAATCATTTAAGAGGAGGGTTTCCTCCCCTTCCCCCTTCCTTAGCCCTTTGAGAGTCTGCCTCCTTTTATAAGGGGTGAAGAGAGGTCGAAAAGCAACACCTTCACAATTCATGGTGATGTTTTTCTTCCTCCTTTTCAGTTACGGATGAGTCACTGAATTGTATCTATTACTGACTTCCACTCACTTTTTAAAGGTTACTCAGCAATATAACATTTTTAGAATGTGAAAGAGGTTGAAGATTGACAAGAAGGGGGTGGGTGGAGCCCTTGATTGAAATCAGGAGGCTTGTCCTTAATATTTTTCGGAGGGGTCTGCTAATGTTTGGAAGAGTTCCGTTTTTTGAAATTAAGCCTATTTTAGAAGTCCCACAAGGACAACACGCTAAAGGCATTTCAGTCATTGCATGTAAAGAAAAGGCCTCCCCCACCCCTGCAAAAGGAGACCCTCTAATGGGACGGATGGCCCTCCTCTTCCCCAAAGGAGGGTTATTCACCTGGAGCTCAACTGGCTTTAAACAGCAAGAACCAGTCTCTGGGCTTGTGGGTTGCTTTCCCAGCGTTTTGTTATCAGACTGTAAGGGATGGTGAACGCCAACACGGGCATGCCCTATGGCTGGAGAATGAAGCTACGCCCTCATCCTACACCCGAGCTACAGATCATATTTGCCACCGTCGCAAACATGAATCAAATATGACTGAATGGATCAAATAAATCAGGCTTCTTTGATTCAGCCCCCTTCTGTGCGGCCCGAGACGGCTGTTCTCAAAAGAGGGAAACCAAGTAAGTTTCTTTCTATCCGAAATGAGACCCATTAAATGTGAATAGTTGTGAGAAGTGGTGGTGGGATTCAATTGCTTTTACCATGGTACCAGTTCTGTGGACATGGCTTGGTGGGTGTGGCAGGGGAAGGATACTGCAAAATCCCCCTTCCCTCCCCACCCCACTAACCTGCTTTCCAGCTCTGTTCTCCTGTGCAGGGCAACAAAAGGAGACCCAGCTGATCAGCTGGGACTCAATGGGAGGCAGAGAAGAGATGGGGTTGGTGGGGCCAGTCAGAGGTGGGATTTGCTGGTTCTCCGGACAACTCAAATTTTCTGCTACCGGTTCTCCAGAACTGGTCAGAGTCCCACCTCTGTGTGAGAAGGATCTATAAATAGTTAAGGTGAAAATTTTGAATGTTTATGGAAAAGAAAAGGCTGGAAAAACTGGCAGGGGAAAATATTATACAAAGGGCTGATTGTAGCTGAATAAAAGACTTTTTCTGTTTGATAAATGCAGTAGGAGAACCTGATTTATTTATTTAGAAATGTATGTGGTCACCAGACTCCTAATACACTGACTGGATAACACAATATAAAAAAACACTGGCTTGCTGCTACCAGATGTGAAGCACCACTGATAGTTTTTTATAAGCTACACACTCAGCTGTTTGTAGTAATATGAACAGACCACATTAACTTGTTAGTTTGATCATGGCTTACAGGAGAAATCACAGTGAGATAAGTATAAATACTAAGCCATAAACCATGTTTTACAGCAAATCCCAACAGCTGGCTTCACCAACAGAAGTAAAAAAGCCACAATATAGCATTTTTGTTACAAAAACCCAAGCCAACGAACTGTTGGCTGTGATAATTACATCAATTTCATGATGTATTTCATGATGTCAATGCCAGCTCCAATCTTATCCCCATGCAGGTCAGAGGACTGATTGCCACAGAGGGCAACAGCTGGGCCCAGCATTCATGCCACGAGCAAACTCTCTTTCCAACATGTATAGGAAGGGGCAGCAGTGTGGATATCCAGGTGCCTCGCTATATGCTATATACCTTTTCCATTCTTTACCAAATAATCTCTAGATAATGTGCTTCTTTATACCGCAGGAAGGCTGGTGGGATGAAGCATCAGTGACTGCGAGAAATGACAGGGACAACTTATTCCAAGGAGGAGGAGGAATATAAAAATAGCACACACCTGTTTTACAAAGCTTACAATAGAAATTTCTGATTTTAGAAGGCAAAGATCCCAGTCAAGATACCAGTTATAGTTCTATTTTATGATCATTGTGGATAGCAAAATTTTAACTGTAAAAAGCTAACTAGTTACTATACAATCAGTTTGGTCAGATATTATTCATTCATCTCAGTCCATCTCAATCTGGCTTTTACAGACAAGGTTTGGATAATATACTGTCCATTTACAGGATATTAGTTAACATTAATACAAGCCTCAGTGGCGAAGAGATTAGAGTGCAATAGTGCAGGCCACTTCTGCTGACTATCGGCTGCCTTCAATTTGGCAGTTCAAATCCCACCAGGCTCAAGGTTGACTCAGCCTTCTGTCCCTCCGAGGTGGGTAAAATGAGGACCCAGATTGTTGGGGACAATATGCTGACTCTGTAAACTGCTTAGAGAGGGCTGTAAAGCACTGTAAAGTGGTATATAAGTCTAAGGGCTATTGCTATTGATTTGCTGACACTAACTCAATATAATTCAAATTACATCATATTAAATAAGTCCCAGAATGAACTAAGACTAGCAACTAATGCAAAAAATAACAACAAAAAAGTTTCTGTCAATATGTAAGGCACAAGAAGGAAGTCAAGGAATACTATAAGTCCACTAATGGCAGCAGAAGGCAAGAAGGTGACTGGCAGCAGGGAGAAAGCAGAACTGCTTAATTCCTTCTTTGCATCTGTTTTTACGCAAAAGGAAGAAATAGCCCAACCTATCAAAAGCAGCACCAAGGGAGATAGAACAGGTACACAAGACAAAATAAGCAAGGACATGGTAAGAGAATATCTATCCACCCTGGATGAGTACAAATCACCTGGACTAGATTGTTTACAACCCAGGACTCTGAAGGAGCTGACAGTGTAATCTCAGAGCTCTTGTAGCACAAGGAGATTACCAGAGGACTGGAAAAGAGTTGATGTGGTTCAAATCTTCAAAAAGGAAAACAATGGATCCAGGAAATTATAGGCCAATCAGCTTGACATCCATACCTGGGAAAATTCCGAAAAAGATAATCAAGCAGAGGATTTGTGAGCACCTAGAAATGATCAAGGTGCTGCCTTGAGCCCAGTAATCTTCAGCATAGTCATAAATGATCTAGATGAGGGAATAGAAAGGGAAATTTTCAGATAACACCAAGGTGGGGGGAATTGCTAACACTTGAGAGGACAGACTCAAGATTCAAAAGGATCTTGACAGACTTGAACTTAGGTCCGTATACAACAAGATGCAGTTTAGTGGTTAGAAAAGGAAGGACCTGCACTTAGGTAGAAAAAAACAAATGTACAGGTATAGAATGGGTGGTAGCTGACTCAGCAGTAGTAACTGTAAGAGAGATCCTAGTGGACTGCTACTTATGCATGAGCCAGCAGTGTGTTGCAGCTGCCAAAAAACCCCAGTGAAGTCCTAGATTGCATCAACATGGCATCAAGATCATATGAAGTCATAATGACACTTTCTACTGCACTGGTGAGGCCATACTTGGAATAATGTATCCGATTCTGGTCACAATGATACAGAAAAGATGCTAATACCCTAGAATGTGTGCAGAAAAGAGCAACCAAGAGTCTGGAGCTAAATCATAGGATGAAGAGTTGGAGAAGTCCTGATAGGTGCTACTTTGCATGCTTGGACATACATTTTTGTCTCATTCATTTATTAGGAATTTAATTCAGATTTCATGATTTAACCCTGAGTTTCCAGTTTTTCTAACATTTGGTTTGATTTCTGTCCTACCCTGCTTACCTATTGTTGCATCTGTTACTCAGTTGCTGCTTTCTACTCATTACTGATGGAAAATATATGCTCTGCTCCTTTTCCCAGATTTTTTTTCAAGTGTTAAATTTCAAGAAGTCTCTTAAAGTAAATTTAATGGAATTGAATTTGTTTTATATATGTTTTATACATTCAGAGCAGGCAACAGTCCTCCTGTACTTCCTCCCAGGACTTTTGTCCTGAAAATTTCTACCACCCACCTTACAGCATCAGCATCAAAATGCTTCTTTAGCGATTGGTTTGGTTTCACTTTTTCTAGACCAGCTATGCTCTTATTCAGCTGCAGGGTAGATTCATCCATGCATGCATGCCTTCCAATTAATTCCATTTGACTACCCTAGACTTGGTTAGACGAGGCATTTGTTAGATTAGACTCCGTTAGACAATCTAGAATGCTTAGTCTAACCAAGAGAAGGACTGGAGTGACAGGATAGCAGGATCCCAAGAGGGGCTGCCCTCCAGAAAAGGGGGATTTGACCTATTCTTCAAAACATCGGAGGGCAGGACAAGAAGTAATAGGTGGAAGATCAATAAAGACAGATCCAAGCTAGAACTAGAGACATTTCCTGTCAGAATAATTACTCGGTTACAAGGAACAATGGATGGAAACTGAACAAGGAGAGATTTTTCAACCTGGAAATAAGGAGAAATTTTCTGACAGGGAGAACAATCAACCCATGGAACAGAAGTTGTGTCAGCTGGTGCTCCATTCAAAATCCAAGAAAGAAACGCTTAGACTCTGTTAATTAGAGGAAAGATATCTTTCAGTGGAAATCAAGTGGTAGCAACAAAAGAATTCTGAATCTGAGAAAATGAGTATGTAAATCACATACACAAAGTGATGGCAACGTTCCCACCCCCAATAATTCAATTGGCTCATCCAATTAAAAGTTGCATGTCATGTCAGGTGGGCCTCTTCAGGTGGTGATGAGGCATTGGTCCATTGACCTTGGCCTATTTTGATAAAGAGCTGCGCTTGCGCATAGCATAGGAAAGAAGCATAAACAGGAAACTCCACCCCCCCAACTTATACAGTTTATTCTCTCAAACCTCCAGCTCACGTCCCATAACTATTTCACCCCTCTCTCCCCCTCCCCCACTTATGACAGCCGAAAGATGCAAAGGAAAGAAATCTTGAAGTCTGACAAAGTTGCCTTCGGAAATTGTGGGAGCTTCATCACTGGAATTTTTGAAGAAGAGACTGGATTGCCAATTGTCAGGAATGGTGTAGGGTCTCTAGATGACCTACAAGGCCCCTCCCAACTCTGTTAATCTATAATCTAATCTACATGGAGACTGCAGTATAACAAAATTGACCAAAGTGAAGGGGGGTCTGAATGCTTTCTGAATGCACTATGTATGGAGAATTAGGCAAAGCTGTTTTCTGTAAGCCCCTGTCTCTCCTGCAGCTCAGGCACAGCTCCTGGAGACGTAAGGGAGGCATCCAGCTTTCCTGTCAACAGTACAGAAGCAATTTGCCACTGTCATCCTCTAGGATGTTTTCTTTCCAACCCAGCCTATCCTATTGCTTGGTATTCCTTGCAAGCTTGGTACATCAATCATCCTTGAATGATAAATATTATCCAGATACAGTAATATGCTAATAGGATCTGTAACATTGGGGAAATATTTACTTTTAAAAATGGACAAGAAACCAAATGAATATTTACTTTTATTATTTGGTTAGTAAGCACAAAAATAAATTAATTTGGAGACACACTTAAAATTGCACTCATCAAATGCATTTAAATATTTTTGCCAATGAAAAGCATACCACACATCTGCCAACAGAAATTTGGTTTTTATTCTCTTAGGTGCAAAATATTAGACCTTTCCTTCATCAAACACCCATGTGACTTTAGTAACAGCTATGTAGCGCTTGCCAAATCCTTGGCCACAGGCTACAGCTGTCCTTTTAAATGCTTCTAAGAAGGACACCCCTTGACAAGGACCAGATGCCATTTCATCACCAGCCTATTTCTCTGATGCAAGTTTCCAGATTCTGAACCAGAGTAAACAGAGGAAGACGACCAGAGGAGTTGTTCTTCACTGTGCTTTGCATATCTGCATGTGTATTCACTCTGCATTAATTAATGGGACCTGCTTTGCTTGGGCAATAAAACCTGACTTTAGCCAACTTCTGTAAAACAAAAATATTTAGGTTCACGTATCTTTTCCTAGTAAGATCCCCAAATTCAGGAAAAGTAGAACCAACACAGAAAAATAAATTCATTGATTTATAACTAAAATTAACAGAGTCTGATAGTTACCTTTTCTGTTAAATGTTGTATATCCAAGCCAGTTTCCCATATTCAGATAAAACAAGAAACTAAATTCTTGCAAACCATAAATTTCTTCCCAGTAGCTGCTTATCAAAAATTGATAATCATGGTTACCTCTAAATAATCAATGTCTCCCACATTTATCTCTTTAATCAGTTTGAATTTCATTGGTGATCTTATGTATTGTGGTATAAAATAGAACTAAGGAAAAACTTTCTTCATATTTCTTCACTCCAGCCTTCTGCTTTTCCTCACAAGGCAATTGTTGACAGTTTTTGCAGCTAGCCTGCTCTGCCATAAAATAAGATTTATCTTTACCTGGTATCTCAGAGCACATTTTTTTTCCACTTCCAAGTCATGAGACCTTAGACACACAAAGTTCAGATAGGTAAAAAGAACATTTACTTGAAATGGGAACTCAGCAATGTACCATTATGTGGAATGAACATATCTTCTTAAGCCCCCATTCCCAAGAGCTGTGCATCTAGATATGTAACATGATATCATGATTTCTATGGCTTATTTCATTAATCAAAAGTAAATTAATTTAGATTGTCCTCTTTTGTGAGTCTGGCCAGAAGAAAAATAAAAACCCTTTGCTCATACCTTAAATGAGAGACCCAGGCCTACTGTATATACGCTGCAGAAATGTAAGCAGACATAGTTTTCCAGCAATTTATATTATAGCACTTAAAAAAAATAGAATTAAAAATATTCTAGATTTTAAGGAGAGGGGGGAGGAAATCTGTTGAATGCAAAAATGTAAGCAACACAATGAAGGCAAATGATGTTGGGCTCAAAGGAAGGCTGCAAATAGTTGCAGATGGGTCATCTCAGATTTCCAGGGATTAAATCAGCACTGAACTGAGAAAGTCTTCATGTTCAAATGATTTCTTCAAGCATAGTCTAGGGTTTTGAAGGCAGCATTTGCTGGTATTTGAAATAATTCAAGTGGTCAGGAAAAGAGCACAGGTAGAGGCACTGTATGAAAATTATTAGAGAGATCGGTTCAATACTAAATTTTCAAAACCAGAAATGGAAAATACACATCAAAGCCCTTTGCCTGTTTCCATCATCTCCATTAATAACAAACACACAATTTTGTCTTTAGAAAATGTCCATAAAGGATTGCTTTTGGGGTGTTTTGTTGGTTTTGGAAAAATATCCAGCAGATCTAATCACAGGATCCATCCTTCCATCCATCTCGCCATCGTTGGTCTACAAGAGAGCAGTCAAATTCAGGCTTCCCCAGCTTCTTATTTACTTCATTATGAATCTGGCAAAACCACTGTGTCAAATTACGCCTGTTACTGGCATCAGGTTGGTTTTTTCGTATTCTGAAACAAACCAAATGTAATTAGTCATTTTATTTTGAACTCCACCTCACTTCATCACAAGGTCTGGTTGGAAACAAACAGCTGAAATAGTTGTGAAATGTCCCCCATCATAGCTTTCTTTCTGCAACACTCAAGAATACACTTTAATGTGTTGCAGCAGCTTATTACTTGGACCACGTGCAACTCAGTAAACAGCTGCATTCAGTCGCCCCACCCCAAAGGATTATAGGGTCATAAAAAGAAGAAAAAATTATCTGGATCATGCAGCGCTAGACTCAGGACTGGGGCTTAATGACATCAATTCCGACTTAATGTAAATGTTTTCATGAAAGAAACACTAAGCACACGAGAAGCTTATTAACTACAAATAGATAGTAGTGGCAAATTCACATTTACTTTTTTGATAGTTCATTGTTAAAAGATTCACAAGTCTACTTAATTTTCACAGAATAAACAAGTCACAGAAGTAGAGTTTCTACTGTTAAAATCAAATCATCTTACAGCAGAAATTTAATTCTTTTAAGATAAAGGACACATAAATTTCAGGCATTCAAATAAAAAAAAAAACCCTCACCTTTTCCTGAAATCTTCTCCACATTCATCACAAGGAAAAACTTTGGAAAATAATTGGATAAACTGTGTCATTTCTTGCTGCTGAATTTTACTGGGCCGGTCAGGATAAAATGCTGCCATCGTGTGTAGAAAGGACCACGAACATCTCCCGAGTTCTTCTCTGTCTAGGGGACAATTAGATGTTGATTCTTGGACATCTGTTTCCTAGTTAGAAGAACGCAGTAGAAGTGAGAGAAGGCAGGCAAATTGCCTACGCATTATGGAAACATTACATGCAACATCTTAAGCAAATTTCACAATATAGGGGATTTTTGGTGGAGCCTGAAGAAGATGAAGTGGAACAGGCAAGTGTACTTCCTCTTTCTTATCTTCCTCCGATTCAGGATTCCTCTGATTCTTCCTCTGATTCTCACAGTCCTGTTCCAGGATGTCCCTACATTCTCTTTTAAGAAAGCTTATTCCCATAGCAATGTTGTCTGTAAGGTTTCCACCTCCACTGCAATTGGCAGCATTTGAAATGCTTATTTTTTGTGATTCCAGTGACATGAACTTACACCCGGTTCATGTCACTGGGGGAAACTGCGGTGCAACAGGATGAGCCCCCATCCTCTCCCCACCTCCTGTCCATCTAGCAGTTCCAAAGCATGCAAATGTAAGTAGATTAATAGGTATCACTTTGCTGGGAAGGTAACAGCATTCCATGCACCTTTGGCATGTGGCCATGGCGGCCGTGGCCACGGGCAACGCTGGCTCCCTCAGCTAAGAAGCGCAGGTGAAAACCTGGTGTCCTGGAGTCAGACACCTTTACCATTCTGCTTCTTTGCCTATATATCATTCAGCAAAGAGGAGTGAGGCATAAGGGTCTGCCGCAACTCCTCTCCCAAGAAAGTAAAACCCCTGAAACCAGTCACATTTCAAAAGGAGCTTTTACCGAGAGACAGCAGTCGCAGAAAAGCCAGGCAGCGTCAGAGAAGCAGGTGTGCAGCTAAAGGTAATTTTCCCTTTCAGCCCCCACCCCAGTACACCCTGTCCATCCTCTGCCCCAAAGGGGCTTTTGGCCTCTGCCCAGGCAGCATGGTGCAGAGGAGAGGATGGCGATGGAGTGGACCTGCCCTCCCTCAAGCTCCCAAACAGTTACCGCAAAGCAAACAGCCTCCCCCTCCCTTCCAGAATTCGGACAGGGACCTGGCAAAAGGGGGAGAACTGGGAATTGTGAGATCTACACTGCTCAAAAAAATAAAGGGAACACTTAAACACAATGTAACTCCAAGTCAATCACACTTCTGTGAAATCAAACTGTCCACTTAGGTAGCAACACTGATTGACAATCAATTTCAGATGTTGTTGTGCAAATGGAATAGACAACAGGTGGAAAGCAGAGGCAGTTAGCAAGACATCCCCAATAAAGGAGCGGTTCTGCAGGTGGTGACCACAGACCACTTCTCAGTTCCTATGCTTTCTGGCTGATGGTTTGGTCACTTCTGAATGCTGGCGGTGCTTTCACTCTAGTGGTAGCATGAGACGGAGTCTACAACCCACACAAGTGGCTCAGGTAGTGCAGCTCATCCAGGATGGCACATCAATGCGAGCTGTGGCAAGAAGGTTTGCTGTGTCTGTCAGCGTAGTGTCCAGAGCATGGAGGCGCTACCAGGAGACGTGGAGGAGGCAGTAGGAGGGCAACAACCCAGCATCAGGACCGCTACCTCTGCCTTTGTGCAAGGAGGGACAGGAGGAGCACTGCCAGAGCCCTGCAAAATGACCTCCAGCGGGCCACAAATGTGCATGTGGCTGCTCAAACAGTCAGAAACAGACTGGTATGAGGGTCCGACGTCCACAGGTGGGGGTTGTGCTTACAGCCCAACACCGTGCAGGATGTTTGGCATTTTCCAGAGAACACCAAGATTGGCAAATTCGCCACTGGCGCCCTGTGCTCTTCACAGATGAAAGCAGGTGCACATTGAGCACATGTGACAGATGTGACAGGGTCTGGAGACGCTGTGGAGAACGTTCTGCTGCCTGCAACATCCTCCAGCATGACCAGTTTGGCAGTGGGTCAGTAATGGGGTGGGGTAGCATTTCTTTAGGGGGCCGCACAGCCCTCCATGTGCTCACCAGAGGTAGCCTGACTGCCATTAGATACTGAGATGAGATCCTCAGACCCCTTGTGAGACCATATGCTGGTGCGGTTGGCCCTGGGTCCCTCCTAATGCACGACAATGCTAGACCTCATGTGGCTGGAGTGTGTCAGCAGTTCCTGCAAGACGAAGGCATTGATGCTATGGACTGGCCCGTCTGTTCCCCAGACCTGAATCCAATTGAGCACATCTGGGACATCATGTCTTGCTCCATCCACCAATGCCACGTTGCATCAGACTGTCCAGGAGTTGGGGATGCTTTAGTCCAGGTGTGGGAGGAGATCCCTTAGGAGACCATCCGCCACCTCATCAGGAGCATGCCCAGGCATTGTAGGGAGGTCATACAAGCACATGGAGGCCACACACACTACTAAGCCTCATTTTGACTTGTTTTAAGGACATTACATCAAAGTTGGATCAGACTGTAGTGTTTTTTTCCACTTTAATTTTGAGTGTCACTCCAAATCCAGACCTCCATGGGTTGCTAAATTTGATTTCCACTGATAATTTTGTGTGATTTTGTTGTCAGCACATTCAACTATGTAATGAACGAAGTATTTAATGAGAATATTTCATTCATTCAGATCTAGGGTGTCTTATTTTTGTGTTCCCTTTATTTTTCTGAGCAGTATACATCTTTTATGTCTGCAGGATAAAAGAGCACGCAGATTTATTTTCTTAGATTTCCGGCGTTCCTCCCCCGCTCCCGGGCAAAGAGCGGGCCTGGATCCCCATGGAGCGGCCCCGGGGGCGCCCTCTGGCGGCCACCAGCGGTACCTCTCGCCCAGGCTCGCTCAGTGCCAAAGGTGTATGACCCCCCCCTTTCCCCCCCCCCCGCGAGCCCCTTCCGCCTCCTACGGCAGCGGCGGGGAAGCGAGCTGACCTCCTCCGCGCGCGCCCTTTCAGCCCAGCCCTCCTCGGCCCCAGCAGCCCGGCCACCCACTGCCTCACCGGGCCCGCTTGCTTCTTCTGCTCCCGCATCCAGCTCCTGAAGTCCGTACAGGCCCGGCAGGGCGGCTTCTTCCGCCTTTTCTCCTCTGACGGCGGCTCCTCGTTCGCGGGATGCTCGCTCTGAGAGCCCGGGAAGGGGAAAGCGCGCCCCGCGCCGGGACTGGGCGCCGCCATTTTGCCGGCGCGCAAGGGACGCTGGGCCGGAGGCGGCCTGCCCAAGCGTGGACCGCGGTCGTTACCATGGCGACGGGGGAGCGGAAGGTCGGATGCAGGAATTGAGCATTCCCGACCCGACAGAGCCAAGAGCTCCTTTTAAGGTGCGGCAGAAAGCCCGGACTGCTCTCCAGCGGCTTAAGCTTTTAGAGAAAATAGGAAGGTGGAGAAAATCAGAGGCTGAGCTTTCTATGGCCCTGAGAGACCCTTCAGTGCTTTGATTTGCTGGTCCAGGGAGCTTTGAATTCAAAACAGCTGCAGTCCATGCCCAATGGTTGGCACCATGCTTTGAAAAGTTCAGACTTAAGGTTCAGAGTATGCGTCAGCTCCTCACACATTGATGTGAAAGTGAAGAAACCTTCATTGCAAGCTCTGCCCTTCTGTTCTTGCATCCTTCATTGCAAGGTTGCAGAGTTGGTATCACAAGGCCAGGATCGCTGTTTCTTCACTTGTGGGTTCCTATGGATTCAGAGGGCAGCGAGGACAAGCAAAGGATTGAGGGCCTGAGGCCCCAACTTTGAAAGCAGTTCATTTAAAAAGGAACATATTCTTCTCCATTCTTTTCAGTCTGCTTTTATCTTGTCTGCATACAGTAGGGCTGCCAAACTCTCGGCCCACAGGCCAGATACAGCATGTGCTGGCCATGCCCACGCCCAGTTTAGCAAAGGGGGGGGCAAAGTCCCGATATGTCACATGACGCCACCATGATGATGTGAGTTTGACACCCCATAGAGACTCAGAACAGGAAGCTGTAAGGAACGTAAGGAATGCTGAACCATGCAGAGAAACTATAGCGCAGGGTGCACAGGATTGCAGCTTAGGTTGAGGGGCCAGCAGGGGTTGAGGTGGTACAGGTCATGCTAAGAACATCTGAAGAAGCACGATTTGTACAGTGCTGTTCTACACTGAACCTCATTACTTATACACTGGCTATATTGATAAGAAATTTGTAACCAATCTGTTTTGAATTTCCTGTACCTTGTGGTATAAAAAGAGAATGCCAGTCCTGTTCAGTGCTCTTCTGCTTCTGGTCACAAATAAGGTGATAAATTTCCACTTTACTCGGCCCTGCATTATTGATTGGCTCTTGAGCTGGGTAAACAAACCCCAGATTGGCATTTGGCCAACAGAACCAAAAAGAAGATTTAGGGAGATGAGGGTGAGTAGCCTCGAGAAGACTTGAGAAATCTGTTAGCACTCCTTGAGTACTTAAAGGACACCCAGGAGGAAGTCAGGACCGGATTTCTTTCATTCCAGAATGTAGGATCTAGGATAATGGATTTAAGGTACAGGAAGGGGTCGTCCACTTGAATTCCTAACAGACCAGTTGGACAATAAATGACCCAGAGGTGGGAGGGGGAGACTTCTTTCTGCTGGATGTGAGGTTTTGGGTTGGCATGTATTGATGTCAGTGATCAAATTAGCAATTCCAACTTCAGAAATTTGTGGCTGAGCTCATGCAGTATGCCAGCACTGTACTTGGTTTACGTGATTTTAGCTTAGCTATGTGCAGGACTCCTGCTATTGTTAACCAAGACTTGAATGGCTGGTGGGTATGGTCTGATCCCAAACAGTTCACTTACTACTATTTATCAAATGTTGAAGCCGACCGTCTCCCTCACAAAGGGACTCTATATAAGAAGCCTATCCAGGTGGCTGTAAATAATTTTTTTCAGTTTAGCTTGTCACAAATTTGTTACAAAGAAATTGTAGAAAAGAATATAGAAAGACAAAAAACAAACAAACCAGGAATCCCAGTGGGAACAAAAATAACAAGGGGGATTTTATTTTGCATATGTTTTTGGCAGAAATAATTACATTTTAAATCTTAAATTATTCATTTAGGTTTTGTAGGTGTTCAAGTGAAACAATAGTCTTTTGAAATGTGTGTGGTGTTTGGTTTTTCCTCTGTGTACAACTACTGTATATGTCCCCAACTCAAGCAATAGCTGGCAATAACTGTTTTTTTCCTCTGGGCATTTCAATTTCTCTATTCATCTTACAATGTCTTTTGGTACAGTCTGCTGGAACAGTTGTAATGCAAGTACTTATTTATAATCCCTGTTTATAATATCACAAAACAACCCTAATTAGCAAAACAAATTATATCTCATTAATGCTATAACCTGCAGCTATTTATTTTGGACTAGCTCCTTCATTAAAATTGTTGAATTTCTTTTGCACACGGATATGAATATGCGCATGAATAGGGCTGGAAGGTACCTTGGAGGTCTAATTCAACCGGCTGCCCAGAGCTTTGCATCCTGGACAAATGGAATCTTTTCTTGAAGACCACCAGTGACGGAGCACCCACAACTCTGGGAGGTAAGCTGTTCCTAAGTTTGGGTCGGTGTGTCCTGGAGCTGATTCTATGTATGGGGCTGCTAAGAGTTGACCCCAACTTCATGGAACATTGTTTTGTAGAAAAAATTGCCTATAAGGGAGAACTTTTTGAAGTTCTTTCATGGTTATAAACAGGAGATACAGTTTAAAAGTATGCTAATTTAACAAACTTTGAAACAGCTTGGGAAGGATTCCATGGATGAAAATTTTAAAGGGGAAGAGAACTCAAGAAGCTTGGGAAACTGTGAAAAATATTATTATAAAAGCATAGTCCAACACAATACCACTGAAAAAGACTAATAAAAAAAGTTCCTTCCAACATATAAAAACAAGAAAAAAAATCAAGGAAACAGTCCGTCTATTAAAGAGCGAAGATGGCAAGGAAGTAACAGGTAGCAGAGAGAAAGCAGAGTTGCTTAACTCCTTCTTGGTATTGGTCTTCATGCAGAAACAAACTATAGCTCAACCCTCCAAAAACATAACTGTAATAAACAGACCAGAAATAAAAGTTAAAATAAGAAAAGAAAAAAAAAGGGTAAGAGCACACCTGTCTGATCTTGATAAATATAAATCACCGGGACCTGATGGATTACATCCCAGAGTTCTAAAGGAGCTGGCAGATGTCATTTCGGAACCGCCGTACCATATCTTTCAAAAATCCTGGCGCATTGGGGAACTACCAGAGGACTGGAAAAGAGCTGATGTGGTTCCCATCTTAAAAAAAAAAGTGTGTGTGGTGGGGGTGGGAACAGACCCAGGAAACTATAGACCAATCAGCCTAACATCAATACCCGGGAAGATACTGGAAAAGATAATAAAAAACAGATATGTGAACATCTAGAAATGAATAAAGTAATAACTAGGTCAGCACGGGTTTGTTACAAACAGATCATGCCAAACCAGTCTTATTTTATTCTTTGACATAGTGATTAAGTTAGTAGACCAGCAAAATATTGTGGACATAGTATATTTAGACTTCTGCAAGGCATTTGACAAGGTAGACCACAACCTACTTCTTAGTAAGCTAGAAAAAAGTGGGATAGATAGCACCACCATCAAATGGATTTGAAACTGGCTGACAAACCATACTCAATGAATAGTCCTTAACGATACTATGTCTACATGGAGGGAAGAAAACAGTGGGTACCACAAAGTTCCATCTTAGGCCCAGTACTCTTCAATATTGTCAATAAACCACTTGGATGAAGGGGAACTTATCAAATGTGCAGATGATACTAAGCTGGCAGGACCACAGATGATGGGCTCAAGATCCAGATGGATCTTGACAGACTTGGACACTGGGCCCTAATTAACAAAAATGAAATTCAATGTAGAGAAAATTAAAATCTTATACCAAAGTAAAAACAAAAAAAAGTACACATATACATTGGGAGAAACCAGGCTTAATAGCAGTAACTGTGAGAAGGATCTTGGAGTCTTAGTGGGCAATCAATTAAATATGAGCCAACAATGTGCAGTGGCAGCCAAAAAAGCTAATGCAATCCTAAGTTGCATTAACAGAGGGATACAATCAAGATCATGTGAGTACTAATACCATTCTATAAAGCAGGGGTATCAAACTCAAGGCCGGTGGGCTGGACACGTCACGCGTTGGACATGCCCACCTCAGTTAACAAAGTGGGGAAAGTTGTGATATGTCACATGACAACAACGTGTGGTTGTGAGTTTGACACCCCTGCTATAAAGCCTTAGTAAAACCACACCTAGAATACTGCATCCAGTTTGGGTCACCACATTATAAAAAGATGTTGAGGCTCTAGATAGAAAGAGTACAGAGAAGAGCAACCAGGATGTTGAGGGGACTGGAGACTAAAACATATGAAGAACGGTTACAGAAACTGGGCATGTGCTAGTTTAGGAAAGAGAAGGACCAGGGGAGACAGGAGAGCAGTCTTCCAGGGACTGCTCCAGAGAAAGGGGTCAAGCTATTTTGTAAGGCACCCAAAGGCCAGACAAGGAATAATGGATGGAAACTGAACAAAGAGAGATTCCACCTAGAAACAAGGAAAAATTTTCTGACAGTGAGAACAATCAAACTTGCATTCAGAAGTTATGGGAGCTTTGTCACTGGAGGCTTTTAAGAAACTGGACTGCCATTTGTCAAAAATGGTGTAGGGCACAGGTGTCAAACTCACAGTGTCACATTGCCGTCATGTGATGTATCAGGATGGTTTGTTCCCTTCATGGAGCTGGGGTGGGGGTGGCCTGTGTGACACATCTGGCCCCCAGATCACCAGTTTGACATCCCTGGGGTAGGGTCTCCTGCTTGGGCAGGGGGTTAGATTAGATGACCTACAAGGTCCCTTCCATCTCTGTTATTCTATTCTATTCTAAATGAGTTCAAACCACCAGGACCAATGGATTATATCCCAGAGTTCTAAAGAAGTTGGCAGACATGATCTTGGAACCATTGAACCACCTTTGGAAGATCCCGGAACACTGGGAAACTACCAGAGGAATGGAAAATATGTGGTTCCCATCTTCAAAAAAGGGGAAAATTGATCCAGGAAACTATAGACCAATCAGCTTGACATCAATACCTTGGAAGATCCTGGAAAATTAAGCAACAGATCTGTGAACACCTAGAAGCAAACAAAGTTATAACCAGAGGCCAACATGGATTTGTCAAAAACAGATCATGCCAAATAAATCTGATTTCATTCTTTGACAACATGATTAAATTAGTGGACCAGCAAAATGCTATGGGCATAGTATGCTTGGATTTCAGTAAGGCATTTGACAAAATAGACCGCAATCTATTTCTTAATAAGTTAAAAACATGTGGGATAGACAGCACCACTACCAGATGGATTTGTAACTGTCTGACAAACTGCACTCAATATGTAATCCTGGACTATATGGAGGGAAGTAAGAAGTGAAGTACCCAAGGTTCTTCATAAAATGATTTTACTGAGGGAATAGAAGGGGAATTCTTCCCATGTGTGGGTGACCCAAAGCTGTCAGGAATAGCCAACACCCCAAAAGATAGGCTCAAGACACCATGGGTATGTCTAGTCTACTGAAAAGAAGGACTAGGAGTGAAATTATGAGGGGCTGCCACAAAGAAGAGCGGACCAACTTATTTTCCAAAGCACTGAGAAGGCAGGACAAGAAACAGTGGATGGAAACTAATCAAGGAGAGAAACAACCTAGAACTAAGGAGAAACTTCCTAAGAGTGAGAACGATTAAGTGGAATGGCTTCCCTTCAGAAGTTGTGGGTGTTCCACCACAGGAGGTTTTTAGGAAGAGATTGGACAGACATTTGTCCAAAATGGTATAGTGTCTCCTGCTTGAGCAGGGGGTTGGACTAGAAGACCTCCAAAGTCCCTTCCAACTCTGAACAAAATTCAACAGACAATCAGATGTGTTCCATCCACCCGATGGAGAGAAGAGATGAAGAGACTTTCTAGAAAAAAGCATCCAGCAATGATTTTAAGATCTGGGCACTCTTATGAAAATGGAAGGAATCCTTCAAATACTCAGACCTTGGAGTCATTTACATCAGGAATAAAGTACTTGTAAGTTCTAAAATATGGCTACACTACAATTCCCATTATCCCCTCCCAACCAACTACGCTGGTTAAAGTTGCTTGACCTCTAATTCAGCAAAGTGGGCAGTCAAAAATTTTCTCACTTTGATTTACAGTTTTGGAGGAGCCCTAAACACTGTACTCTTTTGTTTGGCTTTACTGTAAGTAATGGAGAGTTTTGAATGGACTATTCTGGGCTACTTAACATGAAGATCAGGTGAATAGTAATCTAATTAAAGCAGTATAAAAAGTGCCAAAGTGTTGGCCTGCTTCCTGAAGAGCCACTGAAAAAAATGGAACAGCTGCTCAACGAAAGGAAGCCTTACAGTACTGAGAAACTAAAGAGTCATCATTTTGGCTCCAACAGATTAACTTGGCTATTCTTTTAGAATTTATGTAACCGTTTTCCATAATCCAAGTCCTTGAGATTGTTCTATGCAAGTCACAGATCCAGACAAGATTGGGGAGACATTATTTCATGAAAATCATTTAAATTTTCATTTTTTTGCAACTCCCCTCTTTGTAAATGGTATACCTGTGATATTCTCAAAAGTGTTTTTCCGAAAGGCAACTGGACTACGCTTTTCCCTCTGGGGAAGACGTTTTACTTCTCATCCAAGAAGCAAAAAGAGTTAGAAGTTCACTGAATCTGTAGCCCAGATACAGTAGCTTTGTGCCAAGCTTTGCTGTAGAGCAAGCAGCCCTTATTCAGCTACTGCATTTGAGACCAGAACTTGGTCATATTAAGTAAAGCAATTTCACTAAGGGAAACACCTCCATTTTATGATTTTACTTCAGATTTCCTTTGATTTACAGACCTGCAAAGCTCATAAATGCAGCCGTTGGTCACAAAGTTACTTTTTCATCACCATTGCAGCTACAGGTGGTCGCTAAGTGGGGGAAACGCGTGCAGCCCAGTGCTGTCATTGCCCCAAACTGGCCACAGCCAGGAAATTATCGCAGAAGGCTTAACTCATAAAAAGCAAACAAAACAATTTGCCAGAAGGGAAAAAAGTGGTGCAGTCACTTGGTGTTCTTAAATTCAGGATGGTCTTATATGGTCTTATGCCCCTCCCGCCCCTCCCCCTCCCGAGGCCGCCTGGCCCAGCAGCCCGAAGAAGGGAGTCCCAGGTCCATGAAAAGGATGAGCCCCCAGTGACGGCTGTCTCAGCCCCAGGAAGAAAGAGGAACGCCACCGGCGCAAACGACAGGCTCAACATGTTCCTCTGTCTCCTGCCGCTAAACCCGCTCCTATCTATGACCCAGCCAATAGTTTGGGCTCCAGTTCCCGTCATTCCCAAAGGTTCCTCATTTCCCCCTATTTCCATTGCCTGCTTTTCACTCTTACCTCTGTCTTTGCTTTCTTTGCTGGTCTCCTTTGCTTGTAACGCCGGTAGGTTTTCCTCCGGACAAGAAGAGAATTTGAAGGTACTGAATATATGGTCTTTTTTTCCTGAAGTGGGACTTTATACCTGGTGCTCCTCCTGGGATGAGGGGGCCTTGCCTTGCTCCTGGTGAAGTAGGGTGAAACGTGGGGCTCTGTGCGAGGGGAGGGAGGTCCGTATGAACTGGCAGATGTGGGACATAAATTCTTATCTGGGACCCTCTTCTTGACCCAGTAGAACACCAGCATCAAATGCCGCCTTTTCTTCTTGCTTTTCTCTTCCATTTTAGCTGTGTGGGGCTAAAGGTTTGGGTCATCAGATTGTCTAAAGTGGAATAGTCTTCCGTCAGTAAGGGATGCAGGAAGTCTCCTGAAGGGGACAGCAAATTCACCCAATTCTTCAAGCACTATAAAACCTTGATGTGGTGATCTTAACTGACTGAAAGCCATTGTCTTCTCTCCTCTGCTGACTCCTGTCTATCATCTTGCTGAAATGGGTTGTGTCACAATGGGTCTTTCAGGCCTAAAAAGCAGGTTGCCAGCTTGAAAACTGCCCACATTCATCAATGAATCCTTAGGCAAAAGGGGGCTGCTTGACAGTAAGTTTCCACTGGTTCAAAATAAGGGGCCGCCTTGCATTGAACTTCATTTGCCAATAAATCACTTGGAAGGGATTGGTAGACAAGCAGGATCTAAAAAACAAACTTGAACTGTGCAGTTAAGTCATGCTGGCCGTTCCATTTTGATGTGTTGAAAGGCTGGAAAATGCCTTTCTTTTGAGGATTCGGTTTTCCTGCTGGGAGGGCTCCGGTGCAAGGACACAGACAACTGCTTGGAAGTGGGTTCCTTTTATTTTTCAGGAAGGCAAGAGATAGCAAGAAGTCTGCGTTCCTGGGGCTAGCCATCTTTGTATAATAAACCCCTGATTTTTATACCTTTTCTCCTTTTGTGTGTGTGTGCTTGTGTTTGTATTTCTTAATGTTTTAAATCCTGTCAGGGGTTGTCTTCCTAATGTTTTCTTATATTTGTTTGGTGGCAATCTCCTGTCTGCTATGGAATTTATTTCGTGTCTTTTGTCTATTTGTTTTGCTGATTTGGCATGACCTGTTGTTTGTAAGGGATTTCTTTTTCTTGTTTCCCTAGCTTTCTTAATTACTTGGCTTTTGTCTAGGGGGCTTCTTTCAATACCTTTTATTAAATCTCTTTTCCTATGCAAGTTTGTTTTATGGCTGGCCTGATGTTCCCTTTGGGCTTTTCCTGCTTGGGTGTCACCACTGTCCTCATGAAGTTCCCTTTCCACAGATGGAATAAAGTTCTAAGTATCAATAAAATCCAGCATAATCTGGCTTTTGGTGACCTGAGTTCATTCAGAAATTTCAACTTCCTTGCACCAGCTCCATAGTGCTAGAGTTCTTCCCTTTCTGATCTGGCCGTTTTTTCTGTTTCCTCTACAGCCCCTTTGAGTGTTCAGAACTTCACAGTTTTTCACCCAGTCACATTTGATTTCTTCCATCTTCACTTTCACTATGACTACAATCACATTTTGTAATATTGCCTTCCATCCTAAAGCTGCTTGACCTGCTTTTCTTGCTAATAGATATTTCTTTTTTGCTTTTGAGTTCATTAAAATCCATTTCTTTTAAATTCACTCGAATAGTTGATTACGTTCACATTTACTTTCCCTCAAAATCGGTTTATTCCAGGAATAAACCTTCCAATGCTTCTGTCCTTCAGATTCCTCAGCTGGGTCTTCCCTATTGATTAGCATCACGTCAAGATTGGTTATTCTCTTGTGGCGCAGAAGGAAAGTCAGGCATTTCCGGAGGGATCCTGCTTGCCAGTTTGTTTCCTGACTGATGCCAGGTTAATTCAAAGCTCCCGTCCCCATGACCTCTCCCTGCCTCTCGGAAGGCTCTGCAATTTGCATTGGGAAGCTGCACAGTCTCTTCTTGGGTGGGAGCCAGGCTGCATATAGTTTACAATAATCCAGATCCTTCCCAATAGCGCTGGCAAGTTCACTGACTTGGATTCGGAGCAGGAATGGGTCTGTACCCCACATGTCCAGCTTCTTCTTTCTATTTCCTCTGTTCCTTTGAAAGCATCTTATCCTTTAGCCATGGCAATCACTCCCTCAGGGCTCTGTCACGCCTATTAAATCACACTGGGATTTTTATTCTAAGAATTCACCCTCATCTTGTTTATTTCCGCACGCTTGTGTGCTGGTCGAGGTATAATGAAGGTGGCATTCCACACCCCCAGAGAGAAGTTTGACGGCTGCTTCTCTGACAGGATAATAGAGAAGCTTTGCCATTAAAGGCAAAAGCACATGAATTGGGGCAAATATGGAACATTTTCCCCAACTCCTCCCTTTCTACTAGTCAGGAGAAGTTTTTTTCTGGTTTGAAACCATCTGCTAGAAATAGTTGGGGCTGAGCTATGACCAAAATAAAGGTTTGGTTTGATTTTGATGTCACTGGAGGAGAGACAGAAAATAGCGGGGTTTGCCCATCCACCCTCAGGAAGCAGGATTTTCCATGGTGCAAACTGCCACAGAGAAACTTCTGCTCCAAAGCAGATGCTTTTTCTAGAGGAATTTTACCTTGTGATATTTATGTTCTCTGTAAAAGTTCAGTACTTGTGAAAGAGGTGTATCATGTAAACCCACTATAACAGATTTCTTTGAAATTAAAAGCAGATCAAAATCATATTGTGATCTGGGCAGGATTTTACACATATCTTTCCCTTTTGTGGACCCTTAAATTGCTTTGTGTGTCTATTTTGCTATTAAATGTTTTATATGTAACCATTCTCAATGCTAATATAGAATTTCTGTATTCTTATTTTTCTATTGTCAGTTAACCATTTTGCAGCTTGCTCATTTTAATGAAATAAACATCAAGCTATTTTTTTGATACTGTGTTAAGTAAACATGCGCTGAACTGGATATATGAGTTGGCTGGAAATATGCTGGGTACAATTTCAATGAGAAATTACCAGCAGAAATTTTCCACATGCATCTCCCCGCAAAAGTGGAAAAAATTAAGAGAAAAGAAGGTCTGTCACTCCTGGTTGGATAATGAAATATCTGCAGGCAAACAACCAAGCAAGCTTGAAGACCAACTAAGAACTCCCCCTTGGAACTAGACTGCACTCATCAGGGGATCAGGCTCCTCCATTGTGAAGGGGGAAATGGAAGAGCAGGGAGCCTTCTCCCGTGACTGAGCCGTCATTCCAAGAAGCGCCTGTGGAAGAGGCTCCTTTCCAACATATAGGAAGGATGAGGTTCTTCACCATTTCCTGGGCAATCTTGAAGGTCATTGTGATCACAGTGATCGTGGGGTGACCAGGCACCTGAAGAGGCAAAGGAGGATATAGACCTATGATGGCGGGCCTATGGCACATGTTCCAGAGGTGGCACGCAGAGCCCTCTGTGTGGGCATGCGAGCTGTTGCCCCAGCTCAGCTCCACCGCACATGTGCGTGCACCTCCCGCCAGCCAGCTGGTCTTTGGGTGCATGCGGGGGAGTGGGGCACATGCACAGGGGACACACACACATTGCAATTTGGGGCTGTGCACACCATGCATGCGCTTTGGGCACTCGGTGCTGAAAAGGTTCGCCATCACTGATATAGACAGTTGGGAAGGAGGAAACAACATGACAAAAAAGTAGTGAAAAACTTTTTTTTAAAGTATTTAGGCCTACATGCCTATGAAATTACTTTCTCCAGCATCAGAAAGAGAGGTTCTTCTACCACAATATTTTTTTCCAACAGATCTTTATTTATAAAAGCAAACCCTACTGCTACTACAGAACTGACAATGACATGCTTTCCAAATTTCCTCATAGAAACATGAGTCAAGCAATCCACAGACCACAGTGACCTTAGATTTGAAGGGGCTACAATCCAGGAGTATGTGGTCGAGTTTGTTGACAAGGAAATAAAAAAAATACAATTTATGAGATCACAATGAAAACCTTTGAACGACTACTGTTGTGAAAACAATCAATTAAAAAACACCTCTAAGATACTCAAAAAACTAAAACTACAGTGTAAAGCTTTTTTTTTTTGAAACAAATTTTATTAATTTTAAAGACAAACAAAACTTCATTAAACATTGAAAACATAAAACCTCTTTCCATTGTAAATCTTTACAGGGCAGATAAAACATTATTTTATACAACATAATTCTAATTTATCCTATTTCCATATGGACACATAAATATCTTTTAACAAATTTCTCATTATTTCTTTTTACTCTTATTCAATTACATTTCTTTTCTATATTTATCTATTTTATAGTCATCATATTTATATTTCCCTCTGACTTGTTTACAATTATTCTCATCTGACATTCCTCCAAGGTTTTATTAATTCTCAATCAAACATAAACACATAAACCACAAAAACATAAAACTTCTTTTTAGAAAGTAGCTTGGCCCCAGATTACCTCTCTTTGTACAGACTTCAATTAAATTCATGCTCATCTTATATACCATTACCTATCTTATTTACCATTCTATATCTTCTATATAACTTCTCTCCGCTTTTCACTCTTCTTAATTCTATTTTATTTATTTCATCTTACTTTAAATCATTATATTTATATCTTTTGTCCATTCTTTTCCAATTATCCATTTATCTCATTCTCCATAATAAAAAAAAAGATTTCTCCTGGAATCACTAATCGAAGTATGATGCCTTTCTACCGTTCCCCTAGATTGACATTTAAAATAACACCTAGATCCCAGTCTGATTCTGCTTAGTACATTCTACCTACTAAATTTTAAGAAAAAGAGAGAATAATAAATCTATAAAATAATTAAGTACATAATTAAATATTAAAATCTATCATTAAATCTTAAACATTTTAATATTTTAATTTATTAAATCTTGTAACATTCCAATTGTCTATTTCAAAGACAGATGCTGCAATAATAAGTTTATAATAACATCAACACAATAGCCAATTAAACTCTATAATTAAACTGAATATTTTAAACATTCCCTTTAATATTTTATTAAATCTTAAAATCTATCATTATTAAGCATTTTAATATTTTAATCTTTTATTAGATCTTATAAAATTCTAATTTTCTATTTCTAATACAAGTGCAGAATCCTTTTTTTTAAAAAAATTATACATTACCCTTTATCCCTAAAAAAAAATTAGCTTTTCCCCATCTTGTTTCATACCTTTGTGGCTTTCCCCCCCCCCTTTTCCCTTCCTTTCTTATCCCACCTAGCCTTTTTACCCCCTCCTCTCCTAACCTCCGCCTTTTTAGCTTCCCCTCTCTGTTGTATTCCTCTTTTCTTTTGCTTTCTAACATTGTATTGATTTTGCATCTTATTTTTCTCTTTCTTGGGTGTTTTTTTAGGTCTTAAGTCCTTCATTTTCCTTCCTCTCTTTCTCTTTTCTTTCTTAATCAAACTTTTGGATTCATTAAAGATGACTCCTTCTTCTTCTTCTTCTTCTTCTTCTTCTTCTTCTTCTTCTTCTTCT
>NW_020769332.1:271399-427682 GCF_900518735.1 Pseudonaja textilis | reverse complement strand
TCTTCTTCTTCTTCTTCTTCTTCTTCTTCTTCTTCTTCTTCTTCTTCCTCCTCCATCTGTTGTTGTGTTTGCGCCATTTCTAAAAAGTGAAAGGCTTCTCCCAAAGCGTCCTTGCCTTCTTTATTTTTCCATATTCCTTTCTTAGTTCATCAACAGATAAAACCATTATAAACCTTTTCTTCTTCTTTTTTCCCCCTCTTCTTCTTGTTAAAACAACCAAGATGTTTCAAAACTTAAAACAGTTCCCCAAAGTCCCAGAGTCATCAAGCAGTCCAAACAGAGCACAAAGTTCTTCCCTTTGCACTTTCTCTTCCTGGGGTAATATCAATAAAAAAAAAACCCAGTCTGTATTTTAAAGCCTTATTGCAATTAACTTCTAGTCTCAAAATCTTCAAGGCATCTCCTCCAACAAGATCTTAATATAAATTTTTTTTTGTCCTCTCCCTTCCCACTTGTAACAAAGAGCTTTAAATTTTTACCTTCTATAGAAAAGCAGGTTTTTCAATGTCCATTTGTTAACTCCGTAGGGAAGGAGAGTAAACTTTCCCTTTCAGCACTTCCATTCGCCTCTTTAAAAATCTCCTCTGGAAACAATGTATCGTTCAAAAAATCGTGGTTTTCAGGATGTTAAATGTATCTTAAAGTCCCAGTTCAGCCAAAGAACTTTCACTTCAAAATGTTCTCCTTCTTCCTCCTTCACAGTCTTGTCCAGCTGCCAGCTTCTTTGTGGTGGCCATTACTGACCGCCGCTCCACCGCCTTGAGAAAAGGGGGCTTTGCCGGCTGGGGAGGGGGTCTGCGATACCCCCAAACCCCTATCTGGATCCCCCCTGTCTTCGGCTGCCTCTACGGAGCAGCCTTATCCTCCAGACTCATCGGGATCGGAGGCACCAAGACGGCTAGCGGAACAGGGATTGTGCAGGATCGCGAATCCCTGCCGCCGCCGAAGCCTAGCAAACCGGAAGTCTACAATGTAAAGCTTATGCCTGCCAGATGGAGAACACAATGAGAAGAAGATCGAGAATCTGCTAACCTTATTTATCACACGTGGCGGCCGTAAAATTAGCTACCGGTTCAGTACTGCTTCTCCCAAACTGGAGCAAACCTGTAGCAGCAGCCCACACCTGAAACTAGCACTCCCTCCGTCATCTCACTCTCTAAAGACAATAGAAGAACTTATGCTGGCCTCTGTGTTGCAATATGGCAAATGAGATTGGGAATGGCAAGAAAACAACTCTTAAGCATCTCTTCGCACTCAAAAAACAAGTTAAGCAATTGATTGCACTTAAGAAAAGATGTGACACAAAGTCAAAAGAATTCTTCTCTATTCTGGCATCTAATTGCTAATCACTCTGACAGAATTCATACCCCACTAGACACCTATAGACCTCCTACAACCTGGGAACTTCGCTTTTGGAGAATGTATGAAGGCCCCTCCAGTGAGAGAATTACAATGAAGGATTTACCTGAGTGGCCCCCAGTCTGAAATTACATATCTCATTCGCCAACTACAGACCAATTACAGACCAATAAGTCTGCTAAATACAATCAGCAAACTCTACATTAAACACCTCCAAGATAAATAAAAGGAGTGGCTTGGATTTTGATCGCTGAAGTGCTCTTCAGGGTTGGAGAGGGGAGAGGCACCCTAGATCAGTGCTTAGTTCTCCATCATTTGATTGAAAAATATGTGTCAAATAGATCTGTATCATTATACGCCACCTTTAAGGCTCAAGGCACCTTTTGATACAGTGACCACAATGACTAAACTCTGGGAGAAATGGGAAGCCTCTTCAACTGATCTCCATTTGTGATGTGCCTTACATGCTAAAACATCCCTCAAGGTTAGATGGAATAAGCAAAGGCCCCTCTTGAAGTTGGTCAAAACTCAAAAAGGGGTTAAACAGGTGTGCATTTTGGCTCCCTTACTTTTCAACTTTTAAATAAATGACAAGGTAAAATGGTTAAATAAACCAAGTTACCACACTCCAAAAATAGGTGACTGAAGCATCAATCTGCAGATGATGCTGTGATCCTCTCCAGGACATCTGTACACCTTAAAAGCATCTTGCAAGCCCTCGTCCAGTATTGTAATTACAACAAACTGGACATAAATTACCAGAAAACCAAGGTTATGGCCTTTGCAAAAAGGCCAAAACTCTGCTCATGGTAGGTTAATGGTCATAATATAGAGCAAGTAACCACTTTTACCTAGGGGTAGTCATCCATGCCACTGGCTCAAGAAAAGCACATGGCGAATATGTGGCTGCCTCTAGCCAGAATCAGCAAACACCATTTTCAAATTGTTCCACACAAAGAGAAGATGCTATGTTCCTGTCACAATTAAGCTCTTTCTGGCCAAGTTGCTAGCACAGCTTCTTTATGGGACCCTTGCTCAGACCTTCAGCTTTGTGCTTCACACCATTGGAAAGATTCTCCAGATGCCACGTTGTGTTTCAAATGCACTTCTGCACCTGGAGACAAGGTTGATAAAAGTCAAAGCAAGAATCTGTATAGCTTCTTTAAATTTGGCTAGAGCTTAACTTCTTTCTGCAAGGCCTTGCTCCATTAATCCTCCAAGACAAATTCTCCTCGTCATGGATCAGGGCTGTCAAGTCCAACCTTGCCAAACTAGGCTTCTGTCCAATACTCAAGCTGGACCAAGAAAACTTGCAACAAAGGATAGAGGACATCGATAGGCAAATGGACTTAGGGAAAGCTCTGTCATTTCTAGCTCCGGACTCTATTAGTTATGTTGTTACTCCTGCCAGTTATCTTAGCCAGTTGGAGACAGCGAACCACCAGAAATCATTTTTGCTTGCACAGTGCCATGCGCTTCCATTGGCCGTTCTGTATGGCACGTCCTGTAAAAAGAGACCATGAACTGAAAGACTCTGCTTTCTGTGGCTCAGGAGGGGTGGAGACCGTTGGACACAGACTCTTTTGATGCTCTTTTTATGGAGATAATTCGGGAAAAAAACATATCCTCCCAATAATCAATAGGCATCCGGGCCATTCTGCCACTGCTTATGTCTCCAGTGGCTGCTTAAGGACGAACAGACTGTGATTACAGTGCAGGTGGCTAAATTCTGCATAGCAGAACTGGGGATTTGTCGGAAATAGATGATTAATCCACCATAGCCATTTTACACAACTAATGTAGCAAACCTTTTTGCATTACTATTCTTAGTTAGGCCATGTGTAACTAACAGATTGGATGCCAATTGTGATTTTACTATATATTGTATCTGTTGTTTATTATTTCATTCTGTAATTTTTAACTGGATATTCCTTATGTACTGTATTCAAATATAGACTTCTAATACCACATTCCTATTGGTTAAATAACCTAGCTTAAGGATTGGTTAATAACAACTGTTTCCGATTGGCCGCCTAAGCAGCAGGAAGTTTGAATACATGCCATTGGTTACGAGCTGCTATAAAAAGGGCTGCCGTGGCTCGACTTTAGTTGAAGTTACTGGTTGCTAAATAAAGAGCTGAATTCAATTCTGGTCTTCGAGTCTGCTTTATCCTGGCGATAGAACACTGGCAACGAAGGTGGGATCGAAGGGACAAAGACCGTAAGCACGTGGCAACGATAGCCGAAAGACCAACGAGATGGCCGGCAACAGTTCGCCACCCGCACCGTTCAACCCAGCCGAAGAAGACTGGGAGTCATACATTGACAGGTTCCTGATGTTTTTAGAAAGCAATGAACTGCAGGGAATCACTGACCAGAGAAAGAGAGCTGTATTCCTGATGAATTGTGGCCCGACTATTTTCAAAATGGCCAAGGCATTAGCAAGACCCAATGATGTTAAACTAATGGCCTGGCCAGACCTAAATCGGATGCTGAGAAACCATTACGCACCAGTCCTGTCCAATCTCATTAGAAGACACGAATTCTACAAGCGCGACCAACTAGAAGGTGAGAGTATTGGAGACTTCGTTGCAGCGTTAAGAGACATTGGGGGGGGTCATGCGAGTTCCTCAACATGGATGAAGCCATGAGGGATCGTATAGTCCTTGGACTAAGAGACGCAACCCTACAGAGCAAACTGTTAAACCGACCCAACATCACCTCAAACGAAGCCATTGCTGAAGCAACTCCGCTGAAGCAGCAAAGAAGTCTGCAGCAAAAATGAAGCAGATGAATTCAACAAACAGTCCGAGTCTGAATAAAGAAAAGAAAACAGAGGGATCCCAAAAGCACGCTGCCACAACCTCTCACCATGAAGATATCGAATCATCAACTGACTCCGAAGATGAAGACGAGGAGGTAAACAGACTCCATTCAGAAAAGAACCGGAGAGAGAGACGAGGAAGAAAACCTGAATTTCACTGTGTGGGATGCGGTGGAAACTACCCGAGGTCTGAATGTCGATTCTTGGATGCCACATGGCGGCATTGTGAAAAACGGGGGCACATTGCAAGGATCTGCCAAAACAAAAAGAGCTATAGTCCAAAGAGACACGGCGGTACCTCCTCCCCAGAAACAAAGAAAGACCAACCGGAAGTTGCTGGAGCCGAGATCATAGAAATCAATGGCTCAATGAGAAGGAAGAGACACATCAGACAATCACTATTGGGACGGCCAGAACAACAAACACTAAGAAGGTTCAAATCAACGTCCTGATAGAAGGCGAGCCATGTGAAATGGAAGTAGACTCCGGTTCGTATTTATCAATGGTATCATGGAACACAATAAAAAGTTTGATACCAAACATAAAACATAGAGAACTTGAAGAGCAAAGCCTGATCATCAAGGACTACCAGGGTAACAAGATACCCGTAGTTGGACTGGGACATTTCAAAGTAAATTTTAGAGAGTGGCAGGACAGGAGAACGGAGGTGAAGAAGTCTGGTGCAGGCTTCGAACACCTTTTCTGGTGTCAGGAGCGATCCCCCAGGGATACATGAACCCCGGAGAGGTTCGTGTCAACGTGGAGATCCTCGAGCTGCAGAGGGGGGAAGGCAACTCCCCGACAGTGAAGAGGGAAGCTCCCGAGCTCGGCGCTAAAGAGTAAGCTGTCATTTTATGGCGGCTTCCAATCCGGTCTGCCACTTGAGTGAATAAGCAAAGCAGTGACAGCCTGCGAGATCGAGTAACAGGAACAGAGAAACGGTTTATATCTTGGATTCTTTGAAGTCTGAAGGGAGTAGAATGACAGAAGAATGATAGCATAAATTCTTCTCTCCTGGTTGTGATAAGCACCTCTTGGAAGTCGGGCGGAGAGCGGCCAGAAAAGCAATTGGGAAAACTTTATCCTGTGAGGGGGAAGCTTTGGGGAAAGACGGAGATTGCTAAAACCTGGAGATTGGAGATCCGGAACTGGTCTGAGCACAACATGACTATTACATCTACTTAATATTGGGGAGAAGATAAATTGAGCATTATATTGGACTTTGGAAGATTTGTATGTGGATTTAAAAGTTGGAAAGCAAAGAAAGAAGCAGCAGCAAGAGGAAGAAGCCAGAGGCGAACAGAACGCTGGGAAAGACGGTTTTGGGACTGCAGATTAGTCAGCACATTTCACCATTTGCTGATTGGAAGGCTGAAAAGAAACCTCTAGCTGGAAGATGGAACTTTAGCTCACCCAATTTGCTCTCTTTATTACGTGGTACTACTTAAGTTTACTAAGTTGGCACTATTTTCTCTTTAAGATGACTTCCTTGTTGTTGTTTGTTTGTTGATTTTCTGAAGCTGTGGTAATCTCTCTTCTACCCCTTCTCTTATTATCTTGCCCCTTGCCTCCCTATTGTATCTCCTAAATACTTTACATAATTTTACTTACTGGGGGGGGGGAGAGGAGGATACACTATTATCAAAGAGTTAAGAGTTTACTGTTGTAAGTATTAATAGTAAAAAGGGATAAACTTTGTTGATATAATCTATTTATAAATTATTTAGACTACTTACGACATTTAAGATTAATTCCTTAAAGTGTTAATTGATGTACTATTGTTGACCAATTTTCTTATTACATTGACTAGAATATTGTTGCAGATCTCTATTTATGATATAGGGGAAAAGACTGTGGAGTGAGATATAAAATTGAAATACGTGAATAGTCTTTCAAGTACAGGACCCAAATACTGAATGGTGATTTGGGATAATATATTTAAAATTGTGCATCAACAAAAACAAATACTTAGAGAGATGACATCCACAACAACTATGGCCTTAAAAACAAGAAAGAAGGCTATCCCGACCCTATCGACTACGTTGACAGCCACCCCACCAACATCTCAAAAAACTATCGAGGAGTCTTTAATAGGGGAAAAGCAGCCCAATGTCCCCAATATTAATATACAAACTTCCATATTAGCCTTGCAGGAAGCTATATCTAAAATGCAAGAAATGATGATTAAAAATCACAAGGAAACTAGAGCAGATATAAGCGAATTGAAAGATGAGATGGGGAAACTGAAGGCTGAAATGAAAGCGGATATAGCGAAGGTGGAGGGTAAGATAGGGTCTCTACAGCAGGCCATGGAGAGAAACGAAGTGAAAATAAAAGATATAGAGAGTAGAACAACACGCATGGAGACTAACTTTGAAAGGATGGATGAGGAATTTAAAAATGTACTTAGAGAAACGGAAGACTCTCTGATCCACCTCGAGATGGACAAAGCAATGGCGTATTTAAGATTCCAGAATGTGGCGGAAGCCAAAAATGAAGAATTGGAACATTTGATGGCAGAAATATTGGCTGAATGGCTAGGAAAGGAAAAAGATGATCTAATTAAAGAGTTTGATGAGGTATATAGGGTTAGCACAAGCTACGCCAGGCGTAACAACTGTCCAAGAGAAATTCATATCCGCTTCTCTAGGAGATGTCTGAGGGATTTAATTTTGAAAATGTCTAGGGAGGAAACAATATCATATAAAGGCAGAGAAATTAGGATTTTAAAACAAATTCCAAAGAGAGTGAGGATGATAAGACAAGATTATAAATTTTTAGCTAATGATTTAAATAAAGAAGGAATCCATTTTAAATGGCTAATCCCGGAAGGGATGTTAATTACATGGAAAGAGAGGAAAATCAAAATAGAATCGATAGAACAGGCCCAAGTTTTTCATCAACAGCTCACAGATAAGAATAGTCAACCCACCAAAGAAGAACCTAAAACAAGACCACAGGAGGTCCGATATTATCACAGAACCCAAAAGGAACGACTTTCTCCAATTTCAGGAAGTGATAATCCACAACATGGGAGAGAAGAGCAAATTCCACAACAACAACAACAAGAGAACCGAATCATTACTAGGCAAAAATCTAAGCAGAAGTAGATAAATGGTGGAGGGGAAGAAGTTGCTCTCCATCAATATAAACGGATTAAATTCATTATTAAAAAGAAAAAGGATATTCTCAAAACTTATTCAACATAACGCAGATATAATATGTCTTCAAGAGACACATATTTCGAAGAATGACGAAAGACATCTAATTTGTCCAAAATTAGGTAAACTTTTTACAGCACCGGCCGACCAACACAAGAAAAAAGGAATTGCAATTTATGTAAAACAAGATGTAAAGGCAGAATTAATCTGGTCGGATCCTGAAGGAAGAACTCTGGTTATACAAGTTTGGATAAACCACATCACATTTTTACTTGTAGCAATCTATGCCCCAAATGATGACCAGGGGAAATTTTTTAAACACCTTCACCAAAAAATAGTAGGCTTTGAAAAAAGAAACATTTGCTCGATTGGCGATTTTAACTCCATTGCAGACTACCAGAAAGACCATAGTAATATGGGGAAAAACAAGAAGGGGAAAAGGGAACTTTCTGCGGCATGTAAGGAAATGTTGAGAGAGTTAAATTTAAAAGATCTATGGAGGGAACGGAATCTTGAAGGAAAACAATTTACATATTATTCTAACCCACATAAGACTTGGACCAGAATAGATATGGCTTGGATGGATTTGGACTTGGCTAATGAAATAAAAGAAATCAAAATTCTACCGAATCAAAGTAAATTTTAAAAAACACACCAAGATTCTTCCATTAACCATCATTGACAGAGATCGCCCCAGCCTGCTCAGTTTAGAATGGTTTGAACCGCTTGGAATCGAAGTGACAGGGATCAACAGCGTCACCATGACGGACTGGGAGAAAGACCTGATGGAAGAATTCCATGACGTATTCGACGGGACTTTAGGCAAGTACCGTGGGACCCCTATATCATTTAGTTTAAACCCGAAAATTTAGAGAAGCAGGACTCAAAGTTAAAAAAGAAAAATGCCAACTTGCCACAAATCAGGTCGAGTTCCTGGGATACCTTATTGATGAAGCGGGAATCCGCCCCACACAAAAAAAATACCAGCAATAAAGGAAACTCCCAGACCCCAAAACAAAACGGATTTACAAGCATTTTTGGGACTCATTAATTTTTATCATGTCTTTCTGCCGCAGAAGGCAACAATAGCAGAACCACTGCATAGACTCCTTGATAAAAAAGCCAATTGGAAATGGGACCACCAAGAAGAAACAGCATTCCAAAAAATCAAAGACTTAATCACATCAAAATCTGTATTGATCCAATACAGTAACACACTACCTCTGACTGTCACCTGCGACACTTCACCCTTCAGCATAGGTGCAATACTTAGCCACGCACTACCAGACAGCAGAGAAGCACCGATCGCCTTTTATTCCAAGATGCTGTCCAAGACCGAAAGGAACTACAGCCAACTGGACAGGGAAGCCTTGGCAGCCATCTCGGGAGTGAAACGTTTCCACGAATACCTATACGGTAGGATGTTTTCTTTAATCACCGACCACAAACCACTATTGGGAATCCTAGCTGGAGACAGGGCCACCCCCAACATCCTGTCTCCAAGAATGACAAGATGGTCAGAATTTCTTGCAGCCTATAATTACAAACTCATTGATCGTCCAGGAAAAGCCGTACCCCACGCAGACACATTAAGCCATTCACCACTACCAGGTCAGGATGACGATCCAGCTCCCACCACGCATACCCTACAAATTGAAACAATTCCAAATTGACCCATCACCGCATTGGACATCGCAAGGGAAATGGCTAAATGCACTGATGGCCCAAATACTAAACTGAGTGGGACAGGGTTGGCCGGAAAACATAAAAACTGAGACGTTTAAACCCTTTAAAAACCAGCAAACTGAATTATCAATTGGAAAAGGGTGCATTTTGTGGGGAGATCGGGTGGTTGTTCCAAAAAAAATTACAAGAAGACGTGCTAAACATGTTCTGTATGGACATTAACATTCTTGAAATCCTGCAGTCCTGATTGGACAAAGCGCACAGCAACCGGATTGGTCGAGCGCGCAGCACTGATTGGCCGTTTGGAATCGACCGCGATTGGCCGAGCCGATCGCGGGCGATTCGAACGGCTGTCATTGGCCGCGGCGCCCGGCGCCAGTCCCATATAAGCTGCCGCATACCCAGCCGGCGCCAGATTTAAAAAACCTAAATAAAAGAGCTGAAAACCCGTCACTGCCTCGCGTCTTTTGTGATCGTATCGGCCGACACGACACTGGCGACGAGGATGGGATCCTGAAGCAAGACCCACATCGCACGTGGCACGCGGAACAGCAACGGGCAACATGGCCAGCGGCACCGCGCCACCCGCACCTTTCAACCAAGCTGCTGAGGACTGGGAATCCTACATCGATAGATTCCTCATGTTCTTGGAGAGCAGCAATCTCAAAGACGCAAATGGCCAGAAAAAAAGGGCCGTGTTCCTAACCCACTGCGGGCCCGCAGTGTTTAAGATGGCGAAAGCCCTCGCCAAACCCCTCGACGTGAAAGCAATGGACTGGGCTGACTTCGAACCCCTGCTGCGAAGTCACTACGCGCCCGCCGCGCCCACCCTCATCCGCCGACACAATTTCTACCGGCGGGATCAAAAAGAGGGCGAGAGCATCAGCGACTTCATGGCTGATCTACGGGACCTTGGGGGCCTGTGCGGGTTCACCGACCTCGACAAAGCCCTGTGAGACCGCGTCATCCTCGGCCTCAAAGACCCCGTCCTGCAGAGCCGGCTCATGGCAAGGGGCGACATATCCCTCACCGACGCCCTCGCCGAGGCCACTGCAGCGGAGGCGACCAGGAGATCAGCGGCCCGGATGCGGCAAGCGAGCACCACGGATCGCCCAGCCACGGCCGAGACGACCCTGACCCCCGAGAGGCAGCCCGAGACCAACCGCCGAACAACCACCTCCACACACCACGGCAACCTTGACTCCCCCACTGACTCCGAGGACGACGAGGAAGACATCCACCGGCTACAGACGGAACGCGAGCAGCGGAGCCGCAAATCGAGGTTCCAGGGTGCCGGTTGTGGCGGCGATCACCCACGGTCGGAATGGCGGTTTTTCGACGCGATATGCCGGCACTGCAACAAGCAAGGCCACATCGCCAAGGTGTGCCGTTTTAAAAGGAACTACAGCCCCCGGCGCTGAGACAGCAGCCCGCGGAGACGAGACGGCACCCCCCCCGAGGAACCGAGACCGAAACACCGAGAGCCGATGGAGTCGGGAGGGAAGAAACAGGCATTTCAACGAGGCCCGGTAACGCGAAGAAACCCACCAGACGGTCGTCATCAGCCATTCATCCAACTGGGATGGCCGAAAGGTCCATGTGGAGGTGGCCATTGAGGACCGCCCATGCAAAATGGAAGTGGACTCCGGGTCCTACCTATCCATGGTCGCATGACGGGAAATCAAACGTTTGGTGCCAACCATACATCGGCGAGAACTGGAAAGCCAGAAACTCATCCTCAAGGACTACCAGGGGAACCGCATCCCCGTGGTAGGAATCAGACACTTCAAAGTCACATTCAAGGGGCACACCGAGATACTCCCCCTGACCATCGTCGAGAAGGACCGCCCCAGCCTTTTGGGACTCCAATGGTTCGCGCCGTTGGGAATAGAGGTGACCGGCCCCAACCACGTCGCCGAGGCGGACTGGGAGGAGCAGCTCGCGTGGGATTTCCAAGAGGTCTTCGACGGCAGCCTAGGCAAGTACCGAGGGGCCCTGATAACTTTCAGCCTAGATCCCGCCATCGCCCCAATCCGCCTCAAACCCCGGCGAGTACCCTTTGCACTCAGGCCCAAAATCGACAAGCAATTAAATAAGCTCATCAAACAAGGAGTACTTGAACCAACAGACCATGCCAGGTGGGAGACCCCTATAGTCACCCCAGTAAAACCAGATGGATCAGTGAGAATTTGCGGTGACTATAAGGCCACCCTCAATCGCGCGCTGCAACAAAGTGCCTACCCCGTCCCGGTAGTGCAGCACCTCCTACACTCACTGGGGGGGGGGGGCAAGATTTTCGCCAAACTCGACCTGGCACAAGCTTATCAGCAACTGCCGGTTGACGAGGAAACTGCAGAAGCGCAGACCATAGTCACCCACCGCGGGGCATTCCGCTGCAAGAGGCTCCAGTTTGGAGTCAGCGTAGTCCCGGGGGTCTTCCAAAGTTTAATGGAGAGGCTCCTCCAGGGCATCAAAGGGGTAGTGCCCTATTTTGACGACATGCTGTTATCAGCGGCTGACCAAAAACAACTGGAAAGCCGCCTGAGGGAGGTGCTGCAAAGATTCAAAGACGCAGGGCTAAAAGTCAAGAAAGAAAAATGCCAGCTGCGCACAGAAAGAGTCGAATTCCTAGGGTACCTCCTAGACCAGCACGGGATCCACCCAACAGAAAAAAAAATCAGAGCCATCAAGGAAGCCCCCAGACCAAGTAATAAAACCAAATTGCAGGCGTTTCTGGTGTTGATTAACTTCTATAATGTTTTCCTGCCCCAAAAGGCAACCACGGTGGAACCGTTGCATAGGCTGCTCGACAAGACAGCCACCTGGAGCTGGGGAAGGCGAGAGGAAGACGCATTCAACAGAACAAAAGACTTGCTCACATCGGACACTGTTCTCATCCAATACAGCGAAACACTACCCCTAACCGTAACGTGCGACGTGTCCCCTTTCAGCGTCGGGGCCGTCCTCAGCCACACCCTCGCCAATGGAAAAGAAGCACCCATCGCTTTCTTTTCAAGGACTCTCTCAAAATCGGAAAGGAATTACAGCCAGCTAGACAAAGAGGCCCTGGCAATCATCGCAGCCGTAAAGAAGTTCCACGAGTACCTTTACGGCAGGACTTTCTCCATCATCACAGACCACAAACCACTGCTCGGAATCCTGGCGGGGGACAGGGCCACCCCGAACATCCTATCCCCGAGGATGACAAGGTGGTCCGAATTCCTCGCTGCTTACAATTACCGGCTGGACCATCGCCCCGGTAAGTCAATCCCGCATGCAGATGCATTAAGCCGCACACCGCTGCCCGACCTGGATGCTGACCCAGCACCCACCATGTCCACCCTGAGCATAGAGACTTTACCAAATCTCCCCCTAACCGCGTCAGACATTGCCCTGGCAACAAATAAAGACAAACATCTGGCGCGGGTTCTAAGATGGGTGGAGAAAGGGTGGCCGGAAAAAGACGATGGTGAGCAATTCAGAACCTTCCAGAGCCACCAAACAGAACTCTTCACACAAAAGGGCTGTTTACTGTGGGGGAAAAACTACAGAAAAAAGTTTTGGACATGCTGCATGAAGGGCACCCTGGCATCGTTAGAACAAAAGCCCTGGCCAGAAGTCACGCCTGGTGGCCAGGGATGGACAAAGAAATCGAAGCCTGGGTGGCATCGTGCAAGCAGTGCCAAGAATCCAGACCAAGCCCCCCCACCGCCCCAGTCCTAGAATGGGAAACCCCCAGAGGGCCATGGTCCCGGATTCACATAGATTTCACGGGACCCACCAAAGGACACACCTTCCTGGTGACGGTAGACGATTACTCCAGCTGGCTGGAGGTAAGCGACATGAGAACAACCACCACAGAAGCCGTCATCAAGGAACTCAGCAAACTATTCGCAACCCACGGCCTCCCAGATGTCATCGTATTGGACAACGGCCCCCAGTTCACTGCACTACCCTTCGAAAGATTCCTAGCAGAACGGGGGATTCGGCACGCGTTGACAGCACCGGCTCACCCGGCGGCGAACGGAAGGGTGGAAAAAATGGTCCAGTTCACGAAAAAGACAATTCAAAAAGTCGAAACCGGGGAAATACAGGACAAAATCAACAGGATGCTATTCATACAACACATAACCCCGAACACAACAACGAACAAGAACCCGACAGAGCTGCTGATGGGAAGAAAGCTGCGATCACCACTCGACTGCCTGCACCCCACATACAACCCAGAGAAGCCCTCCGACTCCACCAGCAAGCACCGGACATTCTCACCAGGAGACGCGGTCTATGCAAAAAACTTCACAGGGGACCCACTCTGGATACTGGCAACGATAACCCAGGTAACGGGTCCCCGCTCGTACCGACTACTAACAAACGATGGGCGAGCATGGAAATGACACTTCGATCAGCTAAGATTGAGAACCACCGCGAGAAATACAACCGACACGCAAGCACACACAAACAGAGAACCAGAAACAGAGAGGGAACACCAAAACACCAACCAAGAGGGGAGGGAAAACCCCCAAAGAACAAAACAGACAAACTCACCCAAAAAGAAACCAGCAATACTCACCTACCAAAGCACCAGGGAATGACCCACTCGAAGCCTCGCCTGGAAGGAGCAGCCAAGCCAACTCGACCAGCCTGGGAAGCCCGAGCGGGAGCAGCCAAGCCAGCTCAACCAGCCCGGGAAGCCCGAGCGGGAGCAGCAAAGCCAGCAACTTGACCAGCCCGGGTAGACCAGGAGGGAGCTGCGGCGAGAGGCCCAACTCACCCTTCCAGGCGGTTCCATCAACGAGGCGGAGAGCGACACAGATCCCGACCGAACCGGCCGACAGCCAAGAAACAACTAATCTGCGCAGGTCCAGTAGGCAAGTACGGAGCCCCGCCTACTTACGGGACTACGTTACGTAGGACCGAACCAAGAGGGGAGGGGTGTTCTGTATGGACATTAACATTCTTGAAATCCTGCAGTCCTGATTGGACAAAGCGCACAGCAACCGGATTGGTCGAGCGTGCGGCACTGATTGGCCGTTCGGAATCGACCGTGATTGGCCGAGCCGATCGCGGGCGATTCGAACGGCTGTCATTGGCCGCGGCGCCCGGCGCCAGTCCCATATAAGCCGCCGCATACCCAGCCGGCGCCAGATTTTAAAACCTAAATAAAAGAGCTGAAAACCCGTCACTGCCTCGCGTCTTTTGTGATCGTATCGGCTGACACGACAAAACATGTTACATGAAGGACACCCGGGCATGGTAAAGATGAAGTCCCTGGCCAGAAGCTACATTTGGTGGCCAGGAATAGATAAAGACATTGAAACCTGGGTCAAAACATGCAACAAATGCCAATCATCCAGACCCACTCCCCCTTCAGCACCGGTTCTTGACTGGGAGACACCCAGAGGCCCCTAGTCAAGAATCCATATGGACTTCGCTGGCCCCACAAAACGATATACTTATCTAATCATTGTGGATTCCTATTCCAACTGGTTAGAAGTCATCATCATGAATTCAACAACAACAGAAGCCGTCATCAAACAACTAAAAAGACTTCACCACCCACGGTCTACCAGATGTAGTAGTATCGGACAATGGGCCACAGTTTACAGCTTTGGCTTTTGAACAATTCCTAGCAGAACAAGGAATAAGACACGCTTTGACAGCGCCAGCTCATCCAGCGGGGAACAGAAGGGCGGAATGCATGGTTCGTTACACGAAAGAAGCATTAGAAAAGATTGAAGGAAATGACATGCAAGAAAAAATCAATACCATACTCACCATCCAACATATAACACCATGCACGGCAACAAACAAGAGCCCAGCTGAACTATTGATGGGAAGAAAGTTGCGTTCCTACTTGGACAGACTGCACCCCACTTACAACCCCGAAAAGCCACCAGACTCTTCCAGTAAGTACTGCTCTTTTTTACCAGGCAACTTAGTACATGCAAAAAATCTTACCGGAGAACCATTGTGGTTATCGGCAACAATCACACAAATCACAGGCCCTCGTTCATACTGACTAGAAACAGCTGGTGGCAGATCATGGAAAAGACACATCGATCAACTACAGTCATGACACGTTGAACGAAATACCAATGTTCCCCGAAACATGGAACAAACACTTCCCCAAACACCCCCAGATAGTAATAAAAAAACCAGAGTGGGGGGAACCTTTAAATAATAAAGGAAATGAAAATAGTCAGGTTACAAACCACCAACCATAAGCCAAGAACCCAGAAAAAAATAAAAATTACTTACGATTAGAAGATTCCGAGAAAAGAGAGCTGAAGGAACCCCAGGAAAGAAGCAGCTAAGCCAACTCTACCTGCCCGCACACAATGCTGGGAGACCACGCCGACCATCCAATCAACCCAACAAAGCACGGCGGGAGCGGCATGGCTGAGGCACCCTTCCAGGAGGTTCCTAGGAGAAGAGCGGGAAGGACAGCAGGCCTGTCCGAACCGCTGGAGACTAACACAGAGACTGAACTGTGCAGGTCAACTAGGACTCACAAAAGCCCCACCTACCTGCGCGATTACGTCACATAACGTTGGAGCGAACCAAGAGGGGAGGGGTGCAGTGTATTCAAATATAGACTTCTAATACTACATTCCTATTGGTTAAACAACCTAGCTTAACGATTGGTTAATAACAACTGTTTCTGATTGGCCGCCTAAGTGGCGGGAAGTTTGAATACATGCCATTGGTTACGAGCCGCTAGCAGCCACTATAAAAAGGGCTGCCACGGCTTGACTTTAGTTGAAGTTACTGGTTGCTAAATAAAGAGCTGAATTCAACTCTGGTCTTCGAGTCTGCTTTGTCCTGGCGATGGAACACCTTGAGTGTTTTTATTTGTTCTGGTCTCTGATCTTTGACTGTAATAAACTTGATTTGATTTGAATACGTTGGCCTGGCTTTCTTCATGGTTGCAAAATCTCCATCTCTAGACTTCAGGCTTCTGCTTGAGGCTGTTTTCCTGTAGCAGGAAAACTAGGGCTGCTTTCTGCTTTTAAGAACATGTTTCTCCTCTTCTCCTTTAGGGGAAATATAATATTCTGCCTCTTTTAATATTCCCCAGAATATTTTATTCTCGGGGGAGGGGGCTTCCCACACTTCCAAGGAAATAAGAGAGAAAAATATCATTTTAACTACCAGTGTAGCTGAGCACAACTTAAGGCTGTTTTATTTCCAGGCAACACCATGAGGACATGGCAGACAAAAGGCTTGCTGGGAGTTGTTTGCTTTGTGGTGTGCAGCAAGTGGGGAAGGCCCCTATTTGGTGCCTGCCCTGCGGGGTTGGGCCCTTTGGGGTCAGGTTTTGTTTCCTTCGAATCAGTTTTAGTTTAGAAAATTTCCAAGCCTGAAGTTGAAAGAAGGAACGTGTGTCCGTGTCCTTCTGAACTTCAGAGGCCCACTTGTTTGTAAGACTGGATCTGGGTTGCCCTATATCTCTCTCCCTTTTATAATATTTATTTCACCAGGATTCAATGGTGAATCAAAGCAAATGATAATCAAATGCTAGGAGAAAGGTAACATTTGATAGCGCTGTTACTTCTAGGGTTATTTAATTCAGGGAAGTTTTACCACCAACTTGTCTGCTGGGAAATTGCTGATTTGGCTCCGTGTGCTGCTGCTAACAGAGCCAGAGATTTAAAGACCTTTCATGAACTCTCAAAGGAATAATTTGCCTCTGAACATAAATCTGAGGCTCCATGTATCAATTGGAAGGTAAATCGAACCCAATTGAGGGCACCAGTCAGTGGTGAGATGTACAGATAGATGGCTTTTCAAGAAGGAGGCTCTACCAACCAGGTTCTGCATGTTTGAAAAATATGTGTACTTAAAAATATATATATCTATGTGCCTATATACCTATACCTATCTGTCTGCAGGCCTCAGTGTGCACATGTGCCATCTCTCCTGCAGGAGCTGCATTGGCTGCTGATTTGATTCCGGGTCCAATTCAAGGTGCTGCTCCCTGGTTTAGGACCAGGTTCTTTGAAGGACCAGTCACATCTACCCAACCCACCAGAGCAGGGAGGCAGGGAATGTTACACATCCCCTCTCCTAAAGAGGACCATCTAATGGGACCAAGAAGAAGGGCCTTCTCCGGCATGGCTCCCTCCCTGTGGAACGTCATCCCCACAGAGATAAGATTAGCCCCATTTTGACATTCCTTACAAGGTGCTAAAGACAAGGCTTTGTCGACAAGCTTGGGGACCCCAGAGTGGGATGGAGCCCATCAAATGGCATATTTGATTGCTGTTGATGGGGGTGGGGTTATTTCTTTTTATTGTTTTTTTCTTTGTAAGTCATCCAGAATTACTGAGAGTGAATTAGACAGCTGTTCTTGTAGCAAACACAAGTTCAGCAAAATGACTTTGGGAATCTTACAGAGCAGTGGTTCTCAACCTTGGTTGCCTTAAGATGTGTGACTTCATTGCACGGCTGCTTGGAGAATTCTGGGAGTTGAAGTCCACACATCTTAAAGTTCGTTAGGTTGAGAAGCAGTCTTATAGATTCTCAAAACAAGAGGCAGGTGCGCCTTAAATAAACATAGTTTTCAGTCAGCTTGTAGTGTCCATCAGAGAAGAATAGGGGAAAAAAAGGCCTCTGACCTATCAAACATGGACCCTGCTCACTGTTTCTCTCCTATTAATCTGGTCTGCCTTCTAGCTGGCTTAGCCAGTCCAAAATCTGATTCTTCTAGATAGGCTGGGATTACACTCCCAGCACTCCCTGTGCCTTTCCCAAAGACTGGGTATGCAAGGGTGACCCTCAAGCCAACATTATTCATTATCACTAAATGCCAGAGTTTCAATCTATTTGTCAGTCAGAGGACACTGTTGGTTGTGAAGTTGGGTCAATCAAAACAAAAGTGCTGCATGTAATCAGAAAGAAGTGCTTCATAGCACAACTGAGAAATGGACACAAACATCTGAGTTTAAAAATAGTTAATCCCTAATTGTACACATATAGTAATCCCAAGACATGTTGGGACACCAAATTGTAGAAAGTTGGTTTAGCTCATATTAGCCAGAAAGGTATTTTCCCAAGGAAGTAGGATAAGAAATTATCGTAACTGAGGTGTGATGTGTGCAGGAATCAGGGAAATATTTGCACTGAATCATGAGGAAATCAGATGGCACAAATAAACCTCATGCAATATACTGTCAATATTTTATAATCTTTTACTGACATTGGAATAGATTTTTGACACTACTTTCTTTATTCAATTATATAAAAAATGATTTTCCATCAGTTTTGCCAGTTACTACCAGAGGCCAAGTTTCTGAAGCAGAATTTATAATGAGATGGTTATGGTAAAGAAAGAAGACAAAAAATCGTCCTGCAATCTACAACTCCTACACTGCAAAAACATATTGACTACTCTACTCGACCAGGGTAAAGCAATAGACGTAATTTATATAGACTTCTGCAAAGCCTTTGATTCAGTGGTACATGACAAACTACTGTTAAAACTAAACTCTTATGGCATTCCCAGATCCCTTCATAAGTGGATTACTGTGTTCCTGTCAAACAGGCAACAAATAATAAAAATAGGGAGCGCTATATCAAACCCTGCTCCAGTTAACAGCAGTATCCCCCAAGGCAGCATTCTAGGACCCACCCTCTTTATACACTATATAAATGCCCTTTGCGATCACTTTATAAGCAATTGAGTCTTTGCGGATGACGTAAAACTATTCAACTATGCTACTGTCTTTCAAAGCGACCTTGATTATGTATCTGAATGGGCAAACAATTGGCAACTCCAAATCTCAACCAACAAATGCTCTGTCCTACGCATTGGTAAAAAAAATCAGTACACCAAATACAAGCTAGACGGATATGACCTTGTTGATGACCCTCACTCTGTCAAGGACCTTGGAGCACTCATATCAAATAACCTAAGTGCCATGCCAAAAAGGCATTAAGAGTTGTAAATCTAATTTTACAAAGCTTCTCCTCTGGTGCATTGCTAACTAGGGCATACAAAACCTTTGCTAGACCAATACTTGAATACAGCTCATCTGTCTGGAATCCACACTGTATATTGGACATTAATACAATTGAGTGAGTCCAGAAGTATTTCACGAGAGGAATACTACACTCCTCTGCTCGCAACAGAATACCCTTTATCACCAGGCTTAAAATTTTGGGTTTGGACAACCTTGAACTACACCGCCTATGGTTGGACTTAAGCGTAGAACACAAAATTATCTGCTACAATGTCCTATCAGTCAGTGAATACTTCAGCTTCAACCGCAACAATACAAGAGCACACAGTAAATACAAGCTCAATGTAAACCGCTCCAAACTTGATTGCAGGAAGTACGACTTCAGCAACAGAGGGGTCAATGCCTGGAATGCACTACCTGACTCTGTTGTTATATCCTCAAACCCCGACTCCTTTAACCTCAAACTATCCGCTATTGACCTCACCCCATTCCTAAGAGGTCTGTAAGGGGTGTGTATAAGTGCACCATGGTGCCTCCCATCCTTGTCCTATTGTCCCCATTTATTTGTACCTATTTCCTGTATTCTTACTCATGTTTATACATACCTATTATCTTGTAAGCAACTGACAAATCAAATAAACAAACAAATAAATTTTAAGTTATCTTACATGAATTGCAGGATGACCATAAATTCCACAGTGGCAGCTAGAAGTAGACACAATTCCCCAATGAATTTGTGGGCAGAGGAATAAAAAGCTCAACCGGCTCCTGGCCATTACATGGACATAACCAATCTGCTTTCCTGGTTGCAGTACACAAAGGGATTGCCATTGCTTTCCTCCAGAACATATTGCCACCATCTGAATTTAGCCTATGGGACTGCTATTGCCTGGCAATTGCCCATCCAAGTGCTAAGCACGTCTGACTCTAATTAGTTCCAAAGCACCAATTGTGTTGGTTAGCCACTAGTCCCTGCTGAGTATATAATGGACAACAGAGAGCCAACCTGGAACTAAGGAAAACTTTCCTGACAGTGAGCATAATAGAATAATGACTGAAAGGGAACATGGGGGTCTTTTAATCTAAACCCCTGCTCAAGGAGGAGACCCTGTTGCAGACCAATGGCTGTCCAATTTCTTAAAATGTCCAGTGATGGAGCGCCTATAACTTCTGAAGGGAAGTCATTCCATTGATTCATTGTTCTGTCAGGAAATTTCTTCTTATTTCTAGGTTGGTTCTCTCCTTAATGATCTTCTACCTGTTACTTCTCGTCCTTCCTCAGTTGCTTTGGAAAGTAGCTTGACCTCATCTTCTCTGTGACAGCCTCCCAAATATTGGAAGACCCCTAATCCTTGTTTTTGGTGGACTAGACATTCCCAGTTCCTGCACCTGTTCATCATATGGTTGAACCTCCCAGTCCTTTTTTTGCTCTTCTCTGCACTCTTTTCTTGTACTGGGGTGACCAAAACTGGACGTAGCATTCTAAGTACGATGCTAAGTACCAGGACAGTATAAAGAGCATTGCTAATACTTCACATGACCTTGATTCTACCCCTCTGTCGATGCAGCCTAAGGTTGCATTGGCTTTTCTGGCAGCTGCAACACACAGCTGGCTCATATTTAAGTGATTGTCTACTCCTAGACCATAACTGCTGTTGAGCTAGGTACCGCCTGTTTTATACTTTGAGGTTTTTTGCCTAAGTGTAAAGCCTTACTTTTCTCACCACTGAATTGCATTTTGTTGGATAGTGCCCAGTGTTCAAGTCTGTCAAAACCCTGAGTCTATCTTCCAGAGTGTTGGTAGTTCCCCCCCACCCCCATTTGGGTGTCGTTTGCAAATTTGATGAGTTCTCCTTCTATCTCTTCACCTAAATCACTTATGAAGATGTTGAAGAGTCTTGGGCCTAAGACTGAACCTTGAGATACCCCACTTCATGCTTCCCTCCAGTAGAAGTAGCTCCATTGAGGAGCTCCACTGCCAACCCAGGGGCCACAATAAAACACAGGGTCTCGCTGTGGGTTCCCATGGTCATCTCTAGGGGTTCCATTATAAAACGTGCAGGGCAACCTCCCGCCTCAGATCCATCCAGTTGGCAAAAGGATATGGGCATTCTTAAAGTTCTCAGTCTGATGCCCATGCCCTTAACTACTTTCATGCTGATTACGCACTTCGTGCACCCGAAGTCCAATAAGGCCAACATCTCCCCCTCGGTCCCTGAGGTGGGCACCCTTAACTTTATTGGGATGGTCATGGGCCCTTTGTTAGGACTTACCGGGACGTCATCTTCCGAGTCGGTCTCGCTCTCGAGGGGAGTCGGAGGTCCCAGCTCCTCTCCCGCCGGAGGGGCGACCTCTACAACCTCCCCTACCTTTAGCCCAGTTTCGTGAGGCTTGGCTGGGGGTTTTTCGGGCTTCCTCCCTGGGCCCCACACTCCCTTTGGATCCAGCTTGACCCAGCAGTCCGCAATCCAGTGGCCCTCCTTCCCGCAACGAAAACAGGCAGTGGATTTGGCTCTTGCCATCACTCCTCCCTTCCGAGGGTTTGGGGCCTCTCGGGGACGTGGGTGGAGCGGTTTGCTCTATACGGGGCCTCCTCTGCGTCTGCTCTGGGTTAGATCTATTTCCACTTCTTCCGCTAGCAAGTACCACAGCTGCAGGTCATCTGGATCCCTTCTGGAGATGCACATGTGGTATATATTTTCATTTAAGCCATCTTTGTAGGCTTCTATCAGGGCCCCCTGGGACCAGCCTCGGATGTGGTATGCCAGCTGTCTGAACTCTTGGGTGTAGTCAGCAATTGATCTCCCCCCTTGAGTTATGGTTTTCATTCTGATCCTGGCCTTTCTCTCCGCTAGAGGGTCCTCAAACCTCCTCCTCAATGCAGTCATGAAAACATTGAGGTTCCACAGTTGGGGGGAGTTATCATTATATAAAGTCACCATCCAGTCTGCTGCCATCCCCTCCAGGGCTCTGGTAACACATCTCACTTTGGCTGCTTCAGAGGTGAAATCCCTTTCATATTCTGCCATATAGCTCCTGACTTGTACCAAGAAAAAACCCAAATCCTTGGGATTTCCTCCAAACTTCACATCTAACGGGGGCAGGTTGCATCTTCCAGGGATCACACCTATTGCTGGGGCCCCCCAGGCGGCAGGCGGCTGCTGCGCTGTCGTAGGCTGGGCTAGGGGGGCGAGGGCAGCCCGACTTCCCCAGGCTGAACTCGCTCCCCCTTCCCCCTCATACCTTGGAGCTATGCCGGGCTTCTCAGAAGCATCCTTAGGGAATTGCCCGGCTTGATCCAGCCTGCATTCCATCTCCTCCCTCTCTTGCCACAGCCGTTCCCTCGCACCTCTCGGACTTACAGTGATCCCAGGAGGGGAGCGGGGGGTCTTCGGGATCCCTCCATCCAACACCTAACGACCACCTGGGCCTCTCAGCTGGGGTTTCTTCCAGAGTAAGGTCAGCCAGCAGGTCGGTGCCTGGCATCTCTGGTAGTGGCATCGGCTGCCCCCCCGCCCCCCAGCTTCCTGGTCGTCTTCATCGCTGGCTGGAGATGACATGATGTGAAACCCCCTCGGAAGAAAAGTTGGTGTTTTCTTCGGGTAGGCTGATGGGGAGATTCGGAATAATGTCACCGCGTGCTCCCTTTAAGATCCAAGAAAGAAATACTCAGACTCCATGGATTAGAGCAAAGTTATCCTTTTACTGGAAATCAAAGTGGAAGCTACAGATTGAATTCCGAATCTGAAGAATTGGCGCGCAGATCACATATACAAAGTGATGGAATTGTTCCCACCCCCCAAAGTTCAAAAGATTCTTCCAATTAAAAGTTCTGAATATGATCATGTGGGCATCTTCAGGTGGTGATGAGGCCTCTGTCCATTGACCTTGACATATTTTGATAAAGCTTCGCAGCTGCAAGGGATAGAAGCTAGCAAGGAAATGGAAAGTTAAAGACAAGAATTCATACACCCGCTCCCCTTGCTTACCCACAATAAAGGAATGCAAGACACCTCCAGCTCTCTTCCCCTCCAAGTGCCCCCTCCCCGCCCTTGCTAATGACAGCTGAAAGAAATAAGCATGACAGCAGAGAAGATGCAGCAGATAGGATGCTGAAGATATCTTGAGGCTGACAACTACACACTGAGCCTGCTGGTTAGCCAATTATGAATCCACCTGGTTCTGATTCTGTCTATCCCACATTTTAATTAATAAATGGAACGGCTTGCCTCTTTGCCTTGTTGGAGGTCTTCAAGAAAAGATTATTCTATGGTTCTTCGACTCTATGATCCTGTGATCATAGTGGTGATTGAAGACAAGATGAGAGGTGTAGAAATGTGATTAATAAATAAAATAATGTGACCACTATATTGTTTCTTTTGGTCCCTAACCCTTCTTCTCCCATGGACTCCCATGCCTAATATTATTTACTTCTCCTGCATGGTTTGTGGGAGGCACAATTCTTTTTCCATCTTTGATTTGAAAGAATGGCCTTGTCCTTTCTCCCAGATCATCTGGAGGTTTAGTTACCTTGATCAATATTTGATCAGTGCTTCTAAGTTTATGAGTTTCATGACCTTTCTATACTTTCTATGTGTTGATGAAAATAAATCAAATGCTAGAATGCTTCCAAACTTCCTGCTTTTAAGGGCATCAGGCAATTCCTTTCTTGAAGACTCCACTTAGAGTCAGTTAGAGACACATCTGAGTCAGAAGGCAGATACTTTCAGAAATGGGGAACCGATGGGGTCCCTGAGCAACACTTTGGGCTACTTGGAACATGCTTTTTTGTTTCAAAAGGGCAACTGGACTTTCTTGTTTTTCTCTGAAGATGTTTTCCTTCTCATCCAAGAAGCTTCTTCAGCTCTGACTGGATAGTGGGAAATAGAAGGATTTATACTCCTTGGTTCAAGCTGGTCATTTGCATACTTATTGAGGCACTTGGAGGTTTATCAGTGTCCCCGGGGTCACCTGAGTAGCGCAAATGGAACTTCTAGGTGATGTCATATCCCTCCCCCGCTGTTGAGGGGGGGTTTCAATTTTGTCATAGGTGGCCTCTTTGACCCCTTTTTCAAGCCAGCAGTCCTCTGCTCTAAATGTCATCAAAAGGGTGGCCTTTGTCTTTTAAATGCAGGTGGACTGTTGAATCTTGTCCTGATGGGCTTTCTCTTGTTTTGTGCCAGGCGTTTATGAAGTGGCTGTTTTGTGTCCCCAAAGGACAGATCTGTGCATGGACTGCATATCATGGATAATGGAATGAAATCCTTCCCTTTCCCCCCCATCCAGCCAGAGCTGAAGAAGCTTCTTGGATGAGAAGCGAAACATCTTCAAGTCCAGTTGCCTCTTGGGGAAAGAAAAACCCCTTTGGGACAACCAGGACCTGGAGGACGGAGAATCTCCATTTATCTGAAACATGCTTACAGATGTTATGGCCCAACTGCTTAAGTCAGTCTTCATCATTCATTTTTTATGCCACCTTCATTATTTTATAAATAACTCAAGGTGGCGAACAGACCTAATCCTCCTTCCTCCTGTTTGCCCAGCACAACAACCCTGAGGTGGGTTGAATTGGAAGGGAGCAACTGGCTCCAAGTCACCCAGGCGGCCTTCGTGCCGTTTCCCACGGTTTCCTTGAAAACTGCAGTCAGGCACAGCTGCCAAAGGGATGGGGCTACGGCACATGGGGGAGGTGGGGTGGGGGGGGCTTGGTAATGAAGGGGGCAGGCAGAGCAGCTGCTGCTTCCAGAGGAAGGCAGCGTGACCCACCCAGCCCTGAAATGAGGAAATGGTGCCTGGCGCTTTTGATTACTCTTTGGGCAGGGCGAGGGACTGTATTTTCCCAACACCATTTTCCCATCAAAGGATGCTCCCCTCCCCCCCGCTCTCTCTTTGCAAGGGTTCTGAGCGATGGCTTCACTGAGGGTCCAGAGTGAGCCTTGCCAAGGAGAGTTCAAAGTGTGTGTGTGTGTGAGTGTGTGTTTCTAATCTCTCCTGCCGCCCTACTGAGAAAAGCCTTGGCCTCTGCCCTGCACCCTGCAGAAGGGTGGAGCAGAGGGGTGGGCAAGGCCGGCCGGCCAGTGGCTCCTCCTCTCTCTCAGCCCCTGCCAGGGCTTCTAAGGCACCTGCCCGCCTGGGCAGGGCTCCAGAGCTCCTCTCCAGAGCAAGTCGGAAGGATGGGCAGCAGCAGGTTTCCAGTGGAGGTGACAGCTGTGGGCTTGTTGAAGCACGGCAGGCAGAAGGTAGTTTGGCCCTGAGCCCAGCCGTGGGGGCCCCTGGGAAACGGCAGGGGGCCTTGGGAAGCCTGGGCTTTTCGGTCGCCTTTGGTACTAATGGCCCCTTTCCCCGCCTCTTATGAATATTTGGAAGCTTGGAAGGCATTGTAGTGAAGTCTTTTTACGATGGTTTGGATCCCGGTTAATCGCCAGGGCTGGGGTGAGACGTGCCATTTGGGGAGCCACTGCTGGCCGCAGCAGTTTTCTTGGCTCGCTGCTCCCTGTTCCTGCCTTGGCAGGGCCGTAGCTGCAGTCAGAGCTTTCCGGGCTCACGTTAGCCCACAAAGGCAAATGGGTTGCTAGCCAGTTTCCATCTTAGGGAATCATTGGGTCATAGTGGTAACTCAGCCTTGGCAAGGGGGCAACTGTGGATTCTTTGGATTTCTCCTCTTTTGCTTCCTGGGAGATACCACGGCTGCCCCCCCCCACCCCCCCAAAAAGCTTAATCTGTTCTCCATTGCAACTGAGTTACCTGCCTGTTATGACTAACACAGCACTCTTTTTATTTCTTTAAAATGAAAGAAATTGGTATTTCTTGGTAATTGCCTTGAGTTTCATTTCTGCTAGAAAGAGAGCATTGCATGATTTAGGTTAAAGTGGATTTCATGGGGTGGTGTTTTTTTTTTCTCCAGATCTGCATGCTTTCTGTCTGCTGGTCTGACCAAACCCAGGGGCTCATTTACAGGACATTTGACGAATTTAGGACCCTCCATGTAAGTTTTGGTTGAACTCGGGTTTGAGGGTTTACCTGCAGGGCTGGCCAGACAGCACAAGCTCATTTCTGGCTTTCTTTTCAGAAAGGACTGAAGAGAAAATTCCCCATTGAGAGCGGTTTATTGAAAAAAGCCCACCGGACCCTCCCAAGATTTCGAGGTAAAAGGGAAGGCTGGGCTTTCCGTGGATTTTAGCTTGAATTAGGCTGGTGAAGCTTTCTGTTCAGTGTTGCTCTCACCAACACTCAATAAGATTTAGAGAGAGAGACACGTAATTTAAGGCTGGACACCCATGACCTACTCAAATGGCGTCTCCCCTCCTGGTGGTGGAAGTGCTAAATCAGCAGCCCCTCATGACAAACCACCCACACACCACCAAACACACGATGGTTTGTGCAGAGGGGAGTCACTCTGGGGATGCCTTTATTTGGCCTGTGAGGCCACAGAAGGTGTTGGGTACCTTATGATGTAGGCTTCAGGCCAGGGAGCCTTGGAGTACAGAGCGGGGAAATGGGCGCTTTAAGTTTTGCAGTTTTGCCTACTAATCTCTTGTAGAGAAAAAGTATCACTTTAGTTTTCGAGAGGAGTTAAGGGATACATTGACTTCACAAGGCTTTGTTGGAGGTTAAAACCCACTCTTCTCCTAGGAAAATGAAATATTTTGGGATATACTTAAAAAGGCAGAATATTTCCCCTAAAAAGAAAAGTAGAAACTCAGAGAGGCAGAAACTCAGCCTGCCCCCACCTTTGTTAATGGGTGAGCCATTAAGGCCTGGGGCAGAGTATTCTACATAACAAAGGCCTCTGTCCATCTCACCACCTGGCCTGGGAAGATTGCATCAGCCAGCACTCAGGTGAAGCCATGTGGTCCAGACAAAGCCTACAAAGTTAGCCAAGACCCCCCCACCTCCAGGGAACCTTGACAGCCAATGGGATAATTTCTTACACAGGAACAGGAAACACTAAGGTGGGGCCCAACAGAGGGTATAAAACCAAGGGTCTCTCTCCCTTTTCCTTCTTTCTTCACCCAAAGCATGTGGTTCTGTCCACCATTAAACCATCTTTCCAAGCAGTCACCGTGTTTCCAGTATCTTTCTTCTCCACTTGGAACTGAACCCAGAAGGACGTTTCTTCCAACAGCTTAAAACTCTTCAACTGTCCACTCCCAGGACTACAAGTGCAGGCTTTGTCTGGCCACAAAGACCACAATGGAGGGGCTGCTTTAGGTTCAGGGGAATTACAAATCAAAAACAGCTTCTTATCATCCTAGACCTCTGTTCTTTGTTCAGTTGTGGGAAGAAAGACTTGTCAGATGCAACGTGTCATTTAGTTTCATTCCCTCCTCCCAAGGAAGGATTTTAGAGCACGGGTGCCCCTTTAAGTGCGCAATGAAAAGGCTGCTTGTGCTTTTCCAGCCCTGCAGAGCTCCACCCTCCTGGGTTCTTCCAGAGCTGCACATTACACCCCACACAAATTGTGGTGCTGAAAAACGGTTTGTGTGGGGTTGTGTGTGCCCAGGAGGGGAACTCCGTCGGGGGTAACGCTGCTCTCCCCCTTACAGAGGCCAATGCGATGCTGAGGAAGAACCAGAAGCTGAGCCGCTGCCTGGAGACGCTGAGGCTGCTGGAGGTCTATTGCCAGGAGCTGCTGAAGACTGAAGCCAAAATCTCCCGAGGAGAAGACGTGGTTAGGTTTCTTGAAGCCCACGGCCAGGATCTGGAGCCCCCCTTTCCAGAAAACAGGTACTTCTAAGAAAAGGGGTTTCTTAGGGAAGAGCAGGGAAGAAAGGCGCATTTCAGGAGGCTCAGTGGCATAACACTGAATTTCCCAATAGCTCTTTTATTCTTGTGTGACTCGGACAAAAAGAAGCAAGGCAAGTGTTCAGTTAAGCTTCATTGCCAGCCTTTCAACATATGTGTACCTAAACTTGTCTAATTTTAAAGTTATCTTACTACATTAAGTTAGGCCCACTCAAGTTGCTGTAAGCATTGCTGCCCAGCTAGTCTGCTCATTCCCCCAGTGCTCCCCTACACTCTCCACACAGGTGAGCCTTAGGCTGCGTTAGAGTGGGCTGGGAAGCAGGCTCAGGGCGTCTCCGCTCCAGCAAGAGTTCTCCCGAGCTTCAGGGATCTGGGTTCGAGTCTTCTCTTTATACCCAACATGTTTACTCTGAATCCACATGTATGGTACATCTTGGCCAGAACTTCACACCCTCACTGTTTGTTCCAAGACTCACACCCACAAATGCTCTACCTGGTATCACCAGCTAATCACTCCTACACCCAGAATCTTCCCTGGTTGGTAGTACACACATTCCAACAACATGAGTTTCCCAGGAAGTTCATGAAAAGGCTAACGATGGTCGTATTACAGGCCCTCTATATTCATAACTTACATTTGGGATATATTCATAACATATAACAAAATATGTAACATCAGTTCAGACATCGACTCATGCTGTGACTTGAAGGCAGAACTACAGGCAGCCGTAGCTGAAGCCAAGGGCCGGCTCTCCACTCCAGGCGGCTTCTTCTGGAGACCCAGAGACAAAAGCGGGTGGGGAACCCTGCCCGGTCACTTGACTCTGGTATAGGTTGACTCTGGCCTGCCAGACAACGTCGGGAGAGGAGTGGCCCTGGCCCCCACCCCTTCGATTCTTCATGGCTGTGAGGCCAGTTGGGTGCGGGGGGAGATGCCCGACTCATTCCTGGGAGGGAGGGAGGGAGGGGGCTGCTCCTGGGCTCCCTTAGGCACGGAAGGCGGCTAGAGACTTTGGGACAGGCTACTTCCAAGCCTATCAGGTTGTGGGGTACATAAAGGGAAACTCACATGCAAACCATCTGAGAGGAAAGGCTAAATACGCAAGAGCCAGTGTCCACATCAGCAGGGGAAGACAATCTGATTTCAGATCTGCCATTACAAGAATAAGAGACAGAGGGAAACCAACTGTCCTGCCAACTAGCTCTTTGTACTGTGAGACTCGGGAGTACGGACTTTGGTTTCACTCTAAAGAGGACTCGCAACACTGGAATTCTTTTGTCGTGGCTTCTTAGCTGTCCTTCAGCAGCATCTTGGCAGAGGTTCCAGGGTTTCTGCCAGCCTGCAGGGGAGGAAAATCCAACAAGACGTAAACGCAGGGCATTGTCTTCTGATATTCAGAAAAGGTACAACGAAATTGCTTTAGGCCACACAAATTCATTAAGTTTTGCCAAGGGTCAGGCAGTGGCCAGTGCCACACAATTCGATCTTTGAGGATCCAGAGATGAGGATGAATGCAGTAGGTAAGGAGATGTTAAGCTTTATTGTTGAACGGTCGCAGGTGAATGAATCAGAAACCGGTCAAGCAGGATGGTCTCCCTTCAACTCTGGGAGCCAATGGGACAACAGCGGGGATACCCCGAGCCCTGGGAGCACAGCGCGGAAGGGCTCAACTCGTGCAGAAGATTAGGAGCAAAAGGGACATTTTATTTCAGGTCCCTGCTTCCAAATTTATAAATATAGGTGTTCCTCGACTTACGACCACAATTAAGCCCAAGTGAAACATTTATTCAGTGAGTTTGCCCCATTTTACAACTTTTCTTGCCACTTTTATTAAGTGAATCATTGCAATTGCTAAGTCAGTAACACAGGTATCAAGTGTATCTGGCTTCCCGTTGACTTTCACAAGACCCCACAAGACTCTGCAACTGTCATAAAAATGAACCCATTGCCAAGCATCTGAATTTTGACCATGTGGGGAGCAGCAATGGTTGTAAGGGTGAGAAACAGTTTTTTTTAAGTGCTATTGAAACATTGAATGGTCACTCAATGAACTGTTATAAGTCAAGGACTACCTGGAACTTAATGGTGAGATTGCAAGATCTGATCTTGACTGGGTAAGCCTGGGAGGGGAAGGAAAAGTCAGAATTTCACAAGCTGTTTTCCTTTATTCAGCAAGCAAGACTGAAAAACGAGCAGATTGATTCAGGGAGTGCTCTAAGGTTACAAGAGTTCCATATTGATATGAAGAGGAAATTGCAAAATATGCAATCCAAAAGGTCTTCCGCAAAGCCACCGCAAAAGGGCCTCAGAACTGCTTGCATGGGCACCTCCTGGGGCTCGCTTGGGTTTCGGTAGGGCGCCTTTCCAGCCGCCCCAAGAGCAGAAAGGGAGCTGGCAAAGCTCCATGCCCAGGTCCAAGCAAGGATCCCTGCAGAAACCCAGCCCGGTGCTGCCTGCTGAGAAAGCCCAGCCCTGACTGGGGGTGGCTTGAAAGGGTGCTGGGCCAAAGGCTTGGGCTTTTTCAGCCAGTCCCCAGAGAGGAGGAGGAGGAGGAGCCCTGCCAACTTCTCCCGCTGACTGGCCAAGCACCCAGGTGGCAATCAGGGGGCCACAGGGGCCCTCACCAGTCCCTTCCTTCAGCACTGCGGTCCTTGGAGCATTCGCTGAACAAATGGTCATAAGCCGAGGACTGCCTGCAGCAGCTGTTACGAGCTGCAGTTTTAGGAACCCCTGGAAGACGCTGCGGTGGCAATATCCATTCAAATGTCATGACTTTCCTCCTGCAGCATCATTGTTTTGCCTTCTGAAATGGGAGAGAGGAAGAAAGAGGCTCCCAGGGCACCCATTCCGACCATCACCCAGCCGGTCATCTCCCAGATGTACCAATGTGTTGCACCCTTTCGAACTCAAGACACCCAAAACAAGCCCTTTGAAGCCACCAAGGCAGAAAAGCTGGAAGTGCTGATGAAGGACAGGACAGGTAGGGAACCCTGTGCCTCCTGGCAGAAATTGGATGTCAAGGCCTGGCTGCATGTTGTCTGTGGGCACTCCCGAACATGGTTCATTTATTATTTATTTACTAGCTGATAACCCGGCATCGCCCAGGTAATTATTTATCCCAATCCTATATTAGACAGGAAAATCCTTTGGTCGGGGCTCACGCTGTTGTACTGTCTCTTGTGCAACATTGCAAGTCTTCCTTGGAGGGCTGAGAGGGAGCCCCCTTCTGGAGTACTGGAGTACTGTGGAGCCGTTACCATGGCAAGTCCACTGTGCTGTACAGTAGAAGCCATTTTAAGGCACACACACACACACACACACACACTCTCACACACACACCCAAGGGGTGTCAGTTCTGGAGAACCAGTAGCAGAAAATTTGAGTAGTTTGGAGAATGGACAAATCCCACCTCTGACTGGAGATTTTACAGTATTCTTCCCCTGCCAGGCCCACCAAGCCACACCCACAGAACCGGTAGTAGAAAAAAATTGAACCCCACTACTCTCACACACACACACACACACATCCGTTTTTATATATATATATATAATTTAATGAATTTATTTATATTTTGCCGTTATTATTTGTAGAAGCCCTGAGTTACAGGGCAGTAAAGATCTCTACTATTCCTTCCTTCTCCTACTCGCCCCCCACAACCACCCTGTGAGGTGGGCTGGGCTGAGAAAGATTGACTGGCCCAAAGTCCCCCAGCCAGCCTAAGGCAGGACTAGAACTCACACTCTCCTGGTTATTGACCCAAGAACACTCAATTGGCTTTAATGCCTAAGACTCACTATCTCACCCTTTAACCACTTCTAAGCCACAAATCATGATTTACAAGCTACCCTTGGAAAGTTCACACAACAGGCTGAACCAAAATCAAACTAAATGTATCATGTGGATGTATGAATCCAACCAAGGATAATAAGATATACTGGATGCAGTATTCTAATGGTGGCCTTACTAAGGCTTTGTACTATTACTTCACGTGACCTGATTCTATCCTACCAGTTGATGCAGCCTGGGATTGCATTGGCTATTTTGGCTGCTGCCGCAAACTATTGGCTCCTATTTAAGTGACTGTCCACTCAGACTCCAAGATCCCTCTCACAGTTACTAGCTTTCATCTAGTCTGTACCTGTACTTTTGATTTTTCTTACCTAAGTTTAAGACCTTGCTTTTCTGTTACATTAAATTTGATTTAGTTAGGTAGGGCCCAGTGTTCAAATATGTCGAGATCCATCTGGATCTTGAGCCTATCTTCCCGAGTGTTGGCTCTTCCTGCCAGCTTGGCATCGTCTGCAAATCTGATGAGTTCCCCTTCTGTTCTCTCATGTAAATAGTTTATGAAGATGTTGAAGAGTCTTGGCCTGACAGACCCTTGATGTACTGTTCACGAAGCCATCAGCAACCCAGGTCAACTGAAGGAAGTCTTTGGAAGCAAATTTGGGGGGAATCATTTGCTGAGGCCCAGGAGAGGCCCAGATCCAAGCCTAGCTGGCTGTTCACCAGGCCATGTCAATGTGGCTTCACCCTCGACATGCTTTTAAGGTCCAATTATGGCTCCCGAAGGAAGCTGAGGGCCTTTGGGTGGGAACAGAAGATAGATGTTTGCAATCCCTCCATGCCTGTTTTTTGCCCCAAGGAATGCACCCAGCTCATTTCTTGACCCCTCCATGATCTCTTGCCTCAGGATGGTGGCTGGTGGAAAACAACCGAAAGCAAATCGCCTGGTTCCCAGCTCCGTACCTGGAGGACAGCAAAGAAATGCCCATTATGGAAGAAAACGACGAGGAAGGTGAATCCTAACTGCCCCCCTAACTCTTTCTGTAGACCAGTGCTTTCCAAACATGACAATTAAGATATGTGGACTACAATTCCCATGTTCCCTGGGGAATTCTGAGAGTCAAAGTCCACATCTCTTAAAGTTTCTAAGATTGGGAAATACTATTGTAGTACAGAGATAATGGCATGAAATCGTGCAGATCCAACCATTTTTTTCTATTTCTAAAGGCTGTGGAGCCAATCCCCTTCCCAGCCAGATCTTCAGATCAGGAACTGGTGTTGCATTCTGGTGGTCCCAGGGTCCCTGCACACCCATCCGTCTGTTTTAGATTATTTTACCTTTTTAAAAGGAATGTTATGTTGGCAAGAAAACTCACATCAGCCCACTGGCATTTTTACAATATGGGCGATCCTTGACTTACGACTGTTTGTTTGAAGACAGTTCAAAGTTACAAGGCGTCTTTGCACTCACACTTCTTCTTCTTCTTCTTCTTCTTCTTCTTCTTCTTCTTCTTCTTCTTCTTCTTCTTCTTCTTCTTCTTCTTCTTCTTCCTCTTCCTCTTCCTCTTCCTCTTCCTCTTCCTCTTCCCCTCCTCCTCCTCCTCCTCCTCCTCCTCCTCCTCCTCCTCCTTCCAGGGATGTTCTATTATGTCACCAAGGCCTACAGAGCCAAGGAACCAGATGAACTCTCCCTTGAGTTTGGGATTGTGGTGGAAGTGCTGGAGAAATCAGACAGTGGCTGGTGGCTGGTTTGGTAAGCCAGGAGGTGGGCTGGGCTGTGGGGGAGGAACTCCGTTTGGGCACATCAATGGGGCACTGGCCAGTTTCTGCCCACAGACCATGACATGGTGTCTACTAGTTGTTGACAGCCTGATAAGAAATATTGAATACTGCATTATACTTGCTACCTTGAAACATTAGCAGACAAAAACCTTGGGCTCTCTTCACCAAATCAAGAGGATCTGGTAGCACCTTTTCAGAATAACAAATATTATGAAGAGATTACCTTTCTGGAGTTGTAGTTCACTTAGTCAGAAACAATGGAATGATTAGACATTCATTCTGTGGAGGTCCTGCAAGTGGTGTGTTGCTTGTTGGGCTGGGCTGGACTTTGAGGGCAATCCGTGACAGGGGGAGTCCTGGAAGAACGAGAGCCTGGCAATCAGGGAGGCAGGCCAAGCAAAGGCCTCTGAGGGGTAGGGAATCGCTACATAAAATCCTCCACAGGTTGATCAACTCTATTTGTGTTGAGAAATGATGGAAATTGTCATCCACCAGAACTGGACAATGGCTGTTTGTCCCCTTTCTTGCTTTTTCCTCTTTGGGGAACAGCATCCAACTCTCTGTGGAGCTAAAGGAGAGTTCAAAATTTCTTCCAAAATCCATATGCAGAAATTAGAAAGTAGAAATTTCACAAGAGAGTTAATATTAGGACGTTGGCATTAAAAAAGAAATCAGCTTTTATTGAAGAGATTGGGGCTATCCCTCTCTCCACAATGCCATAGATCCAGGTCTGTAGTTGTTGAGAAGCAACATGCCTAGAGGTTATGGCTGACCCAACAATGTGTTGGGCTAGGCTAATCAAGCAGACCTTGTCGTGGAGCTGAGGCACCCTCTTCCTGACCTGTCCTCCTTTTGGCTTCCCAGGTACAATGGAACCACAGGCATTGTTCCCTCCCTGTTTCTCCAGCCGTACAGAAACCCCCTTAGCAAATTCCTGGCTCTTGCCTCTCCCTCCTTAGGCAGCTCCTTGCCAAACCTCACCGAAGCCCCCAGTCTCAGCAGCAAGAGTTGCACAGCCCAGCCAAAGAGGAACCAGGTTTACCTCAGCCAGAAGATGCAAAGCAAAGACACTGGCTCACTCGAGGGCCAAGGCATTCGTTCTCCAAGTAGAAGTTCCACCTCAGGAAATTCCAGTCCAGCCTCTGGGAAAGAGAGGTGGTCCAGCAGCTCTGGGAATGGTAGTGGTCCCTCTGATCCTGAGGGCCACCTTGTCCTCACAGAGACGCTTCTCCAGACATCTGGCACCCCAGGAAGCGCCTCCTTAAGCCAGCAGCAGCAGAACCATCCGGGCTTTGAAGGGGAATCTTCCGGAGAACCTGTCCATTTGCTTCCCTCCTCTGGTGTGGGCTCCTTGCCTGGTGGTCCCATTGTGCCCCCACGCCCCTCCCCTTGTGAAATCCTCCAAAAATGTAGCAGCCTAACCAGAAGGGCTCTGCAGAGATCTCTGGAGCAGCCCAGCTGGTTCCCAGCTGTGGAAAAGAAAGTAAGTGCCAACTGACATCATTGGACTCCAAGATTTATTGATATACAAAATACCTGTTGTGTGTGGAAGGAATCACCGAGTTCCTTACTCAAGGTTAGAATTGAGAATTGTCCCCTTCTAAAGTCAGAGGGTCTGGCTGAAGCGGCACAAAAGATGACCTTCTTCCACTGAGGGATACACCTCCATTTCCCTAGAGAGAGACCAAGCTGAAAGCATCACTTTAACAGCTTTCATCCTGGAGCCAATGCCTTGGAAGGGAAAGGAGGGGACATTTTTCACCAGGTTGGGTCACATCACCTCCTGCAACGGGCTGCCATTTCGCCATGCTGGATGGAGCTGACACATATCTGTGTGGAGCACTGAGAATATTTTGTGAAGGACTTAACCCAATTCTGCCTAAACAAAAGAGATGGGCAAGTAGAGCTGAGTCCTGCGTGGCCCTTAGAAGTTCTAGTAATCCTACTTTCTACTCAACTATCAACATAGTTGATACGAAGTTGTTGGCTGACGTATCCAAGTTGGGGTCTACAGTAGATATTTAATATGATATACTGGAATGGAGGCATTTTAATACTTTTAATATTCCTTACTTATTAATGTATTTTAATATTTTAGTAACTGATTTCTGTCTAGAGGTTTGAAGGTTGTTAGAGGTATACAAATACAAAATAATAAAATGACATGTAATTAATATGTGTTCTTTCAAACTCCAAGCAATCTACCTGTGAAAAATAAAATTACTTACTTTGTCTCTTCCCCCCCCCCTTTTTTTTTAAAGTTCAACAAGTTGCATTTCACAGAGACTTTCCTCACTTCTTTCACTCACAGAATAATAATTCCTGTTATGGGGAACAACCTTATCCACTCATGGACAGCAACAGGGTGTGTATTAAATTTGGAAATTAGTGTGCAACACACTGCTAGATATCTAAACTTAAATAAGCAAATAAAGCACATTAAGACAAGCTAGGTTACGTATTTTTTATTTATTAAATGTGTTTGCTGCCCATCTCACTACAAGGCGATTCTGGCCATCTTATAAGGTTGAAGTCTTCTGTACTGTACTAATGCTATCCAGATAATCATCATGGGCACCAGAGCCACTGAATTTGATGCAGCCAGCCTGACAGCTCTGCTGGGATTGTTTACAGTCTGTATGGTGGGTGGTAGGTACTCTTCCTCACTCTGCTCTTCGTCATCTTAATGTCCAGCAGTTTTTATGTTTGAGAGCTGCCCAGATTTGCCTCTGGACAAGATGAGAGGCACTAAAAAATCGAATACATTGATAAATAAAACAGCCCTTTGAGGTAGTCCAGATCAGCAAACAGACTCCAGAAGGACCACTGGAACTCTTTTGCTAAAGGGTGTAATAATGGAACTTTGAAAGTCTGAGCGAGATGCTCTCTCCTCCTTAGAGCAACAAGGAGAAAAGTGAGGAATCTTGACTTTCTTCCTCACTTCATCCTGTTTTCTGTGCTAAGCTGGTGCTAACCTAAAGGTTGCTGCATCTCTACTTTGAAGCCCTCTGTAAGGTCCTGTTCACCACAGCTGCAAGAGATGGGAGCAAGGCAAAGCCCTTCGCCTGTATCCCCACCTGCTTCGTCTCGCCCAAGCAACCACCCCTGGGGATACAGTCCGAGCAGCAGAGGCTCAGGTGTCCTCCTGCCTTTATGGCCACGACATCTTCCTGCAGAAGCGAGACCTGATCCGTGCACCCTACTGGATTATCATTTGGCTTGTTTGGTTTAGCCTTAACGCGTTGTCCCAACCGTATCAACTGTGGCTTGTTCAATCCTCTATAGTGAAGAGCAACCAGGGCTCAGCAAGCTCGGTGAACTAAGCATGCCATCCACCACCCTCCCAAAAGGTGACTGTGAAACTATGTAGATTAGTTCATCTGTGAAAATTATTGTTAAGGAATTAGGTGTGTTGTTTTTTAAAAGATACTGAGGTGGAGAACTTGTATGGACCAGCAAATGAGACAAGTTTATTTATACAAATAAGCATGTATTTATTATATATTTATTATATAAAGCATTCTTTAAAACATTGTTGGTGAGGGAGGGCCAAACTGTTTTGGGATGTGGACAAGTACTGGCAGAAAAGCTTCAGCCGTCACGTCTCCATGTCTTCGTCCCACCTGGGAGCCTCAGCCAGCCTCATGTTTTGCCACATGAAATCCAGGAACATGGAGGCCTGGAGTAGCCGTCCCAGCCTCTGGAAGTGGCGTTCTGCAAAGAAGAAAAAAGGCATTTCTTCAAGCTTTGGTTTGCAGCAGCCAGGGACAATGCACCTGAATCAAGGGTTTTGGGCCACTGTTTGAACTCTGGTTGCCTAGTTACAGGGGTGGGGTGGGGGCTCTCAGGGTGGTTTCATGGGGTTTTGCCTCAGATCTTGCCTGGATTAACTGCAGTCACTTTTTTCCTAGTAAAAGTACCTTTCCTCTGAATCTAAGCACTGAAGGGTTTTTCTTTCCCAGGATTTGAGTAGAAGCAGACCTGACAATAATTCTGCAATCACAGTATTTTTCCTGTAGGAAATTTACTATAACCAAGAGACACAGGCACTTTAAACAGAGGGCAAAAATAAATATACCGCTGCATTGTAGGAGACATAGTTGTCTCCTGTCAATATCTGAATACAATTTTTCCAACAAGGAGCAAAATAAAGAATTGTCAACCAACTTTATCAAATGTCCATGAACTGTTTCATGATCTCATATTTCTAGGCAATTTCTTATTTAATCACATGATTATAATTTTGTTAATATAGATCATATGAGCTAATAGTTAATCTTTTCCAAGGCTGAGAAGGAAAAAAAAAAACCCTCAGCAGAGAAATATTTAGCTTCACATTCAAAGCAACATAAGATGCTGCAGGCCCATCAGGAAAATTGGAAGTTACATCTGATTACATAATAATGAAACTCCCTGAACTTTGCTTTCTTGGACAGAGCTCAGTCCCAAAGCTGCCAAATGGTTTGGGAATTTCCCTTCTGCCTGGAGCTACGGGAAGCGGGGGGGGGGGGGGGGGAGGAGGAGAAGGGAGAGGCGCTTGGTTCTAGAGAAGTTTACCTAGAGGGATTTTTCTACCTTGGGGAGGCCTTCCTGGAAAGATCATCTGCACTCTAAGGCCCCCTTTGCCCTCTGAGGCGCACACCCACCCTGAAACCAGGTTTGTGACTGAGGAACCAATTCCTGTCTGGCAGAAAAAGCTGATTTGCACAGAGTCTCACTGAGCAGCCGGATGATATAAGAAGAATTCAGGAAAAACTCTGCCCTCACTGAAAATCCCCCTGACCTAAAAGATTGAAAATGGGATGGGGGGGGGGCAGGGCGGGTTTCCACTGTTCCACATATATTGTTTGCTTGAGACACTATAAGGTACTCAGGTAAACAGGCCCTACTTTGGCGGTGAGCCACGATGGGTTGAACAGTAGAAACGTGATGAAGAGCCCAGACCTGCAGAGCAATCAGAGTTGTTAGGTTGTGATAGGGCCGTCACTAAAAACTGAGCTGAGCACACAAGGAGAACTTGTCTCTATTTCCCAAAATATCAAATGTACATTTCAACAGTTAAAGTCTATTTCATCCTATTTAAGCGCAGGTTTCTTGGAGAAACAAGGGTCATCATGTACTGATGAAGTTGGAAGAAGAGCCACTTGCCTGTGTAGGGCAGCAGAGATTCCACCGCAGTTTTGATCCCTTCATACTTCAAGAGATCCTCTGGATTCTCATGCTTGAGGAGGATCTCCACCACTGCCTGGGCCTCGAGGCAGTTCCGTGTATTGGTGTTCCACGTGATGGAAAACTTCAAAACTGCCTCTGGGGGTGGGGGGTGGGAGGAGAAGCACATTAGGAATGAGGGCCTGCCGAGTTCATACCTGCCCTGTTAAGGGCTGTGAGATTAGGATGTGCCTCTTACTGGCCTACTTTATTAAACAAACAAACATGGCCAGTTGACAGCAACCACACAATCACAACAGCCACCTTATTGGCTCCATGTCAATCAGTCCTCCAATCCTTGTCTTCAGGGCATCCCAGAAAAGTAGAAAGTTGGAAGGGGTATGTATGTGTCCATCTTATCTCCAGGGAAATGTTAAGGGAGGGAGCGAGGGAGCCACCGCAGAAGAGGCCCTTTTCCTTAGTCCTCCTAGTTCCCTAATCAATGGGATCCACAACATACTGTGCCTTCCTGCTCCAGTGGGCTGGAATAGGCCTTTAAAGGTGACAAATAGCCCCTTAGATTGTTCATTGGTAAGCAATGCAGTTCCCATAAAAAGGGTGACACATGCACAAATCTCAACTTATGCAGAATTATACGGACTGCTGCATTTTGAACCAACTTGAAGTTTTGAAATGATGAGACTATGAAAGTTGGACACTGGAGAAAATTTAAAGGAACTAAAGATCACAATTAAAGAAAAAGAACACCTACATTTGACTTACAAATACAGTATGGAGCAAAATATTTTAACATTCAATACACTGAAGGATATTTTTGAACAATGAAGCCACAAATAAATATTAAGAGTGTCTGCTTCTAAGTAGAGTATTTAAAATGTTACAGAAGAGAAATAAATCTTACCAGACAATACAAAGATCTGGGTCTGAACTAAAAATGGATTTATAAATGACAGGCTACAAGAATAATATGTAAAAAAAATGCTACTCTGGATATACAAAAGAATTCTGCTGATGTCTTAATAATTAAAAGTAACAAATACAAGTAACAAACTAAGAAGTGACCTGGATAATTTTCCTATAGAAGAAGCTTGTTAAAGTTTTGAATAATTTTGTGAAAAGGAACAAAGAAAAAAATGAAAATAAACTAGGTTCTAGAATGTTAATTTGAAGGAACTAAAGATCAAGATTGTTAAAATTGTTAAAAAGAAGGAATATAAAGTTGGTTTATTTGATCAAATCTAAAATAGATATGGGGTTATCTCTGAGCCCTTAATGGACTTTTGGTGATCAGGACTGAATGATGAGCTTTTAAGGGATTGTTTATAGATAAGAGATGGGGAAAGGAGATTTGTTTCATCTTTAGAAAAGGTGGTGAAGTTACTAAAATACTTGTGAAGGAGGAAGTCATTTCTTTATAAACTTTTCATTTTCTTTACTATATTCTTTTTTCTTTCTTTTCTATTTTCCTTTTTCTGCGCCATCTATTTTTATTCCTACTTTTAGTTTATCTCGAGTCTTTCTTAAAGCTGAGCAACTCTAGCCCAAGGTCCTCTAGCTGGATTTTGGGACTAGAACTCCTTTTCTCCAGCCTGGTATCTTCACCACTTTACCACACTGTGTCCCTCCAAAGGGCCAATTTTCAATAAAAAGAAAGAAGTCTGGACGCAGAACTTCCTCCTATGACCTGCCTTGTTTGTCTTTGGTACACACAGATGTCTGCATGCACCTGTATACATTAAAATACATTTAAATTTTTTTTAAAAATAAAAACCACTCATGTGCATGCGGAAGCTGGGCCAACTTGGTATATACTGACCCTTTTGGTCTTTGCGCAACTTCATCAAATTCCTGGCCAAGTCTTCTTTTCCTCTGGGCTCCTTCAGGATGGCTAAGGGAGACAAGATGACCAGTCGTGATCAAATTCCCGGTGGGCAGAAAACAATGGGACAAAAACGAAGAGCTGAAAGGCCAACTGCACCTGTGATCCTGCTCTCTACTAAGAAAGTCACCCACCCTCCATCATATTCTCAAGGCTGTGTTGGACAAACTACAGGTGGTCCTTGACTTTTGACTATAATTGACCCTGGAATTATGGTCATAAATCATGGCATTCATTACCAGGTGACCACATCCAAATTTATGACCATTTTTGTGATGGTCATTAAATGAATCCATTATATGCAACAGGTGACTTTTGCCGTAATCCAGAAGTAAATGCTGAAAAAAAGCCAAAAACCATGAAAAGCTGCAGTCATGTGCTGCAGGACTCTGCAAATGCAAGCCAGTTACCAAGCACCCAAAATGCGACCGTGGTGGGGTAGCCATCAGGATTTCAAACATAGGTAAGTAACTCTGGAGAGGTCTACAGTAACTTTGGACAATCGCTAAATGACCACCGGTGGTGTGACTGGACACCCAGGCTGCAATTTTTTACCATGCTCATCTGAATAAATGTAGTATGTTGCAGATATCTTTTAATATTAATGCCCTTAAAGGACAAGTACAATATCCTTATATAATTATATATTTACTGATATAATAATATAATTACAACATCCTTGTATGTCAAGATGTACAATGTTTTGAGACTGAGAAACCTGGCTGTCCCTTTAGATGTTGGACCAGGGGATACACTTCATAAGAAAATAAGATCACAAACGAAGTGGGGCATCTTAGTACAAAATTAAATTTGATTTAATGAAATAGGACAAATATTACTCTTCCTGTGTATTTTATTGTCTACTGTAGCTTTAAAAATCATGATTTTTCTTGCAACCTTTAGATTGGCTCTTGAACTAAAGTTTCAGATCTAGCCCAAGGTGCAGGTAGCCTGCCCTCTAAATATGTTTTCTTTTGGGGTTTTTTTCTCCCAATAGCAACACATCCACAACAACTGTGTTCTTCTAAGCGAAGACCTCCCCATCCAGCAAACTGGTAATTATGATAGACTGTGATTCTAGCTGCACATTTACATGTCTATATAGATACCCCATAATATCTCTGGGTGTTTCATAGACAAAACAATTAATTCTATTACGAAATTTGGGGGAAATCAACAAACCCTTTGAAAAAGTAATGCTTGGGCTTTCTTGGAAATAAGCCTATGGAGGCTGATCAGACCTCCTTAGGTGTGATGTGCAGCGTCAGGCCACTGAGTGGGACTCGGGGGTGGGGTGGGGATGGGCGTGCCTGATGAAACTCCCCTGAAATAAGGTCTCACTCACCCTTGATAACGGTCAGCACCGTATGAGGCCGGTCCAGGGAGAGCGCCAAGCCCAGGGCCTTCAGGAACTGCTTCTTGTGCAGCAGGTTAGCCAGCTCCTGGTCTCTGGAAGACAGGAAGATGCAAATGGGGGCTGGGAGCTGCTAGCTAGAGCCGGGGGCCACAGGACTAAAGTGAAAGCCAAGGCAGGTGAGAAGGGACCCACCATCTTTCTTAGATTCGCATGGGGAATTTTTTTCTACACCTGAGTTCACCCCCATTCCTCTGTTGTGTTGGCCATTTAGCTTTTACCACAACGTTAAAGTTGTGTTTCTGACCGAAACACAAAGTGGCCCATGGAAGCACACTCGTACAGCCACTGACTGACCAAAGCCAGCAAGATGGAGATAAGATGGCAGCAAGAGATGATGCCCTTCTGCCAGACCGAGAGGCAGGGAATGGTTTCCTTTCTAATAGTAATTCTGCAAAGGTGAGGAGCTCAAGGGAATTAGAAGGCCCTGGGAAATTTGTCAAGGATTTCCCAAAATGTTAATAACACCAACGACCACCTGGCCATTTCTGTCTAACTGCAACCTTGCAATGGACTGAAGAAAGCCGGAGGTAGCCCAGAAGAGAGTTGCTCTGCTGAAAGGCCTGGTTCCACTTGTGCAAACAAACTCCTTAATTTAAAATTCCTAAGCATGTACTTTCTACTTTTTGTTTGGGCTCATAGGGAGTTGTCCCTTCCCTCAGCATAGCTAAAAAGCTTTTCATCCTGCCCTGAAGCATCTAGTCCACCTTCTCCACAATCCAATTGTGCTGGGACTATTCTTGATGCCTTAGCTGGGAGTTATGCACTTTGCTACACCAGCCAAATGGGACCGAGACCCCAGTCAGTGTCAATTATATAACCCTTTCAGGTAACCACTTGGCTGGATAGAAGAAGAATTGCTGAGAAGCTGTCACACATGGAAACTGTTCAAGTGTTTTTTTAGCTGCAGCTCCCTAATTCAAATACAGCATTCTTTTATAACAGGCAAATGAATTAGACATTTTATGCAAATTCATACTTTTTATAATCTTATTTGCAAGCCTGCAACCTATACACTATATTTATTGCAGTTAATTAAGCAATACATTAAAAAGCAATTAGATGACACCAATTACACACACAACACGTGGCAGATTCCCAAAACAAATTTAGAGACTTCTCTTTGCACAATTACACCTTTTCCAAAATACCTAAAAGCAAAGCTCAGATATTCATCCAGAATACCAACTATATGCTAATAATTTTATATAAGCATGTGGGATCAACTCAGAGAATAGCAGATCCTGCCATGTCAGCTGGAGAGGGCAGCGCCTCTTGCCTAACGACTGGAAGATGAAAACACGCTGAAATGCTGCTCAGGGTTACTCACTTCAGGATCTGTTCCTCTTGCTTTGCTTGCTCTTCTTCGAGTTCTGTTTGAGTGACATCCTTTTAACAGATAGAGACATGAAACACAAATAGAAAAATTGCCCAATGGAGTGGTTGGTGCTTCAGAAGAGAGTAAAACCTTTGAACCACATGAGAACCTGCCAACTTTTTGGAACCAAAGCAACAACCATGCACAGAACACAATATTGCTTCAAACTGTTGGGCACATAGCCATGAAAAGGTGCAACCACATTCATTTGTCAATCATACCAATTATTCTGAGTCCAGAGTAAAATTGTTTTAGGAACCTTTTAGATTTCAGCACATATTGGAAGTGACTTTATGGTTCAAAATCTTTGGATGGCTTTGGAAGGAAAGCAATAGACCACAGACAGGGAGCATCTGACAGCCTCCTCTGTCACCTGCAATGGCACAAGGAGGAAGCATCACTCTCCAGGAATGTGGGACAGTGGGGCTCTTGCAGCCCCAGAGCATCAGCGGGCTGGTGTTTGAACACTTTTCCCCTTCAGGATTCTACTCTGCAGAAGGCTAAGAGCTGGAAAGACAGCTTCTTCCCCTCAATCACTGTTCTTCTTGCTGCTTGTAGTACACTTTTTACTGGACAAATTTAACATGGTGATTGAATCGTTGGGTTATTGCCCAAGTTATTCCACTAAGGAGGCTAAATTTGTCTCATAATTTCATGAACTCATTTCCTTGGCGGAAGCCCTGCGTCTTCCTCCCTCTCTTGATCTTGAATCATTCCATTCATCTCTGGAATGCTCTCAAATGAGATGTAAATTGACTCTTTTCCATATAACTAATTTGGAATTGGATTCAGACTCACACGTACAAAACCAGAGGAGGAGAAAACGTTCGTTAATCCTCACTTTCTCTTCAGCTGCCCCAGAAGACAAAATTCTATCAACCCCTCCGGCTCCAATATCTGGCTCAGATTTGGGATTGAAATATGAACATTCTTCTTTTTAAAATTAACTAAGTAATTCAAGGCCATATTATTGACTGACTGAAACATGTTCAACGATGTGGATATGTTTTATATGAAAAGGTTGAATTTTTAATGAATTTATTATTTAATTTTTAAAAATGATAGTTACCTACCATTCAGGAGATCTTCTGGTAGGTTATAATCCAATCCATTACATATCTATTAAGAATTTATCTAATTAATTATGTTATGATGTACCTTAAATTATTTCTTAATATTTTTCTTATAGCAATTGGTCTTTACAGTAGCTTGGCCTACATGATTACTCCTGGTTGTCTCTAAGCTATATAGGTAATTAAAATGAGTCTTCCCATAAATAAGTCTACAATAAGTCTCACTCTTTCTGAGAGCTTGTTCCTGTGCTACTAGATTGGTGGGTCAAATTTCCGATCTTCTAGAAGTACATCTACGGCATAACCATAGAATGACACCAATAAAAGTTGCTAGCAGAACAGGATGCCACATTTGGAAATTTTGTGCATCTGTATATCAAGTTCAACACTTCCTTTGGAATGTTAACAGTTCTGACTCAGACTGATATATATTTCTGTTTCCTCCTCTGAAGTTGGAGACAAAGCTCTGACAAAGAAGAAAATATGGTATCAAATCCTCTCAGTGGTTCTTGACTCTTTCTAAAGTTGAGGAGTCCTGAGTGGTGGAAATGGTGGAACTCAATAGGGGGGAGTTCAGACCAGCCCACTGGACTTTAGGATTTACTTGTATGGGATCCCTTCCTGGGAGACTCTTGGAGGATTAATTAACAGCTGGATTTTAGTTGCTGTTCCAGTTGCTATCTTGGCACCTATCTGAAAATGAGCCTTTCAGATAAGCTATTGCACAAAAAGTGCAAAACGATCTATTAGTTACCCCTGGAATGAGAAGATCAATCCTTATAAGTATTCTAAAAGATGAGAGATGTATCACAAATACAGAGCAATCTTCCAGAGCAATTTATGCTACAAAAGTTTTCTTTCTCTTATAAAGCTAAAATAGTAGAGTACGCAGCTTAGCAGACTGCCTTGTTTTTAAATGGAACTGCTATAAAGCAACAATTCATCCATACACCCCTTGGAATAGTACCAGCCAATCCCAAGTACTGAATGCTTCCTATCAGTCTGAAGAGATGCAACCCCAAAATAAAAATGCTGACTGCTATCTCAACTGCCAAAATTCTTCTTGGTAAGAACTGTATTTATATTAAATTTAGAAGCTGGAATGATACCATTCCTTCTTTGCAGCCTCTGGTAATCTGCAATCCAAGTGAACTATTGAAGAAGGACAGATCTAAGACTCTTAGGTACATGCAATATGGGAAACTTACCAAATTTGTGACAGCTTGCAAAATTAATTCATAGTAGATTTTTAAATTAATATTAAGGAGGACTCAACCAAGAAAGCATTGTATATATATTCTCTTACCAAATGTTATTACATTCCATCCTTTACCTGTATTAATGAACTGTAGAAAAGCAAAACAAAAACCTGGACAAAATATATTTGGGGAAAAAGTCACTTTAAAATATTGAAATTCAGGAGCTATCCTAAAAAACACAGGTGTGCTTTTGTCCTCCCTACTGCTGATCTAAATGAGGTGTGGCATCTAAGTGGATTTCTCCCCTGAAGAATCAGGAAGGTAAGTGAGGCTACTTCTAGACCCAGTGCTTTGCACAAAAGAAGCAGCAAGCTAAGCAATCAATAGTAAAACCCAGCAGCAAATGCTGGTTTGCAAAATGTGGCCATGAAAGAGCCCTGGTGGAGCAGTGGTTAGAACGCAGTATTGCAGGCTGACTCTGCCCACAGCCAGGAATTCGTCCTGACTGACTCAAGGGTGACTCAGCCTTCCAGCCTGCTGAGGTCAGTAAAATGAGGAGCCAGATTGTTGGGGGAAACATTGTAAACATCCCAGAGAGTGGTGTAAAGCACTGTAAGTCTAGGTACTATTGCAGATTTAGAAGCAGATTTAGCTTGTATTTGGTTGTATTAATACAATAATACTGAAAAGCTCTTTCAAAGGGGCTTTCAAAAATTCAGCTGTGCAGAATGCTTTTGGAAATAAAACACTGAATACATCACACCAAATCTGTATCAGTTGCTCTAGTACTTGTTTGTTTCAATTTAAGAGCCTGGCTCTATTTTGTTTAGGACCAGATTAACTGAGGTTCCATCTATATTCATGTGACAATTACCAGGTCTTAAGATCAACCAAGCTCTGGCCTTTCATTAACATCAACCAAGTTAACAGGTATCACAATAAGATCTGTTCAGTTGTCGCTCTATGTTTGTGGGAAAATGAGGAATTCCTGAATGACTTCAGTTTCCAAATTTTAAATCAATGGCACAGATTGATAAACTGACGGGCTTGGCTCCATGAAGAAATGAACAAGTAGCACTGACCGATGTCGTTGAGAAATGGCAGCCCTTTATTACAGATTGAATCAATACTGTGACAGGATCCTGTCGCTTAGAATACTTAGTCCTAGGGAAGCCTAATAAGGAGAATAATAAAGATCAAAAATAAGAAAAAAAAGAAGGTAAAGCAGATAAGCCAGGCTAGAATTGGGAGCTTAAGATCAGCCAACTTTGCAGGTTCTACCTTCCACAATAAGACCTTTGAATCTGTGGAGCCGGTCACCACGGTATCATCCTTCTTGTTAGCATCCAAGGCCCATACTTTGTTGTCGTGAGCATCTAAAGTCTTCACACACTCATTATTTTTGATTGTCCAGAGTTTCAGGAGACCATCAGCACCACTTGGGGAAAGAGAAGCAAGAATGACCTGGGGCATTTACAATTTGGCATCACCTCCCATCTTTGGAAAGGAAAATGCACTCAAGATGGTTTACTTGTGAAAAAGTCAGAATTAAAATAATGGGGGGGGGGAACCCCAGCAAGAACAGAAGAGGAAAAAAACCCAAACAGAAGTAAAACTATCCTCAAATCTACTGTATGTCAAAATAAGAATACTTATAACGGGAGCAGTGAGCAAGCCAGGGCGTGGCCATGGCCATGAAATTTCCCATGGCTGGCGGGGTGGGGACTTCCCTCCTGAACGAACAGAATTCTGCATTTAAAAGCTGGAATTCTGTATTTGTCAGTAATGTTCTTTCTTGTAGAAGAGAGGCAGACAAACAGGCATTGTGGGAATTTGAGGCCAGACACTCGATTTTGAATGAGGGGTGGTTTCTCCCCACTTCACCCAAAAAGTTTGTCAAGGAAAGGAGAAATCCTAAATGGGATTCCAAACTCAGTTCAGTAAAGATAAATTGGAACAGAATCAATCAAAGAGGGAAAAAAATCCACACTGATCTTGTGACCAGCAGAAAGTGATTGCCAATGTCCTCTCCTTTCCCTCAGAAAACCTCACCCTGCAACAAAGAGCCAGAGGAAAGCCCAACCCTGTTTTATCCCATAGGCTAACTGTCTGAATGGAGGAATCCCAGGAGAGGGACCTGTGTGCCGATCACTGACCCCACTTTCTCTTATTTGGGGCTGTGGATCCGGGCCTGCATCTCTGCATCTCTCCCAGGCAACTCTTTCCTAGAAAGCAGCAAGTCCTGTCACGTGAAGTGAAACTGCTTGCCCAGTCAGGACACCTAAGAAACCACGTAAAACCTTGTTCCCAGGTACCGTGGTTTTGGAAGGGGGTCAATTATGTGCCGTTCTTCTGTTTATCTGTCTTTGACTTGTTCTGCAAGTTACAGTTTAGAAGGGCTGTTTCTTTCAACTGCTACGTTTAGACAGGGGCAGAAACAGGGAATAAGATTCCTGTGCCTGGTGGAATAAGGGATTAAATATAGTTTTTTTTACTAGCCAAGACATGAAGAAGTATTTTGCCTATCTACAGGTAACATTTTTTTATTTCTCTTATCACAACACAGGAAATACCTTTGGCCACACAGATTAAGCACCCTGGCCAGCAGCAGCTCTCCAAGCCAGAGTTTTACTAGCCCTCCTTGGAGACATTGCAAGTTCTGCCACATCAGCCTCAGCAAACAATCTCTTTTTCTGGTGGGCATACCTGCTAAGCACCTGTCCTCCTTCGCTCACGAAGATGACCTTCAACACAGAGGCATCATGACCTTCAAAAGTCTGATGAGGGAAGGAAAGATGAGAGGTGAGCATGAATACTGAGGACAGTCTAATTCCTTCAGGCACCTAAATTACTGCACAGGTCAGAGAAACGGGAAGGAAAAATACTTTAAAATGTTACTTCCATACAAAGATCTGTTATTCCAATCAAATCCAAACAAGGTTGTTAGCTTTCATAACCAAAATATATCTACAGGAAGACTTTGTGTAACAACTGTCCTGTTTAGCAACCTTTCAAAGTTATGCTAGCACTGAAAGAGTAACTTTATGGCCAGTCCTTGCACTTGCAACTGTCGCAGTGTCACGAGGTCATATGCTCACTATTTGCGCACTTCATAACTGGCTTCTGACAAGCGGAATCAATGCTTTCTTAGCTTGTAAAATTGCAAATCACAGTCACGTGTTTAATGACCTGCAATGCCAAGTTAGAACAGTCTTTTAGTGCTATTTTTTTCTTTTAAAATGTCTACTTCTATTATTATTTACAAGACACAACCATTTAATAAAAATAGTGCTTTGTTCATTTTTGAAACAGTCTTATTCAATAATGAAGGGAACTATTTAGCATTCCATAATTTTGAATATCTTTTTTCTGCAGAGTTCTTTTTTTCTTGCTTGCTCCTATAATAAATAAATTCCAACTTCTCTCAGAGCAACAGTTTCTAACTTCTTGTAGATTATCCCACCCACCCTGGTCAAGTGCATTTTTTATTTCTCTACTAGCTGGAAATGCATTAAGGTAAGCTGCTAAATGTTTTGTCCACAACTATATTCATGAAGAATATTCATGAACTGGCAGACACGGTTAACAAGGTCAGCCAATGGGACCTGCATTGGGGGCTGAGACTGGGAGAGAGTCGGGGCGTGGCTTAGCTCCCCGTTCTCAGTTCTAAAAGAGAAACTGAAACTTACTCGCTTGCCTGCTGAACTAAAGTGAAACTATTTTTCTTCTCTGCTTGTGTTTTGCCTGTAACTTTCTACAAGTTGGAAGAATCTACTATTGATATTGTAAACTTTACTTAATATGTTATTACGTATATAAAGAAGTTAATGAATCCTGCTGAATCAGTCATCTGTGTTTTTTGGATTTGAATTTCTGCTGCAAAATCTGACAAATACCTTCAGACAGCTAAAGTCCTGCAGATCCCAGATCTTCACAGTCCCATCTGCTGAAGAGGTGGCCAAGACCTGGTCTACTGGGGAGAACTGCACACACCAGATGCCACGTTTGTGTCCAGAGAAGACTCCGAGTAGCACACAATTTTCACAGTTCCACAGCTTGGCTGTCTTGTCCTGGGAACCTGTGGCAACTAGCTTGTCATTTGGAGACACTGCCACACTATTAACATCCTAAACATGAAGAGAGAACAGTGGTGTATCAAGTTATAGGAAGGTTTATTATGGCGCACATTGCTACGTTCTGCCCTGCCGCGTGGAAGATCCCTGGAACCTCGACAGCTCAAACTCCTCTTAGGTAGGTGTGTTTCACATCACTTCAAGTCTATTTTATGAAATCTGCAATTACCTCATTTATCTAATCTAGTGGTTAAGGCACCAGGCTGGAAGTGGGAAACTGTGAGTTCTTAGACATGAAAGCTGACTGGGTGACTCTGGGCCAGTCACTCTCTCAGCTTAACCCACCTCACAGGGTTGTTGCTGTGTAAAAAGGTAAACATAATAAAAGTAGGATAAAAATATCTAATAGTAATTAATTAATTAATTAATAATTTACAGCCAAGACATAGATTGCTTTTCTTTTATTATGAATCCAGTCAGGCTGCTTTATAAGATTTGCATATCTCCCCCCCCGCCCCGTGTGTGTGCGTGTGTGAAGTTACAGACTACCTAACATCATGTTTATGATCTGAAGCAACAATGAAGCTTGAGGGATTGTTATAGGAAAGGAAAACAGTAAAACAAGAATTTAAAGCTTTAAAGAACCATTCCAAATCAGTATTTTTGGCTATCCATATGAAAAAGCAAACAGGTTAAAAACACTTTTCCTTTTAGCTTTTTAAAATCTCTTTGGCCTAGAATGGTAATTGACTGAGTACTTCTATTAATATAATCTAGTTTCTAGACCACAAACCAAACCATCCCATTTTTGCCCTCCCTGGCATCCAGAAGCACTCTGCAGGCCAAGAAAAGTGCCCGTTTTTGGCCTCCGGTGGTCCCATTTTTGCCCTCCGGGACCTACAGACACCTTGAAGGCCAAAAATGGGCACTTTTTGGCCTGCAGAGTGCTTCTGGACACTGGGGAGTGCAAAAACAGGACAGGCTTTGGGAGGCCAAAAATAGGCCTCTATTCACTGTATAAGATGCACAGACATTTCCACCCACTTTTTTTTTGGGGGGGGGGGTGTCTTATACTCCGAAAAATACGGTACTTTTGTTAAAAAACATAGAACATTTAATGCTAAAATACAGAAATTCTGATCTGAAACCAAGCATGACCAGTGTTAAAATGCATGCACACATAATACTCTCTTAAAATTAAGGATGGAAAACGGATGGGAAGATTCAGGTAGAAAAGGGTAGAGGTGACAGATATTGGCATACTCTTGATTATAGTCAGGAAATGAAGCATAGAGTGATCTATATAGAGATCTGTTCACTGCTCATCCTGAACATGACATTCTCCAGATCCAGAAACATCACAGGTTGCCTTTGGTGAGGCCCTCTGACTGGATTCTGCAGAGCATAGAAATGTCCTTCCACTCCACTCTATTTGCTTTTGTAATCGGCATCTGCATTGGAGAGGCAGTTTGGTGTAATGGTTAAGGCACCAGATTAGAAACCAGGAGCCTGTAAGTTCTAGAAAGTCCTGCCTTAGGCACAAAGCCAACTGAGTGACCTTGGACCAGTCAGTATCTCTCAGCCCAAGGAAGGAGGCGATAGCAAATCATGGCAGAAATGCGGTGAAAAACCTGCAGGGACCTGTCCAGGCAGTGGCCAGAGTCCAGTCTGACCTGAAGGCACATACACACACTTATACACACACAAAAACCACACACCCCAGCATCCACCTCCAATCCCAGCTTTTCAGATCTTCTGAATGTATTACCTTATCGTGTGCCACTTCTGTTTGTCTGGCTTGTAACACCACTATCTGGTTCTCTTTTTCATTGATGGTGGGAAATTTAGGAAGAAGCCACACTTTCATTGTGCGATCTTGGCTGGCTGTGATCAGAAAATTCTCTTTTGTTCTGGAAAAAAAGACAAACCAGGTAGAAAAAGAGCGATATAGATGGTGATTATCATTATTATTGTTGTTGTTTTCATAACTGCTTTTCCTCTCTGGGAAGTTGATGTTAAAAATGAGGCAAGGTAAATGCATTAAAACATCCAACACTCATACGATTAGGACTGAATATTGCTAAGGTGATTAAATGCCAAATTGAACGGTGGGCAAAGGCTCTCCTAGAGCCCTCTAAAGAGAACATTTAGTGGCAGCAATGCCTACGCTGGAGGTTTAGAGCACTGCTTGTCAACTATGACAAGTTCCAGGGACAAAGTCCAGCTTCCCAGGATGACCAACTGCCAAAATTCTCAGTAATAAGTCCGCCTTCCAAAATTTGCCATTCTGAAGGTTGTCAACATTCCTCCAAGGCCCCAGAGGTTATCATCTTACTCAACCGAAGGTGCTTGGATGCTGGCTGTCACTCTCCCTCTTTTGCGCAGGTAGATTTCATAAGAAGACAGTTACATTTACCCATTTGGTTGGAGCTGCTGGGAATAATCTCTAGACTAGCATTTCTTACCTTGGCAACTTGAAGATGTGTGGACTCCCAACTCTCAGAATTCTGCAGCCAGCTTTCTGGGTGGAGAATTCTGGGAGTTGAAGTCCATACATAAATTGCCAAGGTTCACAGGATCAGAGCTCTACACTGCAGTGAGAAGCCAGAGCAGGGAAGTTGTTGAGGGCCATAATAGTAGAATTTAGGGAGCACGCTGTAAGCATTCTCACAAAATAGCTGCTATTTTATTTTATAGTCCAATTTATACTCTGCCTTTGTTTATTCCAATAATCAAAGAAATGTCCCATCTGGAAGGTTGCTCATTACTGCCCCTTCCTGCTCCTCCCTTCTAACCTGGCCTTTTTTTTACCCTTTTAACCTGGCAACTTACCTAGGAAACTGGTATGCTCCAAGTACAGTAAATAGTTACTAATATTTATAGAAATTTAAGCCCCACAAAGGATCCCCTGGAGTAGTGCAGACTTTTACTTTTACAGGGGGAGCCCGTTCCCAGGGCGTTCTTGCACAGAGCAGCAGAAGGCAAGAGCAGCTAAGACAGAAGGGGCGACTTGGGAGTAAGGCTTGGAGGTGATTGGCCCTCCCATAAGACATAAAAGAGGAGCAAAGGGACATGAGCCTTTGCAGGAAGCAACTTTGTTCATTCTGGTCAGTTTAAACTCTGAAGCTCCGTGTTCACTTTGTGCTCAGTTTGGCCTTGTACAGCTAATTGGCAATTTAGTCATGGGCGGCATTTCAAGGGAGATAAAGGAGTCTGCTTAGTAAAAAAGTTTTTTACTGATACGTTTGTGTCTTAATTTGTCTTTTAGTCAATGGGTGCCAGGTCCCCTGTAGTAGCTGTTTTATGACAGCAATGTTGAGTGTACCTATATTATACACATATTCTAACTATGGATACAAAACCGATCCCTCATCTACAGGCTCGTTCCAAGAGTAGAGAGATACATTTAGTAGAAACAAGTTTTTACAGGTACTCCTCAAATTACCACCATTTTATTTAGTGACCGTTCAAAGTCATAGCAGCACTGAAACAAGTGATCTATGAGTGTTTTCCACACTTGCAACCATTGCACCTCATGGGCCATGGGATCAAATGGCGCCTGGCATGTGTCGATGGCTGTTGCCCTGTCTTGGGGTCATGGGATCATCCTCTTCCCACAAGCCAAGTCAATGGGGGAAGCCAGATTGGCTCCATGACCATGTGATTCACTAAACAACTGTGGCATAAAAGGTCATAAAATGGGGCAAAGCTCACTTAACTGCCTTGCTTAATAACAAAAATGTTGGGCTCAATTATGGTTACAAGTCAAGGACTACCTGTACTGTAGGTGAAAAACTTTAGAAAAAAACCACTATAGGCTAAACTCCTCTCATCACAGAGCATTGGAGAGCCTGCAAATGATTGGGAAGAGAAAAGGCAAAACTGGCTAAATAAACACTAACTCAGGCTTGAAGAAGAGGATGAAGGGAAAACACCTCCAGCTAGCCTGACTGTTGGTACAAGGGACTGAGGGAAAGCGTACCAGGTGCTGAAGATCCGGCTGGCTGAGTCCAGGGCTTTCCTGCCAATATGCTGGGCCTGGAAGTGAGGCCTTCTGGAAGGGTTGGAAGATCTGGCGCTGCCACTCGCTTGGGGCTCACAGAGAAGCGACCAGTGGCTGGGTTGACTGGTGCCTGGCAGGTCCTCCCTTCCTTCCCGACCCGACTTTAAGGGCCTCTTGATGGGCTATATCATTTATATGGTGTCTGTGTTTGAAATGCACACTGCCCAGAGTCACTCTGAGTGAGAGGACTCCTTCCCAAATCACACACACACACACACACACACACACACACACACACACACACACAGAGTCACTGTACTACAACAGGCAGTTCTTCTGGTGTTTGTTTCCTGACTTCGGCATTGGAAGGCTGACGTGAATTAAACATGCCTGGCTGGAACCCTGACCAAATAAATACATCCCATAGTGTAACTTATTGTCCCTGACAAGAATTCTGTCCCTCCAGATTTAAAAAAAATAGCTCTGGAAGCATTGCTATGTATTGATAATTGAAATTTCCTCCCCATGACCTGTCAAAATAGGGACTGTTTTTATAAACAGACACATTTTAGACTTCAAAAGGAAGCCACACAAGGAATTTGAAAAATGTTCCAGTTCCTCTTTGTCCTGGCATCAGCTCAAAATGAAGAAACGTGATCTGTTTCTGCCTTGAAAAATCCCCAGATTGTGATAAGAAGATTTCAGGTGCACAGCACACACCTTGAGAGTAACTGCAGGCCCCGCTTACTCCACCTGGTGCACCTGCTTTCTGCCAAAAATCTCAGAGCTTTCAACGGCTGCTTTCCTGGGCCTTAAGCCGCTCAGAGAAGCAGCTGCATGACTTGCAGCGCAGCAGCTGAACAGGAGTCACAGTGAGAAGGGCTTCCATAAAGCGCCTGCAGCAGAGGGGGCTCCAAGCGCTTTGCTCCCAATGGGGTCAGTCAGAGAGGTTCTTCTGGGCTCCCCCAAAGTGGGAGGGAATCATCACCTCCAACACTTGCTCCCCAGCAATTGGTTCGGAAAGGCATGTATGTCACTCCTGAAGAAAATGTCCTCCCTGAATTAACAGATTGAGAGTTGGAAGGGACCTTGTAGGGCATCTAGTCCAACCCCCCCAACTCAAGCAGGAGACCGTACACCATTCCTGACCAATGGCAGTCCAATCTCTTCTTGAAAGCCTCCAGTGATGAAGCCCCCACAACTTCCGAAGGCAACTTCTCTTCCATGGGTTGATGGTTCTCCCTGTCAGAAAATTCCTCCTTATTTCCAGGTTGAACCTCTCCTTGTTCAGTTTCCATCCATTGTTCCTTGCCTTGCCTTGGAAAATAGCTTGGCCCCCTCCTCCTCTCTGGGGCTACCCCTCAAATATTGGAAGACTGTTACCCTGTCTCCCCTGGTTCTTGTCATCACTAGACCAGCCATGCCTAGTACTTGCCTTCTCCAAAATGCCCGGATGAAAGAGCCAAGTCTGTTAGGCCCTGTTCTAGTGGAAGACTCTGTTCTAAGAATCGGGAGTGAAAATATAGAAGTGCCAAAGGAGAAGCTACTCCTACTTTTCTGGCATTTCCAGGGTACTAAACACGTGATAGTTTGGGATCATAGATGTGTCCCAACCCTCATCAGAGTGTGGAGCAGCCTCTTTGAATTAATAAAACCTGGCCACCTGCCACATGAACTGTGCCCTCAAACCCATCCCAAGGAAAGGAAGGGCTACCAGGTATCCCAGCCATCGTTCACATGGGACTGTCCATAAAAGCAGAGGAGAGAGAGGGAGGACTTCTCTTACTTGGAGCAGGCAAGGGCACCCACTTGATGGGTGTGGCCCATCCCTTGAGCCACACACAACACCTGGCCATCTTCTGTCATTTGCCAAATCCGGAAGGTCTTATCCTGAAAGCAGAAGAGGTCTTTTGTTTTGTTCTGAATGTCAAAAAAGGCTTGGAAAGATCACGTTGAGGTCCTAACAAGTCATGGAAGAAGTTGCTGACAGCTTGGTAACACAGAAACAAGCCTCCAATGTACTCTGATGTCCACACCAACATCTCAGTAGTGTTTGCAAGGGAGGAGGAATGGCAAAATGAGTGTCATAACACCACACCACAAAAAACAGAACTTATATACTTTCATCAGCCATTACAATGGAAGTACTAAGCAAAGTCCTTTGTGGGATGTTGTGCCTCTGATGTTATCATAGTTTATTATGATAAATGCCATTGCCATCACCCTCAGTGACCTCAAGCTTTAGGCCCCAATCCACAGCTCTTTTTAGCTGGTGTTTTTACCTCATACGCCTCTTTGACTCTGCATCCTGCAAAGAAACCTCTCTCTTTCCCCACTAAACCATCAAAATCAGTAGTGCTCCTCTGCTCCCTTAATTCCCAGCCGATTTTCCTTTACGGCACTGAGGAGTACTTGTAGAAATTGCTCCTCTGAACAGCAGGGCCTTGCTGAAATGAGAGGGAAGTCTGAAAATGTGTGTCTTCCTCCAGCCTGCCTCTACCAGAGTTTAGGGGTTACCTACCCTTTACAAAGGTCATTAATACCTTTTGGTTTGCATTTCTTTCACCATACCAACATTTTTCTTTGCTCTCTGAACTCTGTTTATATTACTGTTCAACACCAAGGGAATCTTTTGTACTTATAATCTCCCATAAATAAAGTAAACTAACAAATCCATAGGCATAGGGAAACCCTCGAAAAAAAATGAAGGGGTTTATTTCCTGCAGGACCAGTTTGGGCAGGAGAGGGCAGAAGTCTCTCCGGGCACCAGGACGTTCAGATACTCAGGTGGAGAGGGGCAAAGTTGGCAGTGCAACTATTCAAATGCTTTCCAAACAACTTCACTGCCAGAGTATCTCTGTATGCATGTTGCCCTTAATCTAAATCTACGGCAGGCAAACAGGAAATAGTTTATTTACATATTCTATTATATATTCCTCAACTCCCGAGTTAAACTCTACAAGACAAGATGAAGTGCCATTTCCTTATTTAGTGCATGGCATCCCACACAATAGCAATATATATTAGCATTAATTGGACTAGCAATATATATTAGCATTAATTGTCATTAATTAGTATCAGTGCAGAAGGAACATCTGGGCCTGTGCACCGCTGTGGTCGGCAGCTCGCAGTTCGATTCCCGTCAGTAAAACCGCGCAGGGCAAGAAAGGAGCCTCCCCCGATTCCCTACCAGCATTCAGACGTCCTGGGCGCAAAGATAACACCGCCTGAAAAAATTCCTTTCACAGAGGCAGCCAGCCACCTCGATGAACCCTGGCTAACATGTACCATACACTAAATAAATAAATAAACCCTGAAAACCAGCTATGGGGCGCTGGATGCTGTAAACAGCCATCAGTGCAGGCCAAGTGCCCAAACTGCAATCATGTGATGGCCTGGGGGTGGCATTTGAACCTCGAAACCAGGCTATGCACAGGTCCCCAACAACTCTGAACGTTTGCCAAGCTGGGGGGTACGGGGACTGACCCACATGACAACTACAAAGCAACATCCCCCCCCCCAAAAAAAAGTGCTGTTCAGAGGGACCTTCCTGTTGCTGAGTATGCTCTCCTTCCAAAAGGGGAAGGACACGCGAGATGGGTTTTCCAACAAGTTTTGAATGGGAAACTCTCTGAATTTTGTTCATGATTTTCCAAGAGGTCATGAAGAACAGTTTGACAACTTCCGGCTTAAAAAGACATAGGAAATGTCTTCCAGTTGCTAAATTTGCTGATATCCCAACAACTACCATGCATGAAGTTCAAACTCTAATGTTCCCGTCACTTCTGAAATGAATTAATAATTAAAATGCTTGATACCTTTGAACAGCTAGCAAATAACTTCCCCTTTCGGAAGACATCCAAGGCAAGAACAATATCTGCAAGAAAGTTGCAGAAGATGATTAAATCACATGAATAAACACAGGGAAAGACATAGTTTTGGAGCAACCATTTCATATCAATATCTGGTATCCAGCAAATGTTCAGATTATTGTTGCAATTGGACTAACAATTTCCCAGTTATTAAGTTTTCAAGAAGTCATGGAATGCTTACAAATATTTCTCCACTACTTTGGAGGTATTTGGTAGCAAACATCGTAGTTTCTGAAATGGAAACAAATCTGAAAAAGGGTTTTTTTAAAATTTAGCATATGGAATTTAGAGGTCACCAATATACAATGCTAATAAAACACATAATACATACATAAATATGTATAAAGCATTGGTCTACATAAGTAGGTATGTATACGGTTCTATGTATCAGGACATAGTACAAATCACCTGGTCCTCAGCGGCTCTTTAAAATAGGTAAATGCAACCTCAGATGAAGACCAGCACCTGGCATTTTATACCATGTCATCCTTTATTTTATAAAAAGGAAGTAAAAACGGAGAAGCCATGTGTGAAAAAGTACACCTTGACTGCTGGTAGGAGGAGGTGCTGCTGCTGTTCTGGTGCCCTTGATCAGCCGATCCTCAGCAGTTGTGACAACCTCTATACAAGCCAAAGTTTTAGGAGTTTGCGGGCCCCCAGCGCTGAGGTTCACCCAGTGCCAAAGGGGAAAGGCATCAGAAACGATTTCAAGGGAAGCAACTGGTGCTGCCCATCAATCTGGGAAGGGCTATAAAGGCCATTTCCACATCCTTTAAAGTCCGCCATTCTGCAGAGAGGAAGATTATTCACAAGGGGGAAACATTCAAGGCAGTGCTAGTCTTCCGGGAGTGGAGGTCAGAGCATGCAACGCTCAGAAAAGTTGCAAAAAACCCAAGAGCTACCTATTTTTCGCACGATAAGATGACCTCCCACCCACCCAAAAGTGGGTGAAAATGTCTGTGCGTGTTATAGAGTGAACATTGTGGTGGGGGTGGGGTGGGGGTGTTGGTGTGCTGCCTCTGGGGAACACTGGAGCCTTTGCTGCTGGGCAGCTGATTGGCGGTTGGATCCGCCTCCCGGAATACTGCCAATCAACTGTTCTAGGCAGCGTGGATCACTGCTGTCCACTTGACACCGAGGGGTGGCGGGGAATGGGCTCAGTGATCGGTAGCGAATGGTCCCGGCAATTAGTGGCAAAGGGGTAGGCAGCAAATGGGCGGCGATGATCCACACCACCTAGAATAGCTGATCGGCCGTATTCTGGGAGGCTGATCCAACCGCCAACCAGCTACTCGGCAGCAAAGGCTCCAGAGTTCCCCGCCAGCAGCAGCTCAGCTCAGTTGACCAGTGGTGGGCGCAATGGACCGGAGCCCTGACAAGCCACGTGCTGGGGCTGCGAAGCTGACCAGTCTTTTTTCTGCAAGGACGCTAGCCAAATGAATACCACATGGATGCTGGGATGCAGATTTCTTTTTCTTGTTTTCCTCCTCTAAAAGTAATGTGTGTCTTATAGTCTGGAGCATCTTATAGGATGAAAACTATGATACATCTTGGATTCTGCAGGCCTCTGTTAGCAAATTTGAAGTCCGTGACAGTACAATTACAAAATGACTGAACAAGTATGGTGTGCTTGGAAGGGTTGTCAGAAAGAATGCTTCCTCTCGAAAAAGAGCATGACAGCAGGGCTGCAGTTTGTAGAGCTGCATCTGAACAAATCACAAGGCTTCTGGAACACTGTCCTTTGGACGGACGAGACGTTTGGCCATAATGCACAGGATCATGTTTGTCGAAAACCAAACACAGCCAAGGAGCACAAACATCTCAGACAAACCGCCAACATGGTGGTTGAGGAGTCAGGATTTAGGCTTGTTTTGCAGACCCAGCGGAACCTTGTAGTCATTGAGTTGACCATGAACTTCTCTGTATACTGAAGTATTCTAGAGTCAAATGTGAGGCCATCTATCCGACAGCTAAAGCCTGAGAGACGCTGGGTGCATAAACAAGTGCCTACAAACCTCAGTGAACTGAGGCAATGTGAAGAGTGGGCCAAAATGCCTCCACAATGATCTGAGAGATTGATAAAAACAAGTTATTGTTGCTAAAGGTGGTTCTACAAGCTATTGAATCGTAAGATGTACTTAGTTCTTCACACATGGTTTCTCCATTTTGTCTTTCTTTTTGTAAAATAAATGACAACATAGTATGATATGTCATGTGTTGCTGTTAATCTAAGATTGTATTTACCTACTTTTAAGAACTGCCAAGTACAGATGAATTCTGCTGTTGGAGAAGACTCCTGAGAATATCACAGATAGCCAAGAAAACAAATAAATGAGTTTTTACTTGAGAATCTGTCCATATTGTATTTGGACACATTATGTGTAGCTCCCAATGTGGAAGATGCATTGGCTGCCAATTTGCTTCTGGGTGCAATTCAAGATGCTGGTTGTCATCTTTAAAGCCCCACATGGCAGGAGACCAGGTTACCTAAAGGACCATCTGTCCCCACTCTTGTCTACCTGATCCACCCAAGCGGGGAAGCAGGAAACGTTGCAGGTCCATCTCCTAAGGAAGTTCATCTTGCAGGACACAGGAGAGAGCTTAAGAACAGAGATTTCTTTCTCCATCAGCCAAAAAGTGGAGTTGCACAATCATCACACTGTAAAGGTCAAAGATGGAAACTGCCAGTGTCTCCCATCTCTCACCTGAATGGCCTGGTAGAATCTGGCAGTTTGAAGATGACAACTCAAATACTTTCAGCTGGGGGCTATTGGTTGCCACAACTATGTGTGAGTCCTTTGGACCCACGAACCGGACATCCAAAACTTCTCCATTATAACCTGAAAACTAAGGGAGAAATGTAAGAACCAGAGTGTCACCTTAATGAAGACATGAGCAGCAAATAAATTTAATAAATAAGTAACTAAATAAGAAATAAGAATCAAAGAATCTGTCAATGGCGTGAAAGCTGAATGTAGGAAGAAAGAAGAAAAAGCAGAGGAGAAAGTCTTGTCCACTTTGGAAGAGGGCACATGCGAATATGAAGCTCTGTTCTGGCCTAGGCAGGCTGGTCAAGCTTAGGACTGCTGAATTCAGTGGGAATCCTGTTAATCAACTTGGAGCCACGCTAAAGATCTGCCAGTCTGCAGCATTGCCAGAGTACAGCAAGGATCACAGTATGGATGGATGAAATTAGCAAACTTGTTAGACTTGGGCATACAGAAATGTTTAATTCAATTTGAATTCTTGAAATTTCATCATTGCTCAAAATCAAATACAATTCCTTGAGAGAACTGATGATTGTGGGAAATGTTTACTTTTTTTAAAAAAAAAGCTTTCTATTTAGCTTTGGGATCCTATGTGTGCAATCTGAGAGGTGGGGGTCTTGAACATCATAGTATCTGCAGATGCCACATCCTATTGTTATGTCCATAAAACCTTTTGGTGATAACATAGTGACCCACATAAAAATAATACTTCTAAGGGCCAATAGGTAGCTGCATGCCTTTTCCCTCCACCATGTTGTCTGCGGCTTTGCTTCCTTGGAAAGTGATAAAATTGGGTACCTGTTTCTTGAGCTCAAGTGTCTGTGCATCATACAAGCAGATATTGCGGTCAACGTTCACAGAGACTAATTCACTTTTGACTGGCACTAGACTGCAATGCATGAGGCTGTGCTGTCCGATCACGTCCACTTTGGACTCTGCTGGCAGGTGAGGCAGGGACTGGCTATGCACGCAGGTAGCTGAGGATGCATCCCACACCCGGAGGACCCCTAAAGCAAAGCACACAAATCATTTGTCATCCAATAACTCCTAGAGCTGGCAAAACACTCACACACACACACACACACACACACACACACACACACACACACACACACGAACGGTGGCACATTTAAACAAACCCAAAATGACTGTTAAGGAAGCCTGCAGGGGGCTGGACTTGGAGACATTAAGGGTCTTATAATTCTGAGTTTAAGCGTCCCATTTTGTCCCTTAAAAATCGTCTCTTTTTCTTGGGTTTCAGAATTTGTGAGGGGTGCAATGGCTGCCTTGAACCCCTTAAAGCCTCTCCCAAAGCCCTTCACTTCTTGTACCCTCTCCAAATAACAAAACATTGCCAGAAACTGCATGTCCCTCTATCCTGAAAATGGGACATTGAGGGTCTGCCTCAGACCAATGGTTGCCCATTGAACACCTAGCCCCCACCCCAATGCAAAAGCTCACAACCAGCAGAGACAGAAGTCAATGGCTCATTCCCCCTCACTCGCACGAGGAGCCCATCATAAAAGCTTGACTCACCTTTGCTACCAGCAGTGAGAAAGTGAGTGCTGGATTTAGTCACACCCAAGTTCGATAAATCCAGTTCTTGTGGCAATAAGACTACAGATTCAATGGTCTAAGGTGGAAGAAGAAGCCAGTCTGAGGAACAGTGATCAGCAAAGATGTCAGAGAACATAAATTGCTAACACACTTTTGATGTTCACAAAAGTTGACTCTCACATTACTACTGTCAAAGTTGCTTGGCAACCCAAAACCCCATGAATGCTGGGAACAAATAATCCATTTGGATAAGGTCCCTTGGGTGGGACTGAGGAGAAGGAAGGAGCCTATCCATCAGAGCTCAGCCACTGATCTATGGTCCCACAAAGAAGAGCTGCCAGTGGATGCCAGAACTCTCCTCCGCTCAACCTTTCTGGGCAGAAAGTGGGACAGAGGATTTCTGGAAGGGATGAAGCCAGGAAACCCAAGTTTACTGATTTCTTCATTTAAAATGTAGCAGTTTGGCTTCTGGGTGAGGATGTCCATGAAGAAGCTGAGGTGCCATTGCAGCAGAGTTTAGTAGTCAGTGGGCAAATTCTGGCCTGTGCTGTCTTTCTAGATAAAGGAGAGGCCACGAGATGTCCACTGGTACTCCAAACAGCTGCGCCTTGTGAATTTTGGAAATGTAAACAAAAAAGGACTTGCTTAGCAGATTCACACACACACAAAAAAGGCTCGAAAATTTTAGATTCAGAGCCTTTTAAAGGTTAATATACAATTGAGACCAGGGGTCTTTCTTTTGGGATCAATGGATAAACAATTTCTATGGAAGCTCAATATAATTGACTCAGGCAAAAACTAGAAGATACTTCACCTCATAGACAGGGATGGTGCTTTTGACTTTTTTGGCTTTCAGATCCCACACGGTGCAAATCTTATCACGGCCAGAACTGCAATCAAAACACAGACAGTCAACTCAACACAGCTGAATGAATGCAACACCTTCTGTCTAAGCAAGAAACCATATTACGGTTTGCATAATAAGGTGGTACACACAATTCTGAGACAAGAGCTGGCTTTTCACAACTGCTGAACCATAAGTAATCCATCTAGTCCATGAGTTGGGCAAAACCAGCCGCAAGATCATTACCAAACATTTGCAAGTAGGAAACTGGATGAAGTTATAAATATACACAAAATAGTGTCTATGCTGCATTTTGAAAGTCTCATTGAGAGTGTAGAACTGTTACAATGTCCACACTGTACTTCACAACAAGAGACTCAGAGGGATCGATCAGACATCTTATATTGCTGCCTAAGCATAAATCAGAATTGAAATCCTGTATGTGTTCTATTCCCATAAAAAGCATGCGGCGATAAACACTTTCATTCTTCAGGTTTACTTTAATTCCTTTTGCTGTACATTTGCTTTGGCTCGATTTTAGCAGAGGCTGCATTTTGCCACCTCCTGCCTTCAATGAGGGCATTTCCTGTGTGAAACCATTTAATTGATTTTGTATCACAACACAATATCCAGACCCTGAATGTGAAATGGGAACAACCAGCCCACAGGCAATGTTACAAGGCCATCAGCTATTCATACGCAAGGCTGCACAAATGCCAAAAGACAGCCAAGCCGACCCCTTTCAAGAAAGGGGGCAAGGCAGCCTTCCAGGAATCTCACCTGATGAGGGTCTCATTGTCTGGGCAGAATGAAAGAGAGGTGACTAAGCTGTAGTGGTTGTCCAGCTGGCTGACACACTGGCTGGACTTCAGGTCCCAAAGCCGGATGCTGTTGTCCATAGAGGAGGAGAACAGCTGAGGTTGAGAGATGTCCGGGTGGAACTTGACGAGGCTGGCAAAGAGACAAACCACAACAGTTCTTTCTCTTTAAGGGCAGCAAACACAACTCTTTCTCCTAGTCATCTGCACAAGGTCTAAAACAAGGGTCTTCAAACTTGGCAAGCTTAAGACTTGTGGACTTCAACTCCTAGAATTCCTGAGCTAACATGACTGGAGGAGGAATTCTGGGAGTTGAAGACCACAAGTCTTAAAGCTGTCAAGTTGGAAGACCCCTGGTCTAAAATGTCTTCCCACGTGGAAAAGAGCCAGTTGGCTTAGTAGTTAAGGTGCCAGACTAGAAACTGGGTTACTGTGAGTTCTGTTCCTCCCTTGGGCTGGGAACGGAATTGATGACTTTGAGCCAGTCACTCTCTCAACCCAACCCATAGCACATGTTGTGGGGAAAATAGGAGGAAGAAAAATTTAGTACATCATCCTGAGCTGTAAAAATTAAAGGCAGAATATCGAACAAATAAACAAATGGAAAAACAGAGATTCGGCTATACATTGCATTCAGGACCTTCTATCTTGCATTTAGGCTGCCCTCATGGGACTGGCTGGGGAGGAGCAGGAGGATTATTCTGTGGATGGAGCTCGGTTTTCACTCAGAAGTAAGAAAGATGTGAAATTAAGATGAATTGTCTCCCCTCACTCATTCTACTTGAGAGGTAACCAAAATGTACCTCTTTGCTTTCCTCTCAGTTTCCTTTTCCTCACAACATACCCACTAAGTTCCCAGAAGAGACCTGATTTCCTGCACGAAGAACCCTACAAAGTGCCCAGGCACTTTGTAGCATCACTCTGCATTGCAGAATTGATTTATATTCACTCCTGAAATGATTCTCACACAGGAGGAAAGAGAGCAGAAGGCATCAGGGGTATCTATGCCTGAGAGTGACCGCAAATGCATCTGTAAAATAATTAAAACAGCAGTACAGAAGTGGCATTACATTTACTACAAGTAGCCAGATGACACGGAGAAAAAAAAAAAAAGGATTTCCCACCCATTTATTAAGAATTCCCAAATTCCCTAGACTAAACTTTCCCACTGCAAAGAGGGAATCCTTACTGAACAACTCCAGAAGAGCCTTTCAGATTGTGTGTGCAGTACTGCCGGGGAATGTCCCAGATCTTGATGGTGCTGTCACAGCCGCCTGGAGGGAGCAAGGAAGAGAAGTGGTGAAGAAGTCCCTCAGACCAGCCCTGAGCAGCCTGTGAGATTCAGCTGCAAAGAAAGCAAGCACTTGGGAACTGAGTCTCCCCCAGAGATTATCCCTGCCAAAAAGGCAGGGGGTTGCTCTGATTGCAACTGTCTGCTAAGCCTTAGGTCATACCTGTGGCTAACAAAGTGGAAGAGGGGTCAAAGATCATGCTGGCCACAGGAGCTGTATGCACAGCCTTCCATGTCCGTGTGCACTTATTCCCTAGCCAGTCCCATTGCTTCAGCAGTAGCGCTTGGCTTCCCGTTACCAAGATCTAATGCAACAGAAAAATACATTTTCAGTTCTCAAATGAAATTTGAAATCATTCAGCTTTGTTAATAAAACAAAGTCAACACCTTCATACTATGAAAAATGCATTCTTGATAACAGCTGAAGCAATTCAAGTAATGAGAGGTTTATGTGTATCACAGTACAAAATATCAACTGATGAATGCTTAATATCTCTTCAGTTTTTCCTCTGTATGGAGTTTTTGTCTAAACACAGACATATTTTTGAATAATAGCTTGATTTTATATTTTTAAACGTGGGAAGAAGCATGTGTCAATCAGGAAGGAAGAGCCCAGCCTGTTGTCCCTCGGGGTATATGGAATGTGAAATGGTTCCAGTGCGGCTGTTACAATATCCCCTGGGAAGCAAGCTAGCTCTGCCTGGGTCAGGCAGTGGCACTACGGGACCAGCTTCCTGCCCCAGTGCTAGAGAATCTGCAGTCGTCTACCTCATCATCATTGCTGAGGGCGAACACCGTAATCTCTGTTTCATCATCCTGAAATAAACAGAGGAAGAACCACCATCAGGTGACTTGTTTGCATCATTCTTCTAATTTAACAAAACTGTGTTTTCAGTATTATGTTTATTAATCTAATTGATAATTAATAAATGATTCTTAATTGGTTTGTTTTATATTTATACTTGTGCTATCTACAGGGAATATCTCTTCAATTGGAACATATAAATGTAAATACTTTTGATAATTATGTAGCATAAATTATTTATTCTGTAATCTACTTAAGCCATTATACCTCAATACCACTTTCCTTTCCCCCTTTTGATAATTCCATTCCAGTATCACATTTGTTTAACTGGACTGTTCAGTCGTCTAACTGCATAATGATATTTTCTCAGTAATTACGACTTCCAATACTGTACTATTACTTCCAGAATGTAAACAGAATGATGAGGCTGGAAAAAAAAAGATACTCCCCAAAAAGGACCTTTTGAATTCATGACAAAAGAAAGGTTTGGAGGCTCAACTGCATTTTTAGTATCTATGTCATGTACATCTTTACTAGATAGGTACTTTTTAGGAGAGGGTATGTCTTAGTACCTGTTCAATGCTGTGTACGATATCTCCTGTTTCAATGTCCACTATATTGACCTTGCTCCCACAAGCACAAAACATATAATCCCCAGCTTGAGTAACCTAGGCCAAAAGCAGAGAGCACAGTAGGTTTTTCAGCAAACGATAGTCATACATAATACATACAAGTTGTAGTAAAGGTACCTTCCTGTAGACTATTACCTGAATGGGTCCTCCTGTGTAGAAAGACTCAATTTTCCTGAACACGGCATAACTGAAAGATTACCAGAGACACACCAACCATTTAAAAAGTGAGTACCTTTTACTGTATCATGTTAACAATTAGCACAGTTACACAGAAACAGAAACCAAGTTTTAATCTGAGCTGACTGACTGATAAACTCAAATGCAAAGAATCAATACTACCCACATATAGTATCATTGCAACCCATCCTGGATCCTGCACTTTCCTTCCCCATGTATGACTGTACCTTATCAGAGGGATGTGTGGGGTTGCCTTTGCCACCTGCTTCTGAAAAATGGCTAAAAACCATGAGATTGTAGCTGCTTTATGGTGAAGTGGGTGCCAAGAGATGAGTTGATAACTTCTCTTTTTTAACCAGCAGAATGGCAGAAATGTGTTAAGTTTCCACTGCCAATGGCAACAAAAACAGATAAATTGCTGCAAAGGGATGGGGGTATTTAGTGATATATGCTAGTGTATATGAGAGAAAGCGAAGTGACAGTTCTCAAGGAATGACCAAGGGATTAAAGATGAAAATGAGTTAAAAAATCTGCAACATCCTGATCCAGGAAAAAAGATCCACTTACTAAACTACCAGACTGGGCCAAACGTGACCTTGGACTAGACAACCTACTGCCATGGACACCATGCCCCCAGCACAACCCATCTACTTCCCTCCCCTCCCCCCTTAACAAATCTTTTAATTAAAACAAACAATAATTAGGCAACCATTAGGATTCAGGAGCTTTTAGTGGTTCACCACAAGTGACACAGAGATCGAACAGCATATCCTCCACAGCCTTCTTTGTCAGAAGTAACCTCAAATACATTTCTTTGGAAAATTTATATTGCTGCCTACTTGCTGATGGCGACTCCAGGCAGTTTACAAGAAATAAAAACACAATATAAAAGAAATGAAAAATAATGAAAAATAAGTATAGTAACACCCCCACCCCATCCATACCAGTCATTTAATGGGCTTCATCCGCTCTGGATTCCCCAGGCCTGCCGGCAGAACCAGGTCTTCCGGGCCTTCTGAAAGAGTGTCAGAGTGGGGCCAGTCTCATTTCCAGAGGGAGTGAGAAGGCCTTCCAGAGGATCTCAGGGGAACAGGATGCATGGGATTCCCTGCCTCCCCGCTCTAGCGGGTCGGGTGGATGTGACCAGCATGAGACAGTCCCTCAGATCACCTGGTCCCAAGCCACGAAGGACTTTAAAGGTGACAACCAGCACCTTGAATTGCACCCAAAAGCAAATCAGCAACCAATGCAGCTTCCACAGGAGAGGTGACACATGTGCACACCAAGGTCTGTACAAAACCATGAGGCTTGATGCATTTTGCACCAACTGAAGCTTTCGGATGTTATTCAAGGACAGCCCCATGTAGAGCAAGTTGCAATAGTCAAGATTCTTGGTGACTAGGGCATGAGTGACGGTGGGTAGGGATTGCTGGTCCAGGAAAGGGCGTAACCGGCACAGAACCTGCGATTGCACAAAGACTCTCCTGGCCACAACTGCCATCTGCTCTTTGAGCAGGAGTTGTGAATCCAGGAGAACCCCCAGATTACGCACTGGATCTGTTTGGGGCAGTGTCATCCCATCCCACACCAAAGGTGGCAATTCTCCATGGATCAAAGAACTCCAAACCCAGAGCCACTCGGTCTTGCCAGGGTGAAGTTTCAACCTGTTGCTCTCTACCCAGCCCTCGCTGCCTCCAGGCACTGTGAGAGGGAGGTCACGGCATCATTTACCAAGGGCTGAGACATACAGCTGAGTATCATCACCATACTGGTGATACCTCAGTCCCTGGTGACAGATGATCTCACCAAAGGCTTCATGCAGATGATGAATAGGAGCAGGGAGAGTACCGAGCCCTGCGGGAGCCCGCAAAGCAGTGAATGAGGGCTGGATCTCTTGCCCCGTATTAGCACTGACTGAGAGCGACTACAGAGGGAGGAAGTGAACCAGGGTAGCCCAAAGCCTCCCGCTCCCAACCCCATGGTCAATGGTATCCAAAGCCCCAAGAGGTCAAGTAGAGCAAGGATGGATGCACTATCCCGCTCCCATCAGAGATCATCAAAAGTGCAACTGATGCCATTTCTGTCCCATATCCCAGCTTCAATCCTGACTGGTAGGAATCTAGATAATCCGTTTCACCCAGAAACCTCTGGAGCTGCCACGCAACCACCTTCTCCAAAAAGAGAAGATTAGAGATGGGTCAGAAATTATCCAACAGGGTGGAATCCAGCAATGGCTTCTTGAGAAGAGGGTAGACCACAGCCTCCTTAAAGTGTTGGGGCAGTACCCGCCCCCGTAAGAAGTCCACCCGCCTGTCACCTCCCGGGAAGCTTTCACAAGCCCGGAGGGACATGGATCTAAAACACAGGCGGTCGTGTGCATGCTGCCTAGGATCCTCAGGAGCAACATACCATTCAAAAAAGTTTTTAAAAAAAGAGCCAAAAGGAGACCAGAAGACCTCCTTGCCAGCAATCAACACCCAGAGAAGCAGGGTTTAAGTAACATCAGGCAACAACTGACTAACAATGGAGCAGTAAAATAACAGCCTAACCAAGGAATTACTAAGAAGAAAACATCTCCACCAACACTGAAAGAGCAAGATTCCCTTCTAGCAATGAAGTGTGACCTACCATAGTTGAGTAATGAAATGTCCCCAAGAAAAAAACTAATCACAAAGAACACCAAGGACCCAACAATTACCAATACAGAAATGCCCTTTTACACTATTAGAGTGAGGTCCCTTCTGAAACATTGTGTTCTGGACATTGCACCTAAATAAGATTTAAAAGCTAGAAAGACAGCCAGGTTTACCATTAGAAGTCACGGGATCAATGTCTCTCTGAAGACTATCTGCTAAGAGACAAAGCTATGGGCCTTTTGGGCAATTGGTATGTGAAAACAGATTGTTGGACTAAATGAAGCTTCATCCAGTTAAGGCCATTTATAATCCTGTGGAAAGTTGGTATTTTAAAAATAAATAAAATAAAACTGACACACCACAGGATTGTGTATTGAGTCCCTTACTCTATATGTGCATGACTGCATTTCCACTCACGCTAGTAATACTATTACTAAATTTGCAGATACAACAGTGGTGGGACTCATCTCCAGGGGACTATCAAGGTGAGGTGGACTGGTTGCTTTTGTGGTGTGGAGACTTGGTCCTCAACACCGATAAGATCAAGGAGCTTATAGTGGACTATAGAAGGAACCGATCAGATATCCAGCCCTTGCTTATCAATGGAGACCGAATGGAACAAGTGGCCAGTTTTAAGTTTCTGGGTGTTACCATAAGAGGACCTGACCTGGGGATCACATTGCAGCCCTGGTCAAAAGGGCCCAGCAGAGATTATACTACCTGAGACTTCTCAGGAAACAACAAGCGCATGAAAAACTGCTGGTGACCTTCTACTGCTGCACCACAGAGAGTATCTTAACTTACTGCATCTCTATACGGTTTGCCAATTGCACAGGGGCAGATAGGAAAGCATTCCAGAGTGTGAATATCATTGCCATCATTGGTTAGTTGCCCTCTCCCCTCTTTGGAAGAGCTTTAGAGCTCCCGCTGCCTTAAGAAAGTTCAAAACATCCTCAAATACCCATCTCATTCTGGGTGAAAAACAGCTTCTATCCCAGGGCAGTAGCTCTTTTGAATTCTGCTGTAAAGTGTAGTGCTGGTGAGGTGTTGGGTTTTTTTTTTTTTATTCAATGTGTAGAGCGTGAGGGATGTGTGTTTATTTTCATGGTCATGATGTGCACTGAAGATGGTATTTGATTTAGTTGTACGAGATGCAGTGACAATAAAGGAAACTAAACGCTGAATGGGAGGTGATCCACTGAGGACAAATAGTAAGCAATTCAGCATATTAAGGAAGAGGATTTTTCCTCCCAAGATTCACATCTCCTTTTAAGAGATGGAAACTCACTTTGCCACTTCAGGCCAGTCACAACTCCCTCAAACTGCCTCAACAAGGTGGTGGTGGGGAGGAAGAAAAGTGGATGAAAATGATTTATTTTTCTGGGTTCACCAGAGCTTATTGAACCATCACGGAGGCCTTCAAGAATACATTGGACAACCATCCGTCTGGAAGGGCCTCTTGCTTGGGCAGAAGGTTGGACTAGAAGGCCTCCAGGGTCCCTCCCAACTGTTATTCTGGACCCTCTCCGCAACCATTGAAACAGTCATTAAATCGCGAGGATGTTTCCATCAACGGAAGCAGATTTCACGCCCGCTGGTTTGTGTGTGTGCGGCGGCTGCTCAGCCACGGCAGGAGTCACATTTCGGCAGCGTTTGCGGCCGTTTATACGACGGTTCTCTCGTCTGTGGTTCAGCGGCTCCACCCAGGATCCAAGCCGGGCTGCTCCCGAGAGGCGGCCAAGCGCCGCTGCGAGCGGGAGAAGCTCGCCCGGTTCCTCCTCTGGCAGGCCAGGAAGGAGGGAACTTTCCAAGGGGGCTGTGCCGCCAAGTGGCCTGAGCTACAAACGAAGGTCTCCCGGTCAGTCAGGACGAGGTTTGTCCCTCGCTTCTCCGGGAGGCTTCGCTTTCTCCCAGCGGCCTCCCATCCAAGCACTAAGCAACCCCGACTCTGCCAGGCTTTCTGAGCTGGGCCGGGGTCGGCACCGGTCGGCTTGGCTCCCCGCTCGCTCTCTGGCAAGCCGGTCTGGCGGGGAAAACCCTGTGCGCATGCTCGGAAACACGGCCCACCTAAGCACAGCGTGTCCCCGAGCCGAGAGCGCGCAGCCAGCCAACGGCCTCCAAACTGCAACGCGGTCGCTATAGCGACGGCGCACTTTCCTCCCTACCCCGTCGACAAGAAGTCGCGGTTCCCGTGGCCACCCCTCCCGCCCCCGGCGCCCCCCTTTCCTCACTTGCTTTTCAAGCTCGCCGAAGAGCTCGAGACCGCCATCTTCAAGCCCCGGCTCGGTCGCTCCGCGGTCCCAGTTCCCTCGCTTGGACACCCGGACGACCTCCACGTGCTTCCGGGAAAAATGCGTTTACTTCCGGCGCGTCGCCGTAGCGCAAGCAAGCATAGACGCATGAAAACGTGAAGAGGCAGCTTCCTAGCCTTTTGACAAGACGCCCTTCGCGGAGGCGACCCTCAACCACAATTTCCCCAACTGCGCCGGGAGGACCGCCGCCGGCTGGTAGCGGGAGAGGTGGTCCTTCGGAGGACCAATGCCTGGCAGACTCACGACTGTTCCGTTCCTTTTTTATTTTTTTTGCTGTTGCTTCTTCCAGGGTTTGACTTGTGGGGTCCCTGGAAATCTCCCAGCTTTTCTTGCAGATTCATTGCTCAGCTAGGTAACACCACCAGTGCGACAAAGGAGCAGTTTGTTCTCATGTTATGCATCAAGGGTCTTCAAACTTGGCAAGCTCGTGACTTGTGGACTTCAACTCCCAGAATTCCGGACCTAACATGACTGGGGGAGGAATTCTGGGAGTTGAAGTCCACAAGTATTAAAGCTGTCAAGTTTGAAGACCCTTGTTATAGACTCTTGGCTTGCTTTGTCAGCATTGGTGGGAGTGTTCTTGGTGGCTCTTTGATTGAACTGCTTGTCTGAGTTTTGATAGTTCTTGATTGGGGGATTGTTCAACCCTGAACTACAAATATTGTCAGTGGCTTGACTTGTCAGACTGGCCTATCACATCGTTTCTGGGTAACTGGGTTTCTAACCCTAACACCAAGCCTTCCAAAGGCTAAGGAGGGTTATCCTGAAAAACTCTGCAAATTTAACCAAAACAGCCAAATATGCTCCCTGATACATCTAGCTAGCCACCAAGGTGTCTTTCAAACCACTCCTGAGTACACACATGCACGCACACAAACCCTCACACCTTAATTGGGGAAAAACTATCTTTTGCTGACATCTTCCATGAGGTCACATCAAACCCCCCTCAAAAAAAAAAAAAAAAACACCCAGGCAGAAATGTTCTGGCCTACCCATTCTTGTAATTGAAAATTAATGGACATAATAGTTTATCCATCACAGTTAGTCTTTGTTGATGTTAGTTAACTTTCATAGCTAAGTGGGGCATGGCAGCTGCTTGGTTTACATTCATTGGGGTATTACATAAGCCCAGGAACTAGATAAACTCACAAACAAAACGTATACATCACAAAAATCTTTATTTTATAATTCAAAAAACCTTGCAAATGTCCATCGCCTTACAATTATATTTTCATTTCTTCAGAAGAAAGATTTTAATATAAAATCACATATTCCTCTGCCAACTAATTGATATACAGAATAACTTGGCACATCTAAATATCAGTAGCACTTCCCAGCCCTCTCTAAGCTGTTTACAGAGTCAGGATATTGCCCCCAGCAATCTGGGTCATTTTACTGACCTCAGAAGGATGGAAGGCTGAGTCAGCCTTGAGCCTAGTGAGATTCAAACTGCAGGCAGCTGACAATCAGCAATGCTGCATTCTAACCACTGCAGCTCTCTAAATGTTGAGTCTCTTCCAATAGCTGTGGGGAAGAGAACACACCTTCTTCCAGTGGTATGTAGAAAATTAAGATCTTGCAGCATACAAGTCTTCAAAGTGTATCTTCCTCTAGGGCATCTGTTGGGAAAAATAAGATGTTAATATTTTGAATCTTAATTTTGAATCTTATTTCAGCCATATTTTCATAGGATGTAGGAACCTGGGTTTTATTGCCCAAAGACTATGCTTAGGGCAATAAGCTTAAAGTTCCTTTTTGCTATGGGCACAGTTACCTCATCCAAGGCCACAAAGGAAGCCAAGGATTATTTTCAGACAGTGCCCCAAAAGCCCAGAAGGCATAGGATTACAATGCAAAACAACCTTTCAGCAGCTGAAAAGTTTCTAACACAAACTACCAGCATTCCAAATTCAGCCTAGAGAGAAATCCCATCCAAAGGTTATATCTTGAGCAAACCAGGAAAGAGCATTAGCAACTTGTATACAAGCAGAAAACTCCCAATAGCCAGGAAAGTGGTGGAACAGAGGCATGGAATGTTGTTAGTACTGATCATGGTAGTGCAACCACATTGAACAGGATGTAGGCTTGTTACCTACTCTTATTTCAGAGATCTGTTTGTTACATAATTTAAAAAGTGTTCCCTTTCAAGTTACAACCCCTTTATAGGGATGAAGGATAAATGCAAAAGGCAATTTTAATTGCACTTGCCATCTGTATATGCTGCATACATCTCTGGTGTCAGCACACGAGGAACCCATCTTGCACAAACTTTCCGATACTGAAGAATATCAATAATGTGTCCCACACGTTCCTGTGAAATGCCAAGCTTGGCAGCAATTTCTCTTTGAGTGATCTGCTGATTGTTCTTGATCAGTTCATCAACTTTTTTCACATGAAACTGATCAGTGGCAGTCACTGGTCTTCCACTGCGTTCTTGATCACATAAATCAGTTCTTCCTGGTTTACCACCTTTACATTTTTTTGCCCAGCGACGCACGGTACTCACATCCACACAATCCCCATAAACAGCAAGCATTTGGCGGTGAATTTCAATTGGAGGAACTCCTTCAGCCGTCAAAAACTCAATCACGGCACGTTGTTTAAAGCGTACTGAGGAATATTCAGCGAAGGCTTCCATTTCACAAACAAGAGCAACACAGCCTTTTCTCACAGCAACTTCCCACCAACAGAGGTGAAAGAACAGATACTAAAGAATATATCTGGGCTTCTAAGGCAGGACAGGATTTTGGAGGCATCCCTTTTCATTCAACCCTCCTAGAACCCAACAGAACCCAACACAACAGCATCCATCAGCTCTAGCCACAGCAACCACCGGACTTGATTAGGTCGTAGGCTTGCCATCCACTCTATTTCACTTTATGCCACACTGTTGCATAAAATTGAAACGGAGGGTTTCTTTTTCAAAGTACCAAAAATGCAGCTTGCTCTTCTTATAGGTGAGGGACAACATAATTAAAGGTAGTTTCAACTGCCCTTCCCGCCGATATCATTTGCAAGTGAATCACTGAAGTTATTTTAAAAAGGACAGCATTTCAGGGTTGCCTTTTTAAAAGCCCAAAAAGCAAAAGCAACGTGCAGAGTAAGACATTCGACAGAAACTTCAGCGACACCAGAGTCACCACGTGGAACAGAGACGCGCCCAGGGACACCCAAGGAAGCCTTCTTGCGACAAGCCACGTCTGAAAAGGGCCCTGAATGCTAGCAATCCTGGCTTTCAAGAGGCAGCAAACAAACGAAGGCTGGAGCCATTCCTTTGCAACTGGACCGAAGTGCTCCGAGACATACAACGCAGCACTCACTGTGCATTATACGGGCCTCCCCTCCGACGGCAGCTGAAACCCCGCATTTCCAGAAACCGTGAGGGGGGAAAAGGCACCGCCACCCGCTCCGAGGCGGAACCCACCAACCTTCCCGGAAAGCGCTCGCGAAGCCCGCTCCCCGCGGCTCTTTTTCTAGCCTGGGTATTCTAATTCATGCTCGATCCCGGGCGTTTTAATTCATGCTCGATCCGGCCAAGAGCGCGGCACGTGCGGGCGTCTGTGCGCCTGCGCAATCGTCTTAGGAGGTAAGGAAATAGAACCTCGCGCAGGCGCTTTGAAAGGTAACGGATCTCGCGAGAGGAGCTGACGCTAAATACCCCTCCCTTCGCGCTTTCGGCCTTCTATTCGATCGCACGTAAGTAGCGGCTGGTGCTGTTCGCGGCGGTATCCACCGCCATCGCTTTCGCGGGAGGCCCGGCGCTGGGTCCGGTTCTGGGGAGCGGTCGGGACGGTTCTCCGGAGGGCAGGGTTGGGGGGATGTTCCCCGCTTTCGGTGAGGACCGGCGGCAGCAGCGGGAGCCTGCTGGGAAGGACCCCGGAAGTAGCGCTCCTCGTGGCTTCGGCGGCCGGGCGCAGGAACCGGCGCGGGGGGGAGGCTTCGGCGGAGGGTGGCGGCCTGAGCCCCGTTAGGACGAAGGCGGCGGCGCGCGCTTGGGACGCTGGGCGGGTCCGCCGTTTGGGGACCGAGGAGGCCCGTGGGGGGGAATCAGGTCGCCGCCGCCGCCGCCGCCGCCGCCGCTGCTGCTGCCGCTACTTTGCACGGAAGCCCTCAGCGCATCGCCCGGTGGGTGGGTGGGTGGGTGGGCGGGCGGGCGGGCGGCCGCTTTCCTGCCGGCTTTTCGGACGCTGCCGCCCCTCCACGGGGCGGTTTCGTGGGCCGCCTGCTCGCGGCTGGGCTCTGCGGCCTCCTGATTGCAAAGAATCCCACCGTCTGCAAGTGTCACTTTCCTTCCCCAGCAAATGGCGGATGACGCCGGTGCCGCCGGAGGGGCCGGAGCAGGCGGACCTGCTGCTGCCGCGGCCAGGGGAGGCTTCCGAGGAGGCTTTGGCAGTGGAGGCCGGGGCCGTGGAAGAGGCCGGGGCCGTGGTCGGGGCCGTGGTCGCGGGGCTCGAGGAGGCAAAGCTGAGGACAAAGAAGTGAGTAGAATTAATTACCCGGTTACCCTTTTTGGAAGTCTGGAGGAGAAGGTGGCCTGTAATGCAGTGGTGGTATTTGACCGGGTCTGGAGAGCCGGTAGCGGCGATGAGCGCTGCTCTGTCTTTGGCCCACCTGCCCTCCCGGGTTCCCATACTCACTTTTATGGCCAAAATTTGAAGCTGGGCTGTTTTGTGAGGTGCATAATAGGGCCGCATGGCAGCTGCTGCAGGGATCATGCAGGCTTGCAGGAGGTGAGTTAGAACACCTCTCTGTGCCTGCGAAAAGTGTGTGTTCAGTGTGTGTGTGTATGCAATGTGTGTGCACATGTGCAAAGTGCACCTACCAAGCCACACCCACCGACAACCTTATTTGGCAACCTTATTTGAATACCACCACTGCTGTAATGTCATTAAAGCAAATGGAAATGGCTTTTCTAGATGCAATTCCAGGCAGGGCCTTCTCTGGTAATAAAGGACTTATGGTTCAATTTTTACTAGGATTGAATAAATCAAAGTAAAAATACTTAACTGAAATGGCCAGCCAATAAATCTAATGCAGCCGGCAAGCCCTCTGGATGTCTCTCTGGTCCGTTTCAAGCCAGGCAATTCAGCAGAGGCCATTATAATTAGAGAACCTTTGAATATGTCAGTAGGTTTTTCTTCCATTTATGACAATACAGAAATTAAAGATTCTGATTGGTTCCTGTAAAACAATGACCTGGCTGCTCAGGCCAAGTGGAACATATAATTGGGTGTCATATGCATAATAAAAGGGTGATGGGGTGTTAAAATGCATACAGTTTTCCAAGTACCATGTGCTATATTGTTAAAATTGTGTGTTATTGCTGAAGAAAGTTTGGGTTCTTTAATAGTCTTGTTTCTATTTCTGCAGTGGATGCCTGTGACCAAATTAGGCCGACTGGTAAAGGACATGAAGATCAAATCTCTGGAAGAGATCTACCTTTTCTCTCTTCCAATCAAGGTATTACTCTTAAAAACTTGGATAACCCGTTACTTTCTCAGAGGATAACATAGCAGCAGGGATGGGGAGAGGGTAAGCACATTTGTGCACCCATGTATTAGTCACTCAGTAAAACTGGTGAGACAGTCCAGGCAAAATTGGAAATAATTTGTTCTTTTTAAGTTATTGTTGCATGGTGTATTATTAGTTTGGGGTTTTAAAAAGAGAAAATCCATTTTAGTGAGAGTTTGACGTAAAGGCACTCAATTAAAAGCTACAGATCAACTTCTAGTTTTACCTTAATCTTGAAAATCATCTGAGTAATTCAGCTAGTTACCTTCAGCCCTAGGAAGAAGCACTGGCAGGCCACTTCCAGAAATGTTGCAAAGGAAATTGTACTGACTTGTTCTGGTTGTCTGCAGAAACCAGGACTGATTTGTCAACCAAGTCAACAATGAAGAGAGTTGATGCTATTTTGAAATTCCTTGCCATACAGAGAGGTGGTTTATCATACATTGATTTTTCAGGAGTCTGAAATCATTGACTTTTTCCTGGGTTCCTCGCTGAAGGATGAGGTTTTGAAAATCATGCCGGTGCAGAAGCAAACACGGGCAGGGCAGCGCACCAGGTTCAAGGTAACCTCAGCTACATTTTGCTTTTTTATGCTTGGGATGTGTAGCTTCTATGGCAACAAATTCCTGATGTGACTTCCAACTAAACTGTCCTCCTTTTTCCTTCATATGTTTACTTTGTTATTAAAGCATCTTCCCAATGTGGGATTCATTTGGTTTATTTAATGAGCATCAAATTGGAAAAGTGAGCTAGCTTGTTCTACGTAAAGAGTGAACTTTTCCTGATACCTGAAAGAGCAGATGTTACTTTGGGATGCCTGAATGGTGTCTTTTAAAAGCCTTGAAGCTCTGGGGAACTACTGGAGGACTGGAAGTAACAATAGAAAAGTCCCAGACAAACCTTATTTATAGTATTCTTGCTGTGGTTATAGTATACTTCAGTAAGTATTTGACACAGATAGAACAATGGCATAGACAGCTTCACGATCAGAGGTGGCTGACCCCCTGCAATCAGCACATGGTCCTCAGTGGAACTAGTGTATATTGACCTGGAGGGAAGCATGCAGTGAGGTATCCCAAGGCTCTGTCTTAGGCCCAGGACTCCTCAGCATCTTCATAAATGATCTAGGTGGGGGGAATAGAAGGTGAACTCATCAAAAATGCAGATAACATCAACTTGGGGGAAATAGCAAACACGTTAGATTCAGAAGGATCTTGACAGACTTTAACAGTGGGCCGTAGCCAACAAAGTGGTGGGAAAGATTTTACCCTCAAACAAGAAAAACCCAATGCACAGTGTAAAATGGACAGTACCTGGTCCAACAGCAGAGAGAGATCTAGGAGTCCTAGTGGACAATCACTTAAGTATGGGCCGGCCGTGTGCTGTAGCTCCCAGAAAACCTCATGCAATCCTAGGTTGCATCAACAGAGGCGTAGGCTCAAGATCATGTGAAGTGTCATACAGGCCACACTTGGCATGCTGCGTTTAGTCACCCCAGTGCAAAAAGATAGCAAGTCTCTAGAAAGAGTGCAGGGGGAGCAGAAAAGATGATTACGGGATTGGAGGATAAGGCACACAATGAATGTGGGAATTGGGTGTTTATAGGCCAACAGAGAGAAGGACTAAGCTAACCTGGTAGTCCTCCAATACTTGAGGGGCTGCCACAGACAAGGAGGGGTTGGCCTGTTCTCCAGAGCACCTGAGGGCAGAACAAGGAGTAATGGATGGAAGCCTAACAGAGATCCAACCTAGAATTAAAGTGGAATTTCTTTTCAGTGAGAATTCGTGGAATGGCCGGGGTCTGCACGATGGTGTGGAGGCCTTGTGCTGTGCAGTTGGGGTGGCTGGCCACAGCTTGGATGCCACTGGGCTCACATAGAGCCCTGGGGGCAACAATGGCCAGCGGAGGCTGCTGAAGGTCCTGACCTCTACGCCAGCCCCAGCATCCCGGTTGGAGAATGCTGTGGTGCAAAGTAGCTGAAAGAGGAGCAGGTGGGGGGAGCTGAAACACCCCTTTGGCTGTCAACATGGGTGGGCTATCAAATACCTGCATTTTGACCACCTGACCACAAGGGAACTGAGGTGGCCATGGTAAGCATCGTTCTTTTATGCTGCTGTAACGGTTGCTGAATGAGGGGTCACAACTCGAGGACTGCCTGTGGTAAGCTGTGCTCAATATCTGGTGTTTTGGCCAGGGGTTTGCAGAGTTTAAGTTGGGCCGACTGTCAGGATGGTTGGTGCGCGGCACCTGTGGATTTATGGCAAGGGGCGTTTTGCATGTCTGCTGTGGAATCATTATGGGTTCTCTCTCCTTAGGCCTTCGTTGCCATTGGGGATTACAACGGTCATGTTGGTCTTGGGGTCAAGTGCTCTAAAGAAGTTGCCACGGCCATTCGTGGGGCCATCATCCTGGCGAAACTCTCCATCGTGCCAGTGAGGCGAGGCTATTGGGGGAACAAGATTGGCAAGCCTCACACTGTGCCATGCAAGGTAACCACCTGGTTTTGTGGAGCTTTTGCATTGGCTGAATAGCAAGAGCACTTAGACTATACCGCTTCACAGAGTTTTACAGCCCTATTGCCCCAAGTCCTGATGAACTGCTTTCCTATGTGAACCTCTTCTGGCTTGCATTTGTAGGTCACAGGCCGCTGTGGGTCCGTCTTGGTTCGCCTCATTCCTGCCCCACGTGGCACAGGGATTGTGTCTGCCCCCGTTCCCAAGAAGCTACTGATGATGGCGGGAATTGATGACTGCTACACCTCAGCCAGGGGCTGCACTGCTACCTTGGGCAATTTTGGTACGTCTTTGGGAATCTGAAGTAAATTGCTGCAATTTGGGAAATGGCAAATTTGTGCCACAGAAATCTTAGCTTGCGAGTAGCTGATTTATTTAATTTATAGAGCTGCTCAGTAAATATGGCTCTGGGTTGTATACAACCAAGCAAAGCAAATATGGCAACCGTTGAAAACAATTTTAAAGTGCAATTAAACAATCTTCCAGGTTTGTCATAGGACCCCCCAAGTTTCAGAACATGAAACTTATTTTAAAATTCCCTGATCAAGAAAGCAGGAGGTCTGGAGGAAAACTGCTTACATTTTTAGTCTCTCTCTGAACAGCAAAGTTCCTGGAACATGGTTTGAAAAACCCTGCTCTAGACCCCCCCCCCCCCCAACATCGTGAAGTTAGCTTCCAAATAGTAATTAGAGAAGGTCTTAAATTGAGGAATTAAGTGTACACGAACAAGTCAAATCTAGTTTTTATTCTGGCTTTTGGAATACCACCCATAGCCTATCATTCGGAAGCAAAGTGGAACCTGCAGCCCGTAAAATAAGGAGCACACCCTTGATTTGAAACTGCAAGGGGAGATGGGCTGAAGCTGGAATGGGAGGCAGGGAGTGATAAAGACCATCTCTTGCAGGCTTCGTGGCCCTGACCTCTAAAGCAGGGAGAGAGAAATGGGTAGATTTTGTCTAGGTTAAAGGGACACCCCCCCCCCACAGAGAGAGAGAGAGAGAGAGAGAGACACAGTACCACTGCATAGATCCACCTGTGGTCATCTGTCAGGCTGCCTTGACAAACGGAGGGCCAGGATCTAACATACAGGTGGCTGCTAGGGTGACATTCAGTGCTGGCTCCTGTTATTTGAACTGCTGAGTATAAATGTCTACTCTGGATTTGTTTGTTAAATAGGCCAAATCCCAGCCCAGCATGGTTATGTGTTTTGGTTCTTTGGAAATGCTCTATTCCAGAACTCTCTCAGCTCTGCTCAGTTGCGCCTGACTCCAGTGGTGCAGCTGTCGTTTTTGAGAGGGAAAGCAAATGAGTTCAAATTTGCACGGCAGGGAGTCCTCCTGCAGTGACCTCTCTGTTCCTTATCAAACTCGACATGTTTGAATAATGTGTGTGCTTTATAAAAGAACATTGCAGGAGTACTGAGATGACTTCCATTTTTATTTCAGCTAAAGCCACCTTTGATGCTATATCCAAGACCTACAGTTACTTGACCCCTGATCTCTGGAAAGAAACTGTCTTCACTAAATCTCCTTATCAGGTGAGGAAAATGTGCATGAGGACTAGGGAGTACTCTTCACACACACACACCAATATTATGCCTTTCCTTGGTGGAGTTCAACGAGACAGACTTGGAGGCTCCCACTCATTTCATCCTACTAACCCTGTGAGATGGAGTGAAGTCACTGAACAGAATTCCTGCCCACCACCCCCTTCTAGGTCTGTATTTTACGCAAAAAAATTGATGCATCTTTTCCCTTTTTCTACAGGAGTTCACTGATCATCTGGCAAAGACCCACACCACCAGAGTGTCTGTGCAAAGAACTCAAGCAGCTGCTGTGGCAACCACCTAAAAGATTCTGTGCATCAATAAAGCAATCCTCAAGTTTTAAACCAACCTACCACATGCTGTACTTTTCCTTGTGCAGGTTCCTTCATTGGGAGAAATACCTGTGTTCCAAACCAATATCCTTGAGTTCAAAAATTATACCAGTAATCTGAGGGGATCTTCAAGAGTTGTGACTGTTTCAGTGGTTGGCAGCAATTGGTTCCCAGGAAGTTTGTACGGTGTAGTTAAGGAGCAGCCTGCACAGCCCTATTAACTAACTCTCCTTTTAGGAGAGAAGAAAGCTAAAGCAGTACATGATTGTATTCTTAACACACAATGACAGCTAGTATCAGACGTACCCCAGCTTAGACATTTAGGAAATAAAGACCCTCAACTACATTTGTCTGAAGTGATAGCTTCTTTTACCAAAGTTAAGTGGTTGCCACAAAAGCAAAATTGGAGACTAACTTTGCTAGAGACCAGGCCCAGGAAATCCCCTGGTTGTCAATCCAGGAATTGCAAGCTCTAGTGGGCCTGTAGGGAGGAAGGGGCAAGCCCTCCTCACCAGACAAATAGCAGGACCCCATCAGAGATGAGCAGTAACTCCTTTGGGAGAAGAGGAAGCTAGAGGCTCAGCAGGAGACTCTTTGCTGGACTCAACAAGGGAGGATCCAGTTTGTGGGGAACAGGGGAGAGAAATGGAAATCTCTCTGTAATTTAGTTATCCCAAAGTTTTCTTGGCAATAGTCCACTTCAGCTTCTTTTGGAAGAGGGGGGGGGGATGGGAGGCTACGGGTAGTTTGTAACTTATGGCCCCAGCTGGGATTGTCTGAGGGAGACCACGTGACTGTCATTTATCAGCCACAGCCCTGGGATTCTCAGTTGCTATTGTTAACCGAGAGTGGCTGCTCATGTAGAGTACTGCGCCCCCCCCTCCAAGTCATTCGGAGCTTGTTCCTGCTCAGCCCCACCCTCTAAGGCATGGGTCTCCCCCATCATTGCCCTTTGCTTGCTCTTCCCTCTCCCTTTGGGCACTGTTGGGGAGTTGGCCCAGCCCAGTCGACAGCCTCTGGCAGCTGTTGCTGTGCAGAAAGTAAGCAGAAAACCCCAGGATTGCCAGCTCCAACCAAATTGAACTGTTGTTACCTTATGACAAAAGGTCCCTAAAAATACACTGCTGGTGCTATTGTAGTTGTTCCCCAGAGTAATATATTGGACAGACCTGATGTCAGAGCAGCGGTTGCCAACTGGCTTGAGAAAATTTTGGTGGGCGGCAGAGAAATCTCACCCACAGAGCACCCCCCCCCAGCAATTAATCCAGGCTGCGCAGAAACAAGGCTGCGCCACCCACATGGCCTGTGGGAACCCTCTCCGCCCACTCACTCCTTACCCAGCAAACTTGCCAGCTAAGTTGCTATTTTTCCTTTTTCCCAACATTTGTTCTGCTGTGCCGGGAGATTTAGATTAGCTAGGAAGCAGGAAATGGTTGGATTTCTTGCTTTCCAGCTAGTCTTTAAACCTTTGGCTCAGCATAGCTTTTAAGCAGAGCCGAACCTCCCTTAAGACTGAAGGTTGTTATTCAGTGCAGACTCACAGCAAGCAAATGGGAGACACTGAGCTAGCCGATGGCAGATAGATAGATAAATGATTCTGTGAGCAACTCAATCTGCCTACCTGCTTTGCTTGATTTTGGGTAAAAGTTGCTTTTTTTAATAAAAAAATTCAATATTTATATACATATTCATATTTACATACAAGCCATGCCCAGCCAGTCACATGATGATCAAGCCACACCCACAAATTAGGTCATGGTCCCTGGGATTTAAAATTATGAGTTCTGAGGTCCCCTGAGCTAGAGTGCTCCGAGGCCAATGTCTTTACAGGTGCTTCGATAAACAAGTTGGTTTGGACTTTATTGCCACCTGGTGCTGAGCCCCTACCGGCCTGTGCCCACCACTCCAGCTGAACTTTCCTGTCTTGAGTTCCCATTGCAAACTAGGCCTGGCTGCTGAGCCAGGTGGGGCTGGTTTCAGGCTGCAAAAAAAAAAGAGCCAAAAACAGCCCTTTAGCTGCTATGGGTCGAAAAGAGGCCCCAGGTAGTATCGGGCTTTGCAGGCTAAATTAAATTCATTTTAAGTGTGTTGAATAGTTCGAGCCTGAGCAACAGGAGATGCAAAATACTGTGAGCACAGCAGTTTCAGGTGGTCTACTTAAGAGACAAAAATGTGTGTTGAGGGTTGGAATAGAAGACCTCCAACTTCTAGCCCTGATCCTACCCTGTTAAATTCAAGAATAGTAGTAGTAAGGAAAAGGGCATGTATGGTGCACCATCCATAACTTACCCAGAGATCCCTTCCAGATTCTGTCAAGGCTGAAAATTGGAATGGCTTAAGTCCTAGGGAATTTTCTAGCCCAGTTCCAGAGTTTTCTTTGCATTTGGCTCAATGAGCCATTAATGAACAAGAAAGAATTCTGCTCTGCTGAAACTCTTTGTCTTTATTTTATACAAAGAACTTTAAGGAATTAATAAGTTCATGTATCTATTCACTTTCCAGCTGAGTTGCCCTTCAGCCTCACCTGCCACAGAACCGCCCCCTGGGGTTGCCCCCTGATTTCCCACCAAAGATGCAGCTCACTTCTGCCTATTAGGCCTTGGCTTCTGCTTGGGCTTTCCTTTCAGCAATCATCCGATGCTTCTGCTTCATTAAACACCTGCGAGCAGATCCAAAAGCACCTAGGTCATCATCTAAGACAATAAAAATAAAAATTAAACAGGTTACACTATAATCTGCCAAAAAGATTAGTGCGCAACAACACTGCCAAGCAAGGACTTTTCTTGAAAGCCAGAGTTCTCCCTGAGTTCTCCTGAATCATTAGGATTGAACACTGATTTTAAGAAGCTGCTTTAATTCTTAAAATGTAAAGCAACTTGAAAAGAAAACAAGTTTATTGCTAAAGAGGATGCTTAGGGACATTTTTTAAAATTATTTTTCTTCATTAAAAACACTTTCATGAAGTACAATTTAACTGAATTTCACAGCAAGTTGAACCCAACTAAAATTTAAAAACATTCATGCATGGGAAAATAAAAGTCAAGTTACTAGTCTTCATAAAGAAGCCAGGAACAGTAACTCTTATTAAGGGTGAAGTTAAACAGCCCACATAAACCAAAGTTCATTAACATTCTCAATCACTTTGACATATGTAAATAGGGTCCTTACACCAAAAGGTTTTGAGAACCACTGGGCCTAGAATATGGGATCCAGTTTTACCTAGGTTTAATGTAAAAATGTCACAGGGGTTGACTTACATCGATCCCTATAAGCTTTGGCCACATCTTTAAATAGCTGTATGTCATTTGCACAATTTTCAGCAGCATTCACGCCTTCCCGGACTTTGCAAGCACCTACCCTCTCCCGTATGATTTTCACAATTTCCTGGTCAACCTGCCTATGAAAGCAGAAAAACAATTTGGAGAATGCTGTAACAGACATATTTGTTCCTCCAATTATCCATGCAAGCTCAGTGCCCTTTACTGCTACTTAAAAGCATCATCTTTTTAGGCTCATGCCCCCATTGAAAAGATGAACAGCACCCAAGTGAACCAGTAATAAATCTTGATCAAAGCAGGCCCAGCTTACTATGATTACACCTTCAAACAAAACGTTTGCAATAGATAAAATATTGAAGATTGGGCCAACTATGTTTTCATCGCTTTTTTTGTTAATCAAAGGAACCACTTCTCACTGTCCTGTACAGACCTTTATGACTGCAGAGATCCCCTTTGGAAGAGAAGCTTTCTGCTCTTCTCCTTATTTGTTCCACCACTGTAATTTATAAGCCTGACCCCAGGCCATTTCAGACCCTTCTCTTGGAGTATCTGTGGTCTCACCTATATTTCCAAGCTTGCCATCTTTTAACTGCTGCCTGTGCTGCTAGTTACCTAACAAAATACTTCAAACAATTTGAGCACATAAGGCTGCAGATAACTGTAGCCTTCCCAACAGATCATTCGGCAAGAGACGGTAACTCGGGAAAGATACAGACATACAAATCTCGTTTCCACTGCATCTCCGCTTCGTAGATGCACAGGTAGTCGTCCTCCATGCATTCTGTAATGTCTGGCACCCGGCGAAACTCCCGGTGATAGTAATAAACCTTATGGTTTGCACGCAGGTGTTCAATCCATTCTGTTGAAAGAAAAGAGGAGGCCCATTCAAGGCAGGAGCCAGGGAGCTCTTTTAATCAGTGAGGTTAAAGAGGCAGTGATCCTCTAGGACAGAGGTCTCCAAACTTGGCAACTTTAAGACTGGTGGACTTCAACTCCCAGAATTCCTCAGCTGAGTTTTGCTGAGCTTTGCTGGCTGAGGAATTCTGGGAGTTGAAGCCCACCAGTCTTAAAGTTGCCAAGTTTGTCTGCTCTAGGACCTTAAGACAGTTTTCCCCTTTTTTGTATACAATTTATATTAAAACTATTAACAAGATAAAAACTGAGAAACTGATGTATAGCACGGAAGGAATAAACAATAAAAAGAAACCAAAAAGCAAAAGGTTGAGGAAAAGGAAGCTAGAGAGGGATAGAAATGAAGCGGCTTCCGCGGTTCTTCTCAGCAGTCCGGTCCAGATGCAAGCAAGCGAGGGAGCAACTCAGGGGGCCGGTCTCTAGGGAGCCCCCCTGGAAAGGCCGCCCTGCTCCCCACCTGAACGGCCAAGGGGACACAAGCGGCCCGCCCGTCGCGCTTCATGCTCTGAGCCCAGCAAGCAGGCCGAGTCAGCCGGCCGCTGCAGAAGACGCGCTACGGGGCCCGCCGGCTCCGAACTGGGCCGCCCTCCCGGTCTCCTCCCCTGCCCAAGGGGCCCAGCGGGGAAGGCTCTGCGGCGTTCCCCTCACCTTGGCAACGGCAGGGTGCGTGGACTTCGGCTCCCAGAATCCTCGCCGTCACGCAGGCTGTGGAATTGTGGGAGCTGAAGTCCACGCGCCTGAAAAAGAAGCCCCGCCTTCCAACCGCTACGGCTTGAGGATGATGAGAGTTGTAACCGCCCACCCTCCCAGGAGCTCCTGCCCCTCCTCCTCACCTCTGTACAGGGTGACCGGTCTGTCTACCGTGTAGTAAAAGAGCTTGTCGAAGAAGAGAGTTGGGCCGGAAGCGGGCACCAGCGGTTCAGGGTCCGGAACGTCGACCGGGGGCAAGTTGTACGCGGCCCGCTCCGAATCCTTCGACATCGCCGCAACCTCTAAATCGCTGGACCGAACAAAATGGCGGCGGGCAACAAGTGCGCATGCGTATACTAGGGAGAATGCTTTCTCTTTCCGCCGCCCAATCGGTGGGGAGGCGTTTAATTTTGAGGCCGACACGACGAGCCCACCAGGGGGCGTGAGAGAGCGGCCTTGGGCCCCCTGCGACGCCTGGCGCGGCTCTTTCGCCGCCGCCCTCCCGTTTGCGTGGAGGCCGCTTACTGCGCGCCGGGGCTGGGCAAGAGGCTTTCCCGGGAGCCTCGTCTTCCCTCTTTAGCCCCCGGGGCGACATTTGCACGGGCGCTTCGCGGAGCCCCGTGGCCAACGGCGCGGAAGGCGGGTTTTCTTCTGGGAGGGGGCCAGAGACCCCTATTCGGCCCCCGCCCTGCGGGTGCAGGAGCCGCCGTCCAAGGCTCCGATGGGGGCTGCCAGCCGGGGTCGCCCTTTGACTGCCGCCCAGCTTGGGGCTGGGCTCTGAAGAAGCAAGGCCCCCTTCCCCGCATTAGGTGCCCCTTTGGAGGCAGAGAAAAAGGAGGCGGGGCAAATGAACCAAAACAAATACTTAAACGAAGGCTTGCAAATCAAAGAAAGCAGACTTTATTCTTTGATCAAACTTCTGGTTAAGAAATTCCTTCCACATCACGAGAGACATGGGAGGAAAATTCTACAAAATACAGAAAGATGTTCTATCCTTCTTACACATGCAAAAGTCTTTGTTCTTAGTTCTCTTGTAAATCTCTAGTCTGTTGGGGGGGGGTTGGACTAGAAGGCCTCCAAGGTCCCTTCCAACTATTCTGATTCTAAATTCTGATTCTAATCATGTAATCTAACTAGCTGTAAAACTCTAGTCATGTAATCTAACTAAGATTTACATCTTCCTGCAACAGACAGATTCTTTTCTGGCAGTGTTACCTTTTCTCCATTGTCTCCCTAATTGATCATTTTGGCCTTTTGTTAACACCATAGGTCAAAGGTATGTGTGAATTGCCTTGACAGTTGGAGATAGTTACATGCCAATTCCTGGAGGAAATAGGGGTGGCATTTATGGAAGGATTCATGAAGGATGTATATAACAGGACCATATACTTGATACAGGAGGACGCAACTGATCGCAGGCATATGTTTTTTTTAAACAATTTTTATTAATTTTCAAAGACAATACACAAAACATAAAACATAAAAACAAAACATCTTTTCTGAAAGCTGCTTATTGAGTTTTAACAAAACAAATAAAACATCTTATTTGAGTACAGCATAGTTCCAGGTTATCACATTTCCATACAGACACAATTTCATATGCACATTCATCTTATATATTCAACTTCATATCTTACTACTCTTTTTCCAACTTCTCACTCTTATTCAATTGTATTTCTTTTACCTAGGTTTCTATATCTTTTTATTCATTGTACTTATACTTTCATCTGTCTTGTTTACAATTTCATATATTCTCTTCCAACATTCTTTCAAAATTTTATTAATTTTCAATAAACAAACAGACAAACAAAACACAAAACACAAAACATGAAAATATAAAACTTCCTTTTGGAAAGCGGCTTAGCCCCGGGTTACATCTTTTTGTACAGACATAAATCAAATTCATGCTCACCTTATATACCATTTCATATCTTATTTAGCATTCTATATTTTCTATATGTCTTCTCCCCTCTTTTCACTCTTAATTCTATTTTATTTCATCTCAATTTAAATCATTATACTTGTATCTTTTGTCCGTTCTTTTTCAATTATCTATCTTTTCTCTTTAATACAAAATTTCTACTGTAATCACTGGTTGAAGTGTGACGCCTTTCTATCTTTCCCCTAAATTTAACACTTAAAATAATATATAATTTCCATTCTGATTCTGCTTAGTACATTCTACGTACTACATTTAAAAATAAAAAAATAATAAGTTTATAATATAGTTAAAACAATGTTCCATAGCAAATTAAACTCTATCATTAAATCTTAGACATTTTACACATTCCCTTTAATATTTTATTAACTCATAGAATATTCCAATTTTCTAATTCTATTTCAAATACAAACATTACAATACAATCTTATGTACTTTTGCAGAATCTTTTTTAATTGTATTTTACCCTTTGTCTCTGAAAAAAACCTGTTTTTTAACATCTTGTTTCAAGCCTTTATAACTTCTCTTCCCTTTTTCCCTTCCTTTCTTATTGAACCTAGGCTTTTTAACCCCCCCCTCTTAATCTCCGCCCTCTTAGTCTCCCCTCTCTGTTGTATTCCTCTTTTCTGTTGCTTTCTGACATTGTATTGATTTTTCACCTTATTTTTCCCTTTCTTGGTTGTTTTTTTAAATCTTGAATTCTCTATTCTCTTCCCCCTCTTCCTTTTCTTCCTCAACTAAAATTGTTTGTTCATTTAAGATGGCTTCTTCTTCATCATCCCAGCCTTCTTGTTCTTGTAATTCCTGGTAGGTAGAAATCGCCATTTCTAAGAAGTGAAAAACAGATCCAGAAGAGCCCTTGCCTACTTGTTCCTCTTCTTTTGAATTCCATTTTCAATTCTTCAACAGATAATGCCATTGTGAGATAGATTTTTTAAACAACCCAAATGTTTTTAGTCTTTCAAAAAATAGTTTCCAAAAGTCCCAAAGTCACCAAGCAATCCAAATAAACACAAACTGTTCCATTTAGCACTTTATTCTTTTTATACTTTCTCTTCCTGGGGTAGAATTCAATTACAAAGTTCCAAAATGTATTTTTTAGAAGTCTTATTGCAGTTCATCTCTAATCTTACAAACTCCAAGTAGTCTCCTCCAGTAAAGTCTTAAGTTCTTTACCTCTCCCTTATAGCAAAAAGATTTTAATTTTTAATTCCAGTGTTCAGAAATCTTTAATGTCCCGTTGGCTTTAATTTTCAAATTTAAGTACCTTCTGTTGCCAAAGCGGGTTTTTCCGATTTCCATCTGCTATCTCCGTAGGGAAGGAGAGTAAGAAAAAACAAACTTTCCCTTTTCACTTTCATCTGCCGCTTTTTACGATCTTCTTAGGGAACAATGTATCTTTAAGAAAATTGAATTTCCAGGGTATTTAGATGTTACTTCTTGTCCCGGTTCAGCCAAAAACTTTCACTTTCTCAGCTTCCTCCTGCACATTCTTGTCCGGCTGAAGGCTTCTTTGTGGCAGACATTGCTGACCGCTGCTCCACCGCCTTTGGAAAAGGGAGTTAAGCTGGCTGAGGAGTGGGGGTTGCGATTCCCCCGGACCCCTGCCCAGATCTCCCCTATCTTCAGTTATCTTTACAGGATAACTATAGCCTCCAAATCCAACTGGATCGGGGGCACTCCAGCAGCGAGCGCAGCAGGAACCACGCATGATCACGGATTCCTGCCGCCGCCGAAGCCTTACCAGGCATATGTTTAACAATGAGTAAATACACAAGGAAATATGTTTACAGCAGGATAAAATATACATTTTTCAAGAGACCAAATGTCCATAGAGTAACTTTCTACTTAATGCTCCTACATTTCTACTACATTTCTTTATTATTACTATTCCCTTCAGTCTGACTTGGCTGCAGGGATTCTACGCCGCAATTGATGAGCCCTGAAGTTCACAGAGGGGAGCAGGAAATGGATCAGGAAGCCGCGAAATGTAGAAGCTCCGTTGCCACACAAAAGACCATTTACCTACTCATTATTGGCACTTGTTTGACTCACTCAGTTGGGTTGACCTGCTAGGTGAACCAGGCACAAAGTCTGATGATGGCTGGTTTCTCGTGTAGCACCAGAAACCAAAGATTTGTGGGTACGGAGTCTGTATCCTGAACATGGTTTTGGATGAAGAACGTTGCATTTGTTGAATGTTTTTATTTATTCCAGAGCTAATAAAACTACAGAAAACCTCTCCCTACAGATTCTTGGCTGCACTGTCTCTTTATGGCAGGGGTTCCCAAACTTGGCAACTTTAAGACTTGTGGACTTCAGCTCCCAGAATTCTCCAGCCAACAGAGCTTCTGGGAGTTGAAGTCCACAAGTCTTAAAGTTGCCAAGTTTGGAGAGCTCTGCTTTGTGGGCTTCTCACCCTATTCCTTGATGCTGAGCTTGACATTTTGAAATTAAAGATTTAAACATTTCCACTTCTAGAAAGAGAGAAAAAACCCTTGTTGATGCTTGCATAGTTTACTACAAATCCTTTTCATCTGAAAGAAATCTGAACGTAGGGAAGGGAACCCCCAGAGCTCTTGTATCTTGACAGCCTGGCAGAACCCCACTTCCTTCTGGCCAGAGGGGGGTGTTTTCTACATTGGAAGGAAGACTTGGCAAAGGGAGAAATGTCCCTATGCTACCCTGGGGGTCTTCCTTCAACAGGGTAAAAGAGAAGCCTTTGTGCGGGACCCTTTTTTAGACAAAGCCATTTGGGGCTGCATGGCTCTCCCAGGGGAGCCGGTTTTGTCTGGACTCAGGGCTGCAAGGGGGCAGAAGAGGCTCCCCTCCCCATGGGCTTCCTGCTTGGCTGTCAGGTGGGCTCCACCAAGAGGTAGAATTGCCTTTGGGAAGGCAGTGGCTGGTGGTGGGTGATAAATTTGTCGAGAGTGACCTTTCGTCTCCCTCCCGAGGGTGAAATGGATAGTGCACCAGAATGAAGCCAGCTGCTAAATTTATGTCTTGGGGAGAGAGAGACATCTCTGGCATTAGGCAAGCCAGGCACTTGCTGGTAGCCTCTTTCTCTCTAGGCAGCCTCGGCTGAAGACGTCGGATCATGGTACTGGCAAGCGAGGGGCCTGGCCTTTATGGGGCTGTGGGGGGCAGGTGGCGTGGGGGGGGGGAGAAGGTGTCTGAAAGCAACGGCTTGCAGGAGGCTTTCAGGGAAAGGCCAGGGGAGGTGGCTTTTTCCTTTATTTTCTCATTTGTTTGTTTACTTACTTACTTATTTAGCATATTGTGTAAACAGGGTGGAGAAATCCCTTTCTTTGTTGTGAGAACTACTAAAGCTAAAAATAGAGGATTTCACACCTGGAGCAGACTTTCCTCAACCTGGAACAGAATAGAATCTTTATTGCAATTAGTATCAAATACATAATAAAACTTGATACTATAAACTGATTGCATATATGAAAGAAAATATCATAAAATAGGCATATTGCTACGCATTTTACATATACAATTTTTTATATTGAAAGTAACAGAATCACATGTATCCAAAAGTAAAAATTATAAATGGAAGCAGTTGGGACAACCCAGGAGTTTATCAACTCTAAATGTGTACAAAAAAAAAAGATGATAAAATGTAACTTACAGTTTCAGCAACCTGTCTGTCATCTGGGCAAAACCTTGTATCTCCCTTTTGAGACCTCTATAGGCCTCCTTGTATTTGGAGATTATAATTTAACTTAAATATTTGGTAGGTCTAAAGAGGGCAAAGGAATTGGCTGCTAATATATCCTTAGAAAGAGATGCTTAACTCTAGTAATTGAATATCATCACCTTTAATCTGTGGTCTCAAGCCTGGTATTGCCCATTTCGTGCCTGAGTTGGCTGAGCTGAGTTAGGGTGAACCCAAGATTTTTTTATACCATTCTGCTCCAGGTGTGTTGGGACTTTTTATTTCCTGCCTTCTCTAACAAGGTTTTCATGATCTTTGCAAGATCACAGTAGTAACTAGCTGCTCTTCCCCCCACAACTCCTCCCACTTTTCCAGTCTCATCGGAAGTTTTCAGCTCCCAGGCATGGCCACCTGGGCTTCCTTCCTCATAAGAGGAGCCGCCGACATCGAGGGAAAGTGAAGAGTTGGCCCAAGGATGATCCCAGCAAACCAGTGCACCTGACAGCCTTCCTGGGCTATAAAGCTGGCATGACACATATCCTGCGGGAACTTCATAGGCCAGGACTAAGTATGTGCCAAGTTTGCTTAATTCTATTCCTCACTTAGAAAGTTCATGGACCTCAGGCACTGGACGAGGTTAAGTGGCCACCAAGTCCATGCAAAGTGCAAGTAGCCCACTTCTGTTTGAACTCCTCCAGAAAAGGGCAGGCTACTATTTCTTTAGGTACTGGTTTCTTTGTCAAATTACTCTTCCTTGTAGGAGTTGGTTTTCAAATTTAATATCAAATTGTTCCTCCTCCTCAAGATAAGTTCAACTCCTGGTTACATCCAAGTACTTAGGGAAGTGGTTTCCTGTTTTTCTCTTTAGTCTTTTTGTCTCGTTACCACCCAGGTTTCCTGAGGCTCTTCTAGTCACATACAGGACTCACAGCTGTGTCTTTGCCTAGGTTATTCCATGTCCCACTTGCTAGCAGGATTAACAGATTAACAGATAATCAGAGTTGGAAGGAACCTTATAGGTCATCTAGTCCAACCCCCCGCCCAAGTGGGAGACCCTACACCTTACACCAAATGGCAGTCCAATCTCTTCTTGAAAGTCTCAAGTGATGGTGCTTCCACAACTTCCAAGGGCAAGCTGTTCCATTTTCACTGTCAGAAAGTTTCTCCTTATTTCCAGGTTAAATCTCTCCTTGTTCAGTTTCCATCCATTATTCCTTGTCTGGCCTTTGGGTGCCTTAGAAAATAGCTTGTCCTTTTCCTCTCTGTGGCAGCCCTTCAAATATTGGAAGACTACTATCATGTCTCCCCTGGTCCTTCTCTTCCCTAGACTAGTCAAGCCCAATTCCTGCATCTGTTCTTCATGTTTTAGTCTCCAATCCCCTAATCATCCTGATTGCTCTTCTCTGTACTTTTTCTAGAGTCTCAACATTGTTTTTATAATGTGGTGACCAAAACTGGATGCAGTACTCTAGGTGTGGTCTTACTAAGGCTTATAGAGTGGTAGTAGTACCTCACTCTTTCTCAGTGGTATTGTGCTGGTCTGGGCTTCTGTGATCATACTTTTCAGAGTTTCCCAACATTCTTGAGTTGTTTTCCCCCTTAGGATTTTCATCCATAGAATCTTTCCCAAGTTATCTTGAGTTTATTAAAATCAACTCTGGTGTCACTCTGTTCTATTGGTAGTGTTTGTGCTATGTTGAATTCTAGTATGACATTGTCACTCTCACCCAAGCCTTGAGTTACACTCCCAAAACTTCAAAGTCTTTATTAGAAGTTAACATGCCTGCATTAGCCTGGGTGTAGCCGACTCTGAGATACGTAATTCACTGTTACCCTTGATCCTGCTTTTCCCCTCACCCCACCCCTCTGGATGTATCATCCAACACGTCCATAGCCAAGAGTTATCAATCATGCTCTCCAATTAGATTTTTGCGGACAGAAGCTTCAGTCATTTAATCAGTCTTTGAAGAAAATATGAATGGAATGTACTTTCGATTCCATACTGCTGCTTGCTCTTTGGAACCCCGCCACCTTCTTTCTGCTGACAATGATAAAATGTGTATACAAAATGTTTTATGAGTTGACAACCACTTTATGGCTTATTTGGATATGGGAGCCCCATCACGAAGCCTTCCTGGATCACATCCTCCTCAGTCTTTTTCCTCCTTTAATCCCCAGAAATCTCTAAGCGAGAGGAAGTAGAAGCCGTCACTATCATTGAAACTCCGCCCTTGGTGGTCGTTGGGCTAGTGGGCTATATCGAGACGCCAAGGGGGCTGAGAAATTTCAAAACCATCTTTGCAGAACATATAAGTGATGAATGCCGAAGACGCTTCTACAAGAACTGGTGAGGAGGGGGTCAGCGTGAATGAGCAAGGGAAAAGCCCTGTTGGAACCAGAAAACTCATAGCTGTGCTTTGGAAAGGCCTTGTGGGCTAAACATGTAATTATGAATACACACCCAATGCTTTGGATCAGTAAAATCAGTGGTTCTGCAGGATTGTAGGTATTTTCCTCCAGCCTTTGGTATGACCTTTTTTGTCATCCCAAGAGTGGCTACCAATCACAATTTTTACCATGATGGAGGAGGGAACAATAACTTTCTTCAGTATATTCAGCACGATTAAAATAAAGCTGAATTCTCATATGATGTGAGGCTTCACTAAAATGGTTTGTTGTTTAGCTGCTGTGGGAATGCAGAGATGGGGCCAGGACCATCTGGAAGTGGGGTGCTGACTCCGGAGCCTCCAGACTCTGCCAGCAGCAGGGCAGAGGAACAAGGGGAGCCTGTTCCCAGTGTGCATATGCACAGAGCTGCCAGAAGGCAAGAGCAGTTAAGACAAAAAGGGCGACTCGGGAGTACAGCTTGGGGGTAATTGCCCCTCCCCTAAAGGAAGTGTAAAGGCAGGAAAACCTTTGCAGGAAGCAACATCATTTGTTCTGATTGGTTTGGACTCTGAAAGCTCCATGGTGAATTTGTTCTCTGTTTGATATTGGAAAAACTAAAACTTTAGTCATTGGCAGCACTTCAAGTAAGATAAGGTGCGTTCTTATCAAACGTCTCTCAAAGAAGTTTGGCAGTTGTCACTGGGACTAATTATAACTGGTTAAGACTCATTCCAGGCTGTGAGTGATGATAATCCACAGCCATTGAACTAAAATAAAAGGCCCTTGGATTTTATGTGTGTTTGTTGGTGTCTCAGGAAGCCTTGGTCAGAACACATGGAGGCTGGCGGTAGATTTCGGGACAGGCTCTGTGCTGTTTCTTGGAAATAATTCCTGTTGTCCTTGGATCTGATTTTTCCCCGCCTTTTCTTTTCAGGCACAAGAGCAAAAAGAAGGCATTCACTAAGTACTGCAAGAAATGGCAGGATGAAGCTGGAAAGAAGCAGCTGGAGAAGGACTTTGTGTCCATAAAGAAGTACTGCAAGATCGTCCGTGTCATTGTGCACACCCAGGTGAACATTTTCTCTGGAACACTCAGATGACACCTCTATTCTAGAAGGGTTGCTTGGCCCACTGGCTGGTCAAACTTACTCATGATTTGTTAGTGCTTCTGGCTCAGTTTGAAAAAAAAACCGCACTGCTGTTGCTGCTGCTGCTTTCAGGAGTCACTCAAATAATGGCAGCCTCCCCCTAGTCCAGCGTTTGGGCCACACAATTCGCCACTGGAGGCATTGAGGAAACCCCCAAGCCAACATTGGAGGGTGGGAGCCCCCTTTGCTGTCCCTATGCAGCAGCATTCTTGATGGCCTGGTGCCAGGAGGAGGCGGGGGAGACAAGAGCCCCCAGTTCAGTGGCCATTGGGAGCCTGGTCCTCCTCCCAGATCTCTTTTTAAACGACTGATCACAACTGAGGGCAAGAGATTGCACCCTTTTAATTTAAGCAGTTTCCTCACCACAGCAGCTTCATAGCAGCCTCACATCGTACCCAGAACCTAGAATAACAGGGTTGGAAGGGACCCTGGAGGTCAAGCAGCAGATCCAATGCCATTCCAGACAAATGATTGTCCATTTTTTTCTTGAAGATCTCCAGCCATGAAGCAAGCACCCACAACTTCTGGAGGCAAGCTGTCCCACTGATTAACTGTTCCCATGTACAGGAAACTTCTCCTTAATTCTAGATTTGATTGCTCTAGTCTATAATAATCTGCTTTGGAGAAGAGGTTGACCCCCTCCTCCTCTCTGGGTCAGATCCTCAAATATTGGAAGACTGCTGTCCTGTCATCCCAGTCCTTTTCTTTGCTAGGCTAGCCAGGGCCGGTTGCTGCAACCATTCATTTTATGGTTTAGCCTTCAGACTTTTTGCTTGCTTGTTTGTTTTTTTCTCTTTCTAGAGTCTCTGTATATATTTTTATTTCATGGTGACCAGACCTGGATGCAATATTCCAACTGGGGTTTTACCAGTGCAATATAAAGTTATACTAGCACTTCATGTAATCTAGATCAGGGGGTCTCCAACCTGGCAACTTTAAGACTTGTGGACTTCAACTCTTACAATTCTTCAGCCAGCAATGCTGACTGGGGAATTCTGGGAGTTGAAGTTCATAAGTCTTAAAGTCTAGATACTATTCCTCTGTTGATGCAGCCTCGAACTGTGTTGGTTTTGGGGCAGCTGCAGCACTTTGCTGGTTCATATTTAAGTGGTTGTCCACTAGGATACTTAGATGCTGTTAAGTCATCTACCACCTATTCTATATCTGTGCATTTGATTTTTCTTGCTTAAATGTAAAACTCTACTTTTCCCACCACTGAATTGCGCTTTGTTGTATAGGGCCAAGTGCTCAAGCCTGTCAAGATCATTCTGGATCTTGAACCTTTAAAACTTTTGGCTATACTCACCAGCTTGGTGTTGTTTGCAAATTTGATGAGTTCCCCTTCTATTCCCTCATCCAACTTTTTTATGAAGATACTGAAGAGTGACTGGGCCTAACACTGAACTTGTGGTCCCCCACTGCATGGTTCTCTCCATTTAAATATAGTTTCATTGAGGACTACATACTGAGTGCAGTTGGTCAGTCAGTTATGGATCCATCCGGTGGTGAAGCTGTCTATCTCACAATGCTCAATCTAAGTAAACTATGTCCACATATTTCCCTGGGTCCTTTAGTCATTTGGCCAAACAAGCAAGGGTGTCTGTTTTTGGAAAACCCAGGTTGGCTTCTAGTGATAGCTTTGCTCTTTTCTAGGCCCTCACAAATCCAGTGCTTGATTATCCCCACATAATTGAAGTGATAGAAGGCCTGTCCCCTTTACTATGAATCTGGTACAGCAATCATTGGATGCTTCCTGGGGAAATGGAAAAACAGGACTCATTTTCTTGTAGCCTAAATCTCACTGCCCTGACGTTCCTGGGATAACAGTTATTATAACATTGTGAGAGACAGAGGAAAACATCTCTCCTGCCCCCCCTTCTCTGAGCTATGTGTGACTTCATAGACCTCTTTTGTGCCGGGTTAGAGAGCCCTCATCTCTGCAATTCTTCACCAAAGGAGAGGGAGGTAAAGGAGGAACAACGGGAATCTGACACTCAGAGACCCCCTGGAGATCCAGGCCAGGCAGGGAGACCCCGGAGTGCAGCACAGTTGAGAATCCTTCTCTCTCCCCCATGTAGGGCCTGCAGGATGTGCTTCCCAAGAGTGGTGCTTGGAGCACTGCATGTTGACATTTGGGAGGATGTCAGCCCTCTTTAAGGCTGGAGAGCATCTGCTGAAGGGTTTCTGTCTTGTGGTTTGGTTTTGGGTGCTTGCAGTGGTGGCCCAGTTGCTCCTTGCACCCATTGAAGGAACATTTGATAGTGAATTCTGTATTGGAACTTTCCATAACAAGCCAAATGAAGTGCTGCTCCCTGATCCTGAACACTAAGTTTACCTATTCCCACATAATGAACTTCTCGAGTGAGACAATAGCCACAAAGTCCCAACTTTTGCAAATCTGCAGGCAGGTGGAAGGTTTGGAGCGGCTAGATCGCCTGCTCCTTACCCTTTTGGCCAGTTAAGAGTTGAACATGTATCTTTGCAGCCTCTGCTGCATGGTGCAATTTTTGAGCCTTTTTGGTTGCAGATGAAGCTCCTGCCAATGAGGCAGAAGAAAGCACATATTATGGAGATCCAGCTCAACGGAGGCTCTGTGGCAGAGAAAGTTGACTGGGCTCGTGAGAAGCTGGAGAAGCTGGTGTCTGTGCACAGTGTCTTCAGCCAGAGTGAGATGATCGATGTCATTGGAGTCACCAAAGGGCATGGGATGAAAGGTAGGAGGCAGCAGACCTGGAATCCGGAAACATCTTGGATCAAAGGCTGATAGGAGGTGGAATGACTACAGATTGCATTTCAGATGAATGACGCCTGAAGCCATTCAAGATTTGGGGGAAAGTAGATTTTTTTTTTATTTCTGACCAGAGATGTCCACACCTTCCCTGGGGCTTCATAGGTTTCCTCCTCAACCTCACTTCAAGTTCTTTAAAAAAATTAAAATGACTGGACGGAGAATTCTGGGAGTTAAAATCACACATCTTCAATCTGCCAAAGTGGAGAAACATCGGTTTAAAGAATATAGTCAACATAAAATAAAAAACAGGATAGCCATTTTGTGAGAGTGCCCACAATACGCTTCCATAATTCTGGGTATGATTTGTTCTTTTTCTGCCCCTTTTCTTCTTTAGTAAATAAATGCTGATCCTCAGTCAAGGAAGGCCAAGTCAGGAAAGAGATGCTGTTTATTATTGTAGGGTAGAATACAGTAAGGGAATCTTGGAAGCCTACTGCTCCTTATACCAAACAAAAGGAGGGATTTTGAATTTCTCCTGATTTTCACTTTCTCGGTTGTCTTTTCTAAAACTCTTTGTTTAATGCTTCATTCATTTCCTCTCCATCTGAAGACTAGGTTGTTTTGTTCTTCTAGATCTGGGGTGTCAAACCTGATTTCATTGAGGGCTGCATCAGGTCTGTGTTTGACCTTGGGGGGGCTGGAGCTGCGTGGTCAGGTTGGGTATGGCCAGGTTGGGTGTGGCCAGCTTGACGTCACTTGTGTCGGGAGCGCCTGTGGTGGCCCGAGCGTCTGCTAGCAAAAATGGAGCTTGGGAAGGCTGCATGGTTGCAGGAGGCTGTCACAGTTGAAAACGGAGATCCAGCTCCATCTTCACTGGCAGAGCCATCATGGGTCGGTCCTTTACTGTCTCCAGGACGGCCACGGGGGCCAGATCTAAGCACCCCATGGGCTGGATCCAGCCCACAGGCCTTGAGTTTGACACCCCTGTTCTAGGTACTGCAGGTAGTCCTTGGCTTACAAACATTCATCTAGTGATGTCAAGTTGCAATGGGATTGCAGAACATGACTTAACAATTAGTTCCAGCATCCCCATTGGCACACGATCAAAATCCAGATGCTTGGCAACTGGCATTATGATGGCTATGTCTGAAACAAGGGCTCCCAAACAAGGGAACGCTCTTGGGGGCTTTGGATTCCCCAAAATGAAACTTGATTGGATAGAGCATTTTGGTACTGGAGAATCGGAACCGGCTCTGGTTTTTCCGTGCAAATGCTTGCCTAGTTAAACCATAGCTTCCCCTTCTCCCCTCCCCTGGGCGATCCCATTGTCCAATTATGAAACGTCCTGTTTGTTATGGGAACAGCCCACCTCCTTCTCAAGCACCTGCAGCTGTGACCTTGATGGTTTCCAGGCTCTCACGATCCATTCCTCCTTCCTCCCCCTGGGTCATTGGCAAGTGGAATAGCGCTAAGGTTTGAAAGAGGCAAAGCGGTTCGATCTTGACAGGCTGCCTGTCCTGGGATCCTAGGATTGTCCTTTGCGACTTTCCCAGATAGCTTCCAACAAGCAGAGTCTGTGGAGGAAGCCCATAGGGAGAAGCCAGATTCACTTAACAACCATGTAATTCACTTAATGACTGGTGATTTGCTTAATGGCCGGCAGCAAAAAGGGTGTTAGAACTGGGGGCAACTCACTTAACCACCACCTCACTTAGCGATGGAAGTTCCCATCTCAATTACAATATGGTATGGTAGCTGTAACCAAAACTCCAGTGGCCCCAACTCCAGTGTGGTTAATGGTGAAGGAGGGCAGCTCAAGCCACATCGGGAGGGACGCCAACTTTCCATCCCTGCCTCAGACGCCCAGAGGCTCTGACCTCAAGGCTGCCTTTCTGCAGGGGTGACGAGTCGCTGGCATACCAAGAAACTCCCAAGAAAGACTCACAAAGGCCTGCGGAAGGTGGCCTGCATTGGAGCCTGGCACCCTGCGCGGGTGGGCTACTCGATTGCCCGGGCTGGCCAGAAGGGTTACCACCACCGCACAGAACTCAACAAGAAGGTATGATTCCCCCACAGGCAACTCATTTGAAGCCCAAACACACGAACAGCCTCCACTGCGCCCACCTCTGGCAGAGTCCGGGTGTCTTGGGAACAGAAGCGGCAACCCACTGATCCGTCTTTCCTCCTCACCCACCAGCTGTTTGATAGATACGGCTGGTAAGTGTGATGTTATCGGGCTTAGCAAATGCGTGGCAAGGCTCATCTGGGAGCAGAGAATTCGGGATTAGACATATTTTACAGGTATGGCAGGACTACAACTTCCCATTCCTTGCTGAAGTTGCTGTTGGAATTCTGGGAAAGCCCGTGCAATGCCTCACCTCCCATTCTGCCTCCTCTGCAAGATGGGAATGTGTGTGTGTGTGTTGGGGGGGGGGGAGTGTTTTTGCCAAGAAACAAACAAGGTCCAAGGTTTTAGGAGAGCTTCTTTATGTCATTTTTGCTTTGCCTTCTGTAGGGGAACGCTTAATACTACAAAACTGGTATGTAACAATTGAAGTGTTAACAACGGAAGCCTCCTTTTTTTAATCCATTACATAATTTATTATATAAAACCTAAATTATATTTGCAATCCAAAGGTACCTGTCCCATACAATCTACCTTTTTCCCTTCTCTCTATAGTTTATTCTTACATTAGTGGTAGCCTTTATATTATGCCATATTTTGAAAGTGCACTTGCAAAGGTTATCATTGGATTTAAGAAACCATGAAAACTTTTCTGAAAGGGGCAAATTGATTTTGTGTTCTGTTGCCTAGAAAGCTGCAGGGTCATCTCCCTGAAGTCTCCAGGTGTCAACTCAAAGGAGCCTTTTGCTTCTAGAGTCCATAAGGCGCAGTTTTCAGCAGCTCAGAGGAAATCTGATTTTGGCGGGGCAGGGGGTGGCCGACTGGGACAAGGCAGCCTATGGTGCCTCCTTTGTGGTGATGTGGCCCTTAAGAGCAGGATTCCTGAAGACCAGGAATCAGATGGGGCGGGCAAAGGAAGCAGGGCTTAGGCGTCATTGGGTAAGGTAGACTCGGACAGCCTTCATTCTCCAGTTTGTTGGACCACATGGGAAACCACTTTGGCCAAATCTTTTTACCTTTAGGTTTATCGCATCGGCCGTGGGATCCATGTAGAAGATGGCAAAGTGGTCAGAAACAATGCATCCACCAATTATGACCCAACAGAGAAAAGCATCACCCCCCTGGTAAGGAGGCCAGAAGGAAGGCTAGTTCTTCTGGCTGGAGAATGATCCTTTGAATGTTTCATCATGAACTCTTCTCTTCAGGTACCATCTTTTTAAGAAGACAAAAACCTATGCTTTAAAACAGGGGTGTCAAACTGGATTTCTTCGAGGGCTGGATCAGCTCTGTAGTTTTCTGCGGGTGGGGTGAAGGAGACAAGGCAGGTGCCTCCTGTAGCCCCCTGCCAGCCAAAATGGGGCACGGGGTGCGTCCAAGGCCCCTCCCCCTCTCTTCAGCCTGGACAGCTTCTATAACACCCTGCCGGCCAAAGCAGTTGGGGGGGGGTTCATGCAGCCCCCCCACCGTGCTGCCCTGTTTTGGCCAGCAGGGTGCTGCAGGAGACCATCCAGGCTGAAAATGGGATGCTGGCAGGGGGCACACATTTTGGCTGCCAGAGGCACTTTGCTATTTCCAGGGCAGCCCCACAGGCCAGATTCAGGCACCCCGTGGGCCAGATTCAGCCTGTGGGCCTTGAGTTTGACACCCCTGCTTTTATGTCTTGTCTTCAAAATCCATTTCTCCCCAAATGCATTCCGATGCTGTTCTGGGGAATAGTGGGAGAACTTTTGGAAGCACCAGGGCACTTTGTTTGACCACCTGACTATTATTTCAGCCCAAGAGATGCACAGGTGAAATTACAATAGTAATAGCTCTTAGACTTATATACCACGTCACAGTGCTTTACGGCCCTCTCTTTGTGGTTTACAGAGTCAGACCCCAACAATCTGGGTCTTCATTTTACCCACCTCAGAAGGATGGAAGGCTGAGTCAACCTTGAGTTGGTCAGGATCAAACTCCTGACTGTGGTCAGAGTTTGCTTGCAATTCTGCATGCTAACCACAGGGAAGGAAAGGGAAAGAGGGAAGGCGCTTAAGACTTATAGACCGCTTTATAGTGCTTTACAGCCCTCTCAAAGCAGTTTACAGAGTCAGCCTCTTTTCCCCAATAATCTGGGTCCTCATTTTACCCACCTGGGAAGAATGGAAGGCTGAGTCAACCTGCAGCCTGCTGGGATTCGACCTGCCATATTGCAGTAGGAGTAGCTTGCAGTACTGCACTCTAACCACTATGCCACCAAGGTTCTCTATAGATTATAAAGATTATCAAGATAGATGCAGGGCTTCCCTATATTGGGTCACTTGAAGAGGGCAGAGCTGGGAAAGTCCCTTCTGTGCCGGAGACAAGGCTAGAAAACGGTGGCTCCCGGGGAAAGCTCTCTGGGTTAGAGGAGTTAGATGACTCAGAGAACTTGAGGCAGTTTGGGATCAAGGAAATTCATGATTGTCTACCAGGAAGGGGTCAAAACAGTCAAAATGGGGGTCATGACCACACAGTTGAAGGCCAACCCCCTTTTTTCACTTATGCCACACATGTATCACATGATAAAAGGGGGCAAGGCTTCAACTGTATGACTGACACCATGTTTCAAGAAGTTTAATCAAATGCAGTTAAAAGTCATAAGCCATAATTGGGAACACACACACACACACACACACACACACACACACACACACACACAAAACAGGAACTGGAAAATGCCTCATAGGAGCAGATAGAGGTAAATCCTAGAGAGGCAGGAAATGCATCACAGAACAATGGAGGTGAATGCTAGAGAGGGCTAGTGCTGCCTAAGGACACAACCCCTACAACAGCTGTTGCGTTGACTTTATAAATCTATCCTCCCCGCCCCACATGCCTGTGGTTACCAACCAGGCATCTGGGCTCCATGCCTGTAGACGTTCCCTGCCATCTTCTAGTTTTTAAAACTAGAGTTTTAAAAGTTTATTTTAAGTTTAAAAATCCACATGGAATGCTATAGTTGGAGGAGCCCTGCTGGTGCAGAGGTGAGAATGCAGCATTGCAGGCTGACTATGCCCACAGCCAGGAGTTCGATCGTGACTGGCTCAAGCCTTTCATCCTTCCAAGGTTGGTAAAATGAGGACCCAGATTGTTTTGGGAATTTTCTGCACATTAAATAGCGTAATGCTTTAGGATTCCATTTACATCCATTGGTGTGTTTATAAAATGACTGCAACTAGAAAATGGGAATAAGTTGGCAGGGAGCCTGATAAGCATCACCAGACAGTATTCATGGCATTGACACGTTTGCAATGGGCCATCCTTGCAAAGGCAGCCAATTTGTGCATGGTGAAATTTCTTTGTGGCAGCCATTTCCTTTGAATGCCGTGACATGCTTCCCAAGGGTCAGATGTATCTTCTGGGGAGGACCACTATCCATCTGGGGTCATTAGTGAATAAATACCACCCTCACTCTGATGTCCTTTCTACCTATCTGACTTCCAGGGTGGATTCCCTCAGTATGGAGAAGTCAACAACGACTTTGTGATGGTGAAGGGCTGTGTGTTGGGTACCAGGAAGCGGGTGCTGACCCTGAGGAAGGTGAGGGCCTCACTGAGGCATTGTGAAGGACAGTGGTGAAGGACAGGGATGAAGGACAACCAGTGTGGCTCTTTGGCGGGAGGGCTGGCCTGTGGGGGTTGACCGATCCAAGGTGGTGTGCTGCTCTGCAGAGGGTGAGGCTGGGAGGATTCAGCCTGAGCAGATTAGCATTTCAGCAAACCTGGAAGCCATCAACAGGAGGCTCACAGTGCCACTGCTTGCACACCAGAGTCTTGTGCAGGGATCACCACAAAATGGGGTGGGAAATGCAGTGAAAGCCCTACAGAAATGGCTTGAATTTCTTAGAAGAAACACAGGAGGTAATGGACATTAGGAAGAAAAAGAAATGTTTTTATTCATCATTATCTAAGCCAAGTGTCTAGGCCCTCAGACTAGACCGTACCTAGTTTTGGGCTCAATTTTACCTATGAAATTGAGGCTTTTGCAGTCTTCTTCATTTATTTATTACATTTGTTTGTCACTCCTATTGTCGCAATGTGCAGTGATTGTGCATTAGATTAGATTGTGCATACATTCTGAGCACTAAATTTCAGTGAGGGGCATGGGGATTTGCCGCATAGGTATGTAGCTGCCCTCCACCTGTGAACTACAGCTCCCAGATCACGTGCACTTATTACACTTGTATCCTGACTTTCCTCGTGGAGATCAAGGCAGGAGAAATGGGGGTCCCCCTTCATTGCCACCCCCCACCCCTGAGCTGAGAAAACGTGCCTGGCCCCTGATGAGCTTCCAGGGCTGAGGAGGGAGCTGCCTCCCTGGTCCAAGCCCAACATTTTGACCCCTGCCCTGGGCTGCTTTCCTGGAAAGAATCCAGCTGGTGTTTGGACTGCTGCCTGGAGAAGCCTCCACCATTCTGGGGCTCTGGGCTGCCTCTCCTCTGGGCTTCTGCCGTAACCCTTTCCTCCTGCGTCCCCAGTCCCTTCTGGTCCACACAAGCCGAAAAGCTCTGGAGGCTGTGGAGCTGAAATTCATCGACACCACCTCCAAGTTTGGCCACGGCTGCTTCCAGACAGCACAAGAGAAGCGGGCCTTCATGGTGAGTCTGTGCTGGGAAATACCCCTGTCAAGCTGGACAAACAAACTGGTGGGAGTTCTCTGTATGAAACCATGATTTGGTTCAGTCATCCAAGATTAGGGCAGTTCTGTGGGAAGTATTCTGCTGGTCCATTCACAAATTAATGTCAGAATTTGATCCAGACTGGTTATTTCCTTTAGCAGCTTTTAATTGAGAAAGAAAGCAGTGAGGTTCAGAGTGAGATTATTCTGGAACTCAATGCAGTTTTTGTTTATTTTCATTATATATGGTAGTAAAGTTTGAATTATCCCTCTATTTGCGTTTTTGTTCTAAGGACACCTGGGAAACCTGTTTCCATTCACAAATTGTTCTAGTGCAGCTTAATCTCCTTTCTGTTCCCAATGAGATTCAGTCCTAACAATTATGTTTTTAATCAAGATTCTAAACGTTTATATGTTCCCATCAGCTTCTTTTCCTTGTTGCTAAACAATAACATGGAAGCTCTTTCTTAGGTCTCAACTCCACTCTCCTTATCTGAGGTCTTCCCTTTGCTGTCAAAAGAGAGCCTCCATCTTGACCCCAGCACAACTGGATCAAAGTGACCCACGAAGAAAGGTTTTAGGTCAGGAAGTCAAATGTAGCCCCCATGCAAGTCCCAGTTTCCAGGGAGGAGCAGCCATAGAGCAATAGGCACAGCTGCAGTTGGCTTCTGCCGGACAGGCCCTAGGGAGATGGGCCTAGGGAGGAAACATCTGGCCAAGCCAAGTTGGCATTTTTCTTTGTGGGCTTGGGCAGCCTAATCCATCGCCAAGAGAACCTCCTCCGCTGCTTAGGCTTTCCCCTTCCGGCAGACGTGCTGGAGAGGAAAACCTAGGGAACCAGGGCGGGGCATTGGATTGAAAAAGTCAAGTTGTGAGACAAGTAAAAGGTCAAAGTGGGCCTTTGACCACACAGGCGGAGATGCCATCTTCCCTTTTTGTCCACCTGTGCCTGGGAATTATTTTTTTTGCCATATGGAATCCAAGACGGAAGAGAATTGCATGTCAAAATACATTAAATTTTGCAAACTCTAGGATTCTTCCCTCTTGGCAGCTGGACATGGCAGTTGTGGGGGGAACATGGAGAGGCAACCTAGTCCCCGCCGGCTTCAGACATGGTCTTTGCTTCCTTTCCACCCCTCTGGGGGAGGTTTCCCTCTTCAACCATCTTGGACATTTTAGTCACAGTCCAATATAGGCCACCATGCAGAATTTTTCTTAAAAAGGGACACAGAGGCCATGCCTTTGGCCTTCTGCATAATTCTCATTTACAGATCCTGCGGTTTAGCCCTAAGTGACGGTAAGACAGACCTTATAAACTGGTGTGATATGAAACGAATGAACAAGGAGAAATTTTTTCCCTTTCAACGTGTGGCTAATGCTTAGATCTCCCAAGAAAAACTGAGCAGGGAAAGATTCAGGCTGCTGCCGAAGTTCTTTAAGGATCACAAAACCAACTGAAATTTAATCTCATTTTTTAAAATGGAGAAAAATCTGCCCAACTACTGTTTCTTTCTGGAAAGGTGGAATGAAACCATAGAAAAATGAACCGGGCATTACTGTTGAATGAACCTTTGAACCTTTCTTCTCATATCTATCTGGAAGACTAAAATGCCTCCATTGCACAGTCAGAGCCATCACATTGACTGATATTCAGAATAACAGAGTTGGAAAGGACTGTGGAAGTCTTCTAGTCCAAGCCCCTGCAGAAACCGGAAACTATGCCATATCAGACAAATGGTTGTCCAGTTTTTTCTTTGTAACTTTCAGGGTTGGAGCCCCACAACTTCTGCAGGCAAATCATTCCATTGATTCATTGTTCTGTCAGGAAATTTCTCTGGTTAGAACTTCTCCTGGCAGTTAGACTTTCAAAGGCAGTTTTGCAGGGTTTAGGTCAGGCCTTGCTGCAATCCGATTCTGAAGATGGCCAAGAAATAGAACTGCAACATCTGGACTGCAAAAGATCTGGAAGATAGGAAATATTTGCTGCCAGTTAGGGGTGAAGTCGCAGCTGAAATCTTGTAGCCCACCAGAAGACACGCCTAGAACGTGTGAAGGAATATAGAAATAAGGCAGAGCTCTCCACAGAAATCCATCAGCTCTTCCCACATAGTTTTGCCCATTTAAGTGTAGCAGTCTGAGATGCTGACAGCCATTTTTCTTCTTTGGTTTCAGGGCCCTCAGAAGAAACACCTGCTGAAAGGGAAGCCAGAAACTTCAGAGGAATTGTAAAGGTGTTTTTCTGAAGAAGAGACTTCGGAATTGTTCGTGTCTGGGGCTTTATCAAATATGAGTGCAAACATGGTCTCTGTTTTTGAAATGGAATAGTTTTTGTCAGCCTTAGAAAAAAGATCACTGAAAGAGAAACCCCAATATTTATAATAAGGGTTATTCAGGGAGGATAAAAAAAAAATCAATATGGCACTTGTGATAGCATGATTGAAGTGGTTGTCATCTTGACTTTTTTTACCACTCCATCCATGGACATGTCTGAACCCAGATACTTGCTTATATTTTTGCACCTTTGCCTGGTGCTAATAAAGGTATTGTCATATTATGTAAGATGGAGTTTTCTTCTGTCGCTTTCTGAAATCTCTCGGGACTTTACAATATATCTGGCCAAATGAGCAGATGTTTGGTCAAAATTTAAGGAGAAAATTCTAGTAATTAGGTCAATCAGCTTCCATGAAAGTAATTTTGTCCCATTTCAAATTCTCGATTGAATTGGTTCCTTAGTTCTTCATCTATTAAAACCTTTTAAAATAAACAACAAGCAGTGATAGCAAATATTATTTTTCAGGTTACCAGAGGAACGTTCATGTGTGAAGGGACCAAGGGGGAAGTGACATCATCACAGGTGATATGCCTTGTGCCTAATACCTATGAAACACGATTCATCCAGCAATCTGGGGTGCAGAGAATGCTGCTCGTGTGGCTTCCAACCACATCATAGGAAATTTTGATTTTCAAAGCAACGTTCTTAGACATTAAAATGTATACTCAGCAAACTTTGGAAACCTTTGAAAAATAGTAAAAATGGATGAACTCCTAAATAGTAATGTAACTTCTGGCCAATGTCTATGAACAATATAGAAGATGTGCAAAAAATCAGCTAAAAATCAGTTAACTTTTGCAAAAATAACAATTTATAAAAATACTGTCTCAAAGTTAGCTTGAGTTTAAAGTCTAAAAAAGAAACCCTAAATTTCAGTCCCCAAATTTCAATCCCAGTTGTCACAGGAAACATACTTGTGTTAACCTCAAAAACAGAATAGCTTTTTCTGCTGCAAGTTTTATGCCGCTGCGAATGTCAACTAGTTAAAGTCTTTGAACAGAAGATGTTTTAAAGTTTTATTTTTGTGCCAATCTCTAGATCTCAAGTAAATAGTAAATTACCCATGAAACATGAGGATTTTTTTTAATTTTGGAAACAGCATTAGGGTGAATTAGCTATGGCTTATTCAATCATGATTTGTTGACTAAATTCAAATCCATACTACATAAGTGGTGCCAGAATGCTTTAGTGTTTAATTTCTCTGTCACACAAGTAATAATTTATTAAACACACTGCCAAACTCCCAGTGATTCTGGGCCGTTAGGAACAAGTGCAGCAGGAATGGAAAAAAACCCACTTCAAGGACTGATTCGAGCCTTTATTTTCTTTCACCTTCCCTCCTGTTCTTGCAGCCATCAGATATACATATTATCCCCAGTTAGCAAAGCCCTTATAGAAGTGTCTGGTTCACTAATGTCAGCTTGTGCGTTGCTATGGCTTTCTCGAAACGTTGCATTGTGAAGAGGATAAGAGGGCTGCCTCCCCTGATTCAGGCCTCCTGCAGTGTAGATAGGAAGACAATCTGGGAAGGAGGGGCTAAAGAAGGGGGAGAATCCATGCACTCCGGTAGACAAGCACCCTGGTCCCCTGGCGGCAGCAGGCGGTTCTTTTGAGTTAATGCTCAGAGAAGAGGTTCCCCTTCTTCCTGGCCCCAGGAGTTTCTGAACTGAAGCACATTTTAAAACCCAGACCAGGTCAGGTTTCTTCTGAGACCTCTGGATCAGGACGGTGGAGTGTTGATGGCTCCCCTGCCCTGTATTCTTAGTCTTCAGCTTCTACTGGGGTCAGAGTGAATTCAGAACCAAAGCTTTAGTACCCATCTTTCAGGTTGCCAATAGCCAGGAAATAGGGAGAGGGTGTGAATAGCCCAGATTGTGTGGTAAGAAACATCACTCTTCCTTTTTTTTTTTCCCAAAAACTGTCAGTCAAGCTGAAGGGGCCTTTCACTCTTATTTCCTCCTCCACAGAGACCCTGTTGAATGTTATTGATGGTTCTGCCATTTAACTGATACTTAAAACTAAAATTACTTGCAGAGATGCAACATGGAGAGAATTCCAAGCAGTCGGGGGTCTTGGCATCTCTGCTGCCTTTTCTTTCTCAGCCACACAGGGTGCTTGTCAGATACTTGGGAGTATCTCCTCCTGCAATAAGCCATATCCAGACAAATCCCCTTCATCTGAAAACAGTTCCAGAGAGAAGAGAGGCCAGCAGGGAGAACCTTTATTCTCAAGCTCAGGTGCCCCTATGACCAGGTATCCGGTTAGTTCCCTCAAGAGACTGGAGCAGGTCAGCCACCAGAGGACAGCACCTCACATGTTTCTGACATCCTCAGCTAGAAGTTCTTCCTGTGGTCCTTCTGTGAGAGGCTGGGATTCCAAACCAGAATGCATCAGAGGTAAGATGATATCATCCATATTTGGCATCACTAAAATTTTCTGATGGGAAGCAAGAATGAAAAATTAAAATTAAATTTGCCTGGAGGTTTGCAAACCAAAGGCTCCTACACTCTTACAGTGAGACTAAGTCTATGGCTGTGGAAGGGAAGCCAATATTGGTCAACGTGATGGAACTGAATGTTTCAGAGAAGGCACAACTCCAGTTAAGAAGGAGAGCTCTTTGCTATTGCTATTGTTCCAGGCCTCTCAACAGTAGAATGACCAGTGGCAATTGCAATTTTCAGTGTTAATTAATGCCTTCAATGAATGCCTTTCAATGTTAATAATTAACTAATACTAATTAAGTAGCTAATGGAAGTGTGTGTGGTAAGGAAACTTCTTACTAGAAAGCAAGTAAAGCTACAAGTAGGAAGATCTGGCAAAAGAGAGGAGCTAAACATGAACTAACTCTGAACTGAAGAATCACATCATGCCCTAAAGAAAAGGAAGGAAATGACTCTGCTTTTCCCAAGAATAACTGTTCCCAGGGGTTACATCTATCAACTTTTTATCCACTTCCATTAAAGATGTAGATACTGTATGTGCACAACACATACATGTGGTTAGAATTATCTTTGCTTGCTTCTTTGGTTTTGGCCATGGTTTAATATATTGCAAATCAACCCATTGTGCAGTTTAACAAATTGGGTGGACTCAAAAAATAGGTTAATTCTGAACCCCCAATATATACGTTGTATGAACAGTCACTAGAATTCAGTCATGCACTATCCAAAACCACCACTTACTTGTTTGCCTTTTCCTTTCTGTAGCAATTGAAAAAGATGGAAGTAAAGACTAGCCAGGGAGCTTTCCAGGCCATCTAAACCTCTTGGCCAAACGGAACAGGGACAAATGGGTCTTACACCTTAAAAGCCTCCTAGGGAACAAGGTTTGGCCAGCCCACATTAAGTTGCTTCCAGCTTGATTCCTTTGGAAATACACTTAAGCTGGGGGCTCTCAATACCTCTTGCGGCTGCAAGAACGTCTCAGGTTTATCACTAAGGGACCTGAACTGAGTTCAGCTTAGGATCCCTTCCAATCCTTCATCATGGGCTACATCAACCAAATACCTGGAATTCATGCTGGAGCTTCTTCTCAATCCACTCAGTGATGTGCGGGAAGGTGACCTCCCGTTCTCCTAGCCGTGGCCGTACCTTCATATCTAACTGTGGAGGGATCCGGAAGCTGTACCTGGGGAGCAGGGAGGCAAAAGTGATTCTACTTCCTTTTTCCCTCTGAAGCATTTCCTTTTCTGCTGGCAGTTGGATGGTTTCCAGTGGGCAGGGAGAAAACCTCATTCACCCTTCTCTGCTGGCCTAAAGCAAGGCGGCACTGGGGATCTTATCCCAGCAAACCAGGATTAAAAATTCTCTAGTTCTTAATGGGAGTTCAAAAGAAAGGCCAAAGTATCTGTTTACAACCAACACTCCGCCTCTTGTTACACTCCTGTCTTACTCAGATGTGGCTGAGCAAATAAGATGAAGACTCCTAGAATCTATTTTGTAAAAGAATATTAAAGGTAGATATGGAAAAATATAATTCTATGTTCTGTTCTTTGACAGCAACTGTTGTCTCGCCTTTGCTTAATCCATATGTAGATACCATGTTCCTTCCCTAGAATTCCAGAACTCAGGAGAATTTACAAAAAGGGCTACCAGGACCATCTCAACCTGCTGCTGTCCTGGCTGCTGCCAGGGATATGGTGATGGGGCAGTTTACTAAAAAGTCTCCATTTCTCCTTCCAAGTCCATGATGCCTGTCTGGCATAGTGCTCAAATCTCATCCAGCCTCATCTTTGCTAGATCCAACCAGAAGGTCAGTTCCTCTGCTTCTACTCCCTGGGCACCTACCAGATTCGATCTGTTGGAGGTGGAGGGATGTTCACAGCCAATGTGCCTGTCAGATCTTGGACCTCCACAGTCAAAAGCAGTGGAGTGTTGGAAACCTCTTCCATCTTCTTCTTAATGAATTCATTTTCAGTGGCCTTCTGGAAATATTTGGATTTAGCAATCTTGTCCACAAAACGCAAAATCTTCCGACTGGTGCTGCCACCACTGATGTAGCTAAGAGAGAAGTGGAAGCAGATCACCTCAAATACCAGGGATTAGAAATTAAGAAATCCAAACAGAGATATATTTCTTTGTTCAATTTCTATGATGAGCAACTGTCCAGGCTTCACTGTATGACATTGGCCAAATGTGAGACATGACCAGGGGTTGGATTCATCTGGTTCAGGCCGGTTCAGAGCTGAAATGGTAATTGAATGCAGGTAAGTTTTGGATATAGGTAAGTGCAGGGTCCACACGGAGGCTCTGGAAGGGCAATAAACGGCCCTCCCAGAAGTTCCGGAAGGCTGAAAACGAGCCTCTTTCTGGCTTCTGGAGGGCCTCCGGAGCCCAAGCGAGGCCGTTTTCACCCTCCCAGAGGCCTGAGGGAAGTCTCCAGACAAAAATGGCCCTCCCGGAAGTTCTGGTAGGCCACGACCACCATGGCCACACCCACCGAGCAATCGGGCAGAGAACCAGTTGTTGGGATTTTTGGATCTTACACCTGGACATGACAAAGGTGAGTCGAGTGACAATCTAGTTCAGGGATATAAAATTGCATAAAACCCTGCTGAGTTTATGAGAATGTGCTGCAACTATATTCCCTGAATTTAAGACAACTGGACTGATAGTCAAGACAAATCAGAAAGCTCCCAAAAGCAAGTCTCAAAAGAAGAACTTCACCTAGATCCTTTTTGAGAATCCTAAGAAAGAGGGTGAGAAATCTGAGAATATCATCCCAGATTATTCAGATAAATTGTTTAGTGTGGCAATAGTTGCTATCCAAAGACGCTTCCTCTCCTAAATGGGAGACCTGATCAGAAGAGGCAGAAACAATTGAGGCTGTTCAGTGGTAGCTACAGTACCAACTCAGATTGGTACTGTATGGCTGGAAGACATGTAGAAACAAGCACATTAACTTTGGCACCCACAAAGTGGTATTATGGCAAAAAACTATGGAATCTTGAGTCAACCACACTGAGGATCTGGCAACTGAGGCAGATTACTGGGGATCTGCCTGCTATACTGACACCCATTCCATGGCTTCCTTGTAAGAATTCTGCCAAGAATTAATGCCTGAGAATTCCCAATTACAAGATTTCCAATTACAAGATCTCCACTGTTCCTTGTGGAGAACAAATTATGAATGGTGGATCAGGTTGGAGTACAAGTTTCTGGAAGCCCAATGAGAAACTGACACCATTAAGATTGAGTAGACAATTGGTGAGTTAAAGTGTGCTTCACCCCTCTCCTTGAGCTGGCCCAAAGCAATGGCAGACCCAAATTTTCTGCCCCACGTGTTTATTCAACTGCTGTGACTCAGTATCAAATGTGCACTGTGTGAGGAAGCTCTCAATATAGGCAAGATTATTGGTTTTCTCATTTGGGTTGGCTGCCTCCACCAGTGGGGCACTAGCATGAATGTGGGGACATCATTTGAGCATCTCAGTCTGATCAGCCAGACCTTCCTCTTTGATATCTCTCAAGCTTTACTATCCACCCAAACAAATACAACTCTACAGTCCAAAAAAATCAAACTGCTTTAAGGACTACAACACAACACAACTAACACTGGGCACTGGTCTACCAGGAGAGCTATTAGTCTATCACATAACTCACTTCTTCAATGCCACGCTCATGTGATTGTTCTAAGTGCAGTTGAACGGTTTCCTGGCATGATAGGACATAAACAAATTTGATTGTCTTTTAACCATGAATGAAGGCAAACACAGGGGTCCCAGGATAATGTTGCGGGATCCAATCTAGGTCGGTCACCTGGACCAGAGGTTTTGTCTTCCAAGCTTTCAGACTTGTGCTGGAGCCCATCCACAGGGACCCTGTCTCAAGCTCCAGCATGAGTCCAAAAGCTTGGAAAAGAAAACCTCTGGTCCCGGAGTTCGACCCGGGTTGGATCCTGTCTTTTAACCATTCCACCATACCTTGTATGCTCCTCAAAGAGAAATACCTTCTTTCTGCTTTTCAAATGTATCCACTGCATGTTTTCCGAGACGGAAAAAGGACTGCACTCTGTGGCTTAACATATCAAGCAGGGACTTCCCTGGTTCTTGCCTTGGACAGTGTGCCAAATGATAAGAACCACAGCAACTCAGCATCTTTGGTGTCCTTGATTAAGACGCTGCTCAAATCATCGTATTGAAACTATGCAAGAAAATATTGGCACAGATGAAGTTCCAGAAACAAGGTTAACTATTTTGAAGGCTTACCAAATTGCAAACAAGAAGAAATACATGAATCCTGCAATCAAAAACTCCACCAAAACAGGAAAACAACCCACATCCCAGCAAGTCCACATGTCCTTCTACTCTGAAGCAGCCCAAACTGATTCTGTGGGGGTGCAGTGGTTAGGATGCAGCGCGTATCCTTTCCAACAAAGATGATCGGGGGCTAAAACATAAAGAATGGTTGCTGGAATTCAGTATGTCTAGTTTAATGAGAAGAAGGACTAGGAGTGACATGATAGCAGTGTTCCAATATCTCAGGGGTTGCCACAAAGAAGAGGCAGTCAAGCTATTCTCCAAAGCACCTGAGGGCAGAACAAGAAGCAAAGGATGGAAACTGATCAAGGAGAGAAGCAACCTAGAACCAAGGAGAAATTTCCTGACCATGAGAACAATCAACCCAGTAGAACAACTTGCCTTCAGAAGTTGTAAATGTTCCAGCACTGGAAGTTTTTCAGAAGAGATTGGACAACCATTGGTTCGTCAGTTGGAACCGTGACATTTGTCTGAAATGGTACAGGGTTTCCTGCCTGAGCAGGGGGTTGGAATAATGGTCCCTTCCAACTCTGTTATTCTATTCTGTATTGCAGGCTGATTCTGCCCACTGCCAGGAGTTTGATCCTGACCTGTTCAAAGTTGACTCAGCCTTCCATTCTTCTGAGGTTGGTAAAATGAAGACCCAAATTGCTGGGGCAATAGGTTGATACTATATAAAGCACTTAGAGCTGTAAAGCACTATTGCTATTCCATCTTACTCTGTTTCAGATAACGTCCATCTGCTTCATTCTGTTCTATCTGAGGGCCTAGATCAAAGATGAGGACCAGGTTGCTATTCCAAGAGTATATTCTAATCAAAACCTCTTAATTTGCAAGTCCAGTCAGGCCTAAAAATAGCAAATCAATTGATACTAGTCCAAAGTTGCTGCCTGTCCCATTCTGATGACAACTTCAATGTAACTTCAGTTCAATGTCAGTGTTCCAGGGAAATTCCATTCCTATCAGTAACTCCAAAACACATGCCATCTCAAAGTACTTTTATTAGAACAGGACCTGGCACATACTGGGGAAATCCAGAAGTAAATCTTCCTGGCTTCCCCACAAAGTCCCAAGGTACAACCCATGTCCTTTTCCTTCATCACCAGATCACGTGTACCAATCCCAAAGTAAGTTTTAATTCTTTCTGAGCCACACTCTGTAACCTTGAACTATCAAAACAATATATTTTGTCTACTAAGAGCCACTCAATTAACATCAGCCCCACCCACTTTCTTCAACTATGTGGCAGCAATGAATCCCATAGCTGACATTTAATACATCCGTCTTCTTGCACCTAGACAAGACGTAATGGTTCGAATGCTACCAATGCCACTTCTAAGGCTCCAGGTTACATACAAGCCATCTCTTGGGGTTTCTGAGTGACACAAAAAATAGTGGATTCCTCTTTTGAACATTTAATATCATTTCAATACATGAGACCTGGAGCTTGGATATTTCTTCTCCTTCCTTGCCAGGATTCTTCTCATATACCTTCCCTGTCATTAAAGTGAGTCTGTATGGAAGAGCAAGTGGGCTTTCAATTGTTGATCTCAGCTGATCTGAAAAGACTATACAACAAAGGCCAGGTGGTGATTATATCCAGGTAGTACACACAGAGAGCAAATGTCTTGGGTTAATTATTTACATTAACATTTATTTTCCAAATGGAAGGAATCCCAATCTATGGCTTAAGCCGCGGGTCGGCAACGTGCGGCTCTTTAGGCCCTCTCCTGCGACTCCCTGTCGGATGATCCCACCACTGGCTGCTCCTGCCCCTCCCTCTCCCCTTGCCATCATTCCTCGCCTGAGAAGGGAAGGGTGATGGCGGCAGATGGAGACTCGCTCTGTATTCCAGGGCGGGAGCCAAGCACCCTTCTACTTGCCTCTTCTTCTGGCCCTTGTTGGTGCTGCATGCATCCCGGGCACTGGGGGAGACACGTGACTTTCTGCCCCAAGACTGGCTCGGCCAGCTGCAGCCAATGCTCTGCAGCATAATGGGCTTCAGGAGGAGGAGGAGACACCGTCTCCCCCATTATGAAGTGTGCTAAATTTAAGTGTGCTGTGCAAGGCGCTGCAAGAGCAGTGAGCAGCCCATAAAGGTGACGAGAGAGGTGGCGTCAGCTGCAGCCAACCCAGCCAGTGTCTTAGGGTGGAGAGAAAGACGTGCATCTCCATATTCCTCTCGTCGCCTTGGTGGGCTGCTCACTGCTCTTGTAGCGCCTTACGCAGCACACTTAAATTTAGCGCGCTTCACAATGGGGAAGACGGCGTCCCCTCCTCCTCCTGGAGCCCATTACGATGCAGAGCATCGGCTGCAGCCAGCCAATGTCTCAGGACAGAAAGTCACACATCTCCCCCAGTGCCCAGGGCGCGCGCAGCACCAACAAGGGCCAGAAGAAGAGGCAGATAGACAGGCACTTCACTCCCACCCTGGATTATGGAGCGAGTCTCCATCCACCGCCATTGCCCTTCCCTTCTCAGGGCAGGCGGGGAGGGAGGGGGAAGGCCAGCCACTGGTGGGTTCAGGCATCAGGGAGCCACAGCAGGGGGACTCTGACTCCGAATTTAAATCATCGTCAAGGCCAAAATTGACATATATATAGCCATATTAATTTGTCTCATTATATATTCCTTTTCTTTCTTTCTCTTTGCTGGGTATGGGGGGAAAGGTTTCGGGCTTGCCACATTACTAAAGTGGGAAGAGTGGAGATAGAGAGAGTTGTTTAGGCTAGGTGGTTCTCCTTCCTGTGGGAACGAATGCTGACCCTGCTGAGACCTGGAGGTGGAGATGAAGATGCCAGGCAATCGTTGATTTACTTCAATTGGGGAATGTGACTTTGGGTGGCTGTTTCTAACTTCCAATATTATGATGTGTAATTCCGAGTTGTGTCAGATCAGGAATTACAACAGACTTTGCCAATTTGATGCTTTCCTAAATAAAAAGAAAAATTGTTTTGGAAGATGGACTTTGCTCTGTTCTTTTGAAATGGTTTTCATCACTTGGAAACCTGACATTCATATGGTAAAAAGCATTCAAAGAAGAAGAAAGAACAACATCAGCAAAAAAAAACAAACCAATTTAACTCTTGGCAAAGAAAATATTAGGTTTCATCCAAATTTTCATCTTGGTACCATCACTACAAAATATACCTACACTTTGTGATCATAACCAGCGTTTCACCGTCACGGGTTTCAACATCCCTTCGCCTGCATGTCCTCCGCATATCTCAAAGGGAGACTTTGCACGCTCTTTGTCTAACAACTTCTCGGTGGTTGGTCAAATGGGGGACATTATCCATTATGTCCACCACTAGTCCATTTACAATGAGTTCAGGACCAAATTATTAATGGTAAGTGAACTCTCTTCTGGCAAATGCACTCCCAACTGTCATCAACCAAGTTGCTACTTTTGCTCGACTGTCATTGAAATTTAGAAAGAAATACTTAAATTCTTAAATGTAGCCATGGCTTTCTTTTATTGCAACCCTTCACATCTAATACTCTTTTTATCACTTTGTTTATAATTTTACTGTTATTTGATTATATTTTCTGGCACTATGCTATATGTTTGTTTCTTTTCTATTTATTTATTTATCCTGCCTTTGTTTTTAAAAATAACTCGAGGTGGCAAACATTTCTAATAATCCTTCCTCTTCCTTCTTTCCCTACAACCCTGTGAGGTAGGTGAGATTGATTGGCCCAAGGTCACCCAGCTTTCATGCCTAAAATGGGACTAGAAGTCAGACTCCCGTCTCCTGGTTTCTAGTCTGGTGTCCTAGGCACTACAGCAAACTGGCTCCATAACCTGTGGTTATACCAGAGCATTTACTTAATGCCTCCTCCCAATACTCCCAAAACATCCCTCTGCTCATACCCAAAGCAGCCCAGTTGATTTGTCTTTAAGATAATTGGGTGGGGCTGGGGCTGTCAAGCAAGGAAAGGACCGGCTGGAGGAGGGAAATGCCATTCCAACCCCAGTAGAGCTAAGGAGGGCTTTAGTTCTTCCCCTGCTCAGCTGGAGATGACGTCCACCTGCTGGGACCAGGACATGACTGGGGAATGCTAAGTGGAAAGTGGGGACGGAGCCAGGGCCACCCGGGGGCTTACCCTTCAACGCCAGGAGGGATTTTCCTTTCTCCGGGGATCCCCGAGAGCTCCACCACGGGCATTTCCTCCTCCTCAGAAGAACCGGCACTGGAGGACTCCGCATCGCTCTCAGCCAACAGGTCGACACGGGGTTTCAAGCTGCAAGGAGAAAGAGAGCAGGGTGAGAAGCTGGCAGCCTTTGCAAGATTTGCCCTTGGCAGGGCCATGGGGGCCAGGCTCACAGTCTGCCCTGGGGATTTAATTCCCTTTCCTGAGATTAAGAAGTGAATCCGAAGTGACCTTCATACAGGATGAGAATAAAAGGGATTTGTTAGCAGGGGGAGGACAATGCTGGAGAATAGAAGAGTTTCTTAAATAGCTCAGCAGGAGGTCAGTGAGTGCCCCATCACTGGAGGCTTTCAAGAAGAGAATGGACAACCATTTGTCTACAGTGGTACTATAGAGTGTCCTGCTTAAACGGGGTTGGGCCAGAAGACCTCCAAGGTCCCTTCCAATGCTGGTATTCTATGACATCTGAAAAGCCTGTATTTGAATCCTCAGCCCTAGTTGTCTTTTTCACATTTCCACCCCAGAGACAGTTGATGGACAAAGGGGTGTCACACAAATCAGCTCTTGCATTCCTCACCCTTGTCACTAATGCTCCAATCCGCAAAAACTGACCTTCCATTTGATTGCATTCTGGTGTCTTTCTTAGGCTGAACAAATTGCCAGACAAACCTTGGTAAATAATGACCTGGTGGGACAAAGAGTGTCAGGGAAGCAGCTGGGTCAATAAGTCAGGATAATGGCCATGGACTATGCAATTGAAGCCCCGAAGCTTTTAATATGCCTCCTGCCTGTAAAAGGCGGCCTTCGGTCACATGACCACAGCTGCCATCTTGACTGGTTTGCTCCTCCCCCTGTGGGTCTTCCTTTAGTTCTGCCTCTTCTGCAACGTCTCTGTCACTGGCTAGCCAGGCAGATTATGGGACTTTCATTGAAATCGATTTTCTTCTCTGACCGGGGGGGCGCAATGCAGGGGGTTCCTAGCCTTCTGCCAACAAAGCAATGGGAGGAAAAAACCAAAGCCCAGGAGAGGAGAACCCTCCCTGCTTGCCCTCCTTTTCACAGGTTTTGCCTTTTTCTGGGCAGCCCTTACACAGCACCATCTCCTCACCCAAAGCTCTTTTCACACCCAAAGGGGCAAAGGAAACCCCGCTGCAGAAAATGGGAGCCCGAGCTGCTTCTGGAGCTCTGTTGCCTCGGTCACAATGCAGCCACTGGTTGGCCTCAGCTCAGCTCTCAGGCCAGTTCAGATCAGCTGAATTCAAGACATGCAAGTCAGCTCAGCTCCGGACAAGGCCAGCTCCGGTCACACACGGGGCTTCTTCAGAGAGTGTCCCTTCAACTGACCCTAACTCTTCCAACCCAGCGTCTCACTGCAAGTTCTTTTGCAAGCTCTTCTGGCGTTTAAGTATTTCAGCAACTGAATAGCTTCCAATTTAGAACCAAGTTATTCTCAAGACATGAGGTCAGAAACTTCCTCCTTTTCTTTCATACCCTTGTTGTGAACCAGCAAAGAGGCACTTTTTTCATTGATAACAAACCTATTTCATTAATAAGCTACCGTCTCCTGAATCAGTTAATGAAATAATCATTACAAATAAAGACAGAGAAGGTGGATTTAGATGTTATGCTTTTTGTGAATTAGTGTGTTTTGTTTATAGATCAGGTTGCTATGCAAATCCAGAATAGGATTAATTCAAACATATTCCTTGTCATCCTGTCATCTGGAAAGCATTCTAAGGTAGTAAAGCAAACCAGCACACTAGTTTGCAGATGAAAAAAATGCAAAAAAAAAATCTGACTTCGTAGTGAAACTGTGGCTTCTCAGTGAGATTCTATGGTGTACTAGAGGCCTCAAAAGTAGCAGAGAAGTGCAGCAAAGTGACCACTTTCCATTTCACAAAAACTGAAAGATTCCAAAATACCCACGACCGAGTTTGGTGAAAATAACAGAAATAGTAGAGATAGAAAAATTAACTTTGATAGGTGAAATATCAACAATTACTTTATCAGTGACTTATGTACTTTTTGCTGAAAAAAGAGAAAAATTGATCTGTGATTCCTGGATTTGAAGATTAGAAAGGGGAGCTTATGGAAAGAAGGAAATTATGATGTAACTTCAGATAGAGAAGTTAACATATAAATGCATTTATAACCACTGTCAAAAAGATCAAAGCTACCTTTTTAGAAGTTGCTCTATTATTTTCTTTCTTCTTTTTTCTTTTTCTGTTTTTTTCTTATTATTCACTATTATTCCTTATTTTATTCTCTTCTAATATTTGCATTGTTTTTATTTTGTTAAAAATTATTCAATAAAATTATATTTAAAAATAAAAAATAGCAAAACAAACTTTTTCTTATAGCTGGTTGTTCCAGGAAAGAATGCGAAGACAGGCAGCACCATAAAGCTCCCAGGGCAGGTGACAATATAAACTGTTTCTGTATTCTGAGGAGGGTGGCATCTGTCCTAGGAGCTCAGCTGGCAGCTAAAAAAAGGGCCCAAGAAGCCTCACCCTTTTCTGTCCTTCTCCTTTTTCCCGTTTTCCTCCTCCAGGTCTTCTTTGCCCAGTTTATACAGGTTCATCTTGGTCTCCAGGGTCATCTTCAGGGTCCCTTGATAGGTCACCTCCATGTCCACCCAAAGGCCTGCAGTGCCAAAAAGAAGGCCAAAGGAGAGAGGACTGGTTATGGTTTGGTGCTGGGATAGGATCCGGTGCCAGCTGGGCTGGATTCCGTCTGAAAGGCCTATGGTTTATTGTATTGTGTTTCTTAAACCTTTCCTTTCTTAGTACCCGTTCCTTGCATTTGTCTGTGTGGGTTACATTTATCAATATTTACTGTATTAAAAATTAAAATTGACACATTCTTTGCTGCTACTACCACTTTTCACAATGGTTTGGTGAGATTTTAATGTTGTATTATATTTCAACATAGGCTGACACATAATTTGGATGTTATGGTCACCTGGGAGCACCTTAGGGGATCCCAGGAGTTCTAGGGACACACTTTAAGAAACGCTGCTCTAGAAAAATGGCTGCTGGAAGAAGGACGATCATTCCTGGCTAATGAACCACCCAGGAATGGACCAGGGGTTATGGCTCTACCCTGAACACAGGAAATCCCTGCTGTAATTCTGTACTCCCTTCTCTGAACGTCTAAGGTCACCGAGGGCTGCCTGGTAAATCTCCTTTCCTCCAAAGCAGATGGCTGACTCCACATAGCGCTTGAGGCCCTATGCTTGCTTTACTTTAACTCTGCCATTGCTATTTGACAGTACCCTTATTCCTTAAATTATGGCTAAATAAACCATGGCTAACAATAATGTGTAAACCCATCTAACGGTAGGTTAAGTGAAACTTTGTCCTGATTCATGTTTCATGTTTCATTCAAGCATTGTTATTTTGTTTTGGTATCAACCTTAATATATGGACAGAGGAGCATGTGACACCATGTGCATCATCATGATATCCTTGGAGACATTATCCAGACTGACATCACGACATGTGGATGGTATCACTCTGACTTTGGTGCCCGTGTGCCCAGAGGCAAGAATCATTTGTTTGGAGGCAAACGATCCCCCCACCCACCCACCCACCCAGGAACAGTTGAAGTGGCTGCTTTTGCTGAAAGAATATGGCATATCCAGGCTGGTCCTTTCTAGAGTCTGAATAATTCCTTCTTTTGTCAATTAGATTTCTTCTTTTGGTTATCAATCTTTCCCGTCCACACCATGTCCCACTATTTCCAGCTATGCAAATATGGAACAGACAACTTGAAAAAGCAAAGCTCCCTTCCAGAGGCGTCTGGAGGAAACCTGCCAGTCCAGGCTGTTCCGCTTCCAGACATTCCAGGTTCACATGGGCCATAAGAAGACAGCCATGGGAATCACAGGCTGGCCGGTCACCAAAACATACCTCGGTTATCCACAGTGGGGCTAGAAGTGCCAAGTATGTGTGGGATGGAGGTCCCCATCTCCAGATCAGTTAGGGTGAGCTCATTCATGAAATATGGCAACTGCATGAGAGCAAAGAAAGAAGGAAACAAGTCAAAGAGAGAGGAAGAAAGCTGCTGTCAGGCTGGCATTCTTTAGTAGTCAAGGTCAGGCCCCTAATGGCCACACGCAAACAAGAAAGCAAGATTCATAGAGTGTAGATTTCTTGCAAAGAAAAAGGTATTGGGTAACACAATCTTGGAAACCAGATTTGTATACTTTCTTATTATTATTTCCTTTATTGTCAGAGTACAACATGTGTACAATAAGATTGGCTGAGCATCCCTTTGTGCACTCAAAATACAACTCACAATGAGAATAGAAGTCTCTAACCCAGTCCCAACCTTATTAACTATGTGACCTTGTTGCACAATGTGCTGGCTACTATGTTGACATGCAGTTATTTTCCGTTCAGGAGTCTGACAGCCCACGGGTAGAAACTGTTCTTCAGCCTCTCTGTGCAGCTGCCTATACTTCTCTATTTCTGACCCGATGGTAGGAGAGTGAAGAAGGGCCGGCCGGGATGTGAGTCGTCCCTGAGGATTTTCCTCACTCTTCTGAGGCAGTGAGCCCTAGCGAGGTCGTCTAGTGGTATCAGGGAACAGCCCACGATGTTTTGTGCTGTGCTCACCACCCATACTTCACCTTCACTTGTCAGAGAGAACATTAAGATGCCCTTCGTGCCTTTCATCCTCTTTCTAACTGCCTCTTGCTTTGAGGTGGGAAAGTTACTATTTAGAAGATACGAAAGGAATGTGCCCCTATTCTTCTGTAGGGTTTCACAAACCTCCAGTCCCATTCCCAGAGCCAGCTAATTCTCTGATGGAACCAGCCTCAGGGCAGTGCACTGTGCCTCTAGTGCCTTTGTTGTGGTCCACTAGGAACTCAGAAGCGGGGAGGGGGGAACTTTAGCTGAGAATGATACCATATCAGTCAATCCATTTGCATCCAGAACAACAGCCTCTCTGGTTGCTTGGTCTAAATATGATGAGACAGTTTGCATGTTGTGGCCTGTCAGCCACCGGCTCCTCCAGCAGCCATACCAGGGAGTCAGGGCCAGCATCAAGGCAACCTGAGAGCTCTGAGGGGGAAGAGGGAGTGGAGCTGTCAGAGATAGAGAGGCAGAGTCTGGGCCATCTGTGAGCCCTCGGGTGGAGAGTCAACAGCCCCCAGTCTGGAGGTGGCTAATGAGGAAGAGGAGGAACAGCTGGGTCCAATGCCTGACACTCGGATGCGCAGAAGGCGGAGAGGAGAGGAGAGCAGTTGAAACCTGTGGGCCGGTCTTTGGGACAGAAGAGCCACTGCTGCTAGCAAAGCCCCACCCTAGCTCTGGGGATAAAAGGCAGGGGGTGGAGATGAATAGATGTGGCAGACAACTATTCAACACCCTGCCGGACAGACTGGTTAGTCTGCTGTGTGTGAGGTTTTGCCAGGACTGCTGGCGCTCCTAATAAAGGAATCATTGATTTAACTACAGAGGTGTCGTGTTTGGGAGCTGGGTCAGAACACCGCAGCACTCAAAAATTAAATATATAGAAGAAAGTATTGGGTGCACTCAACTGATCTGGAGCAGGGAGCTTTGCATTATTTACAAGACCATAATCTAATAATGTGTGCTGAGTTACATGACATTCTAGGCTGAAATGTTGTTGAATTTGTGACTCAGTGTGCTGTGGGAACGTAGGGTGAGGTCAGGCTGGGATTCAAAAATCCCAGCAACTGGTTCTGTGCCTGGTTGCTGGGTGGGTGTGGCCATGGTGAGCCTGGCCTACTGGAACTTCTGGGAGGGCCATTTTTCGCCTTCCTCAGAGCCCGGAGGCTTCCCTCAGGCCTCCGGGAGGACGAAAACGGACTCCCCCATTTTTTGCCTTCCCAGAGCCTCTGCGTGGACCCTGCCCTTACCTGCATCCAAAATAGGCCACGTGGAGACTCCTAGGAGGTGGGGTGAGGTGGGGTGGGGTAGATAGGGCCAACCAGTCGGTTCAACTACCAGTTCAGCAAACCAGATGCAAATTTAACATCTGGTTCGCTTGAACCAAGCCGAACCAGCTGAATCCCACTCCTGGGTGAGGTGCATGCCTACAACATGTGGATGAGCAAATCTGCTTCCAAATCTGTCTTTGGAGCCAGGCAAACAATGCCTTCTGACTTTCTCAGCCTTCTTCCTGGACATCAGGGCAGGGTTTCTTTGCTCCCTGGAAGTTTTCTCAAGAAGACAAAGGAAAGCAGCTTTTCTCACCTTGATTCTGCCCAGTTTCTTCTGAATTTTGTCTGAAACTTGATCTGCCCAATATTTTTCCCTTAGGAAGTCCCAAAACATTCGGCCAAGCATTGCATTGACCCAAACTGTAGGAGGGTTGGGGGTCAGCTTTTCATCCCCAGGGAACTGAAAAGAACAAAAGGAAAAGAAATCATTCATCTTATCAGCCACTTGCACTGGTGAGATCTAACCGCCCTTTACAGTTCTCACTCTGTAAATCAGGGGAACTGGCAAAAATAAGTGGGGGTGTTTAAGGAAAGCACAACATACATAAAAACAAGAGTGGAGTTTCCGTTGCGTAGTTATCACAAACATCTTAATACTTTTGACACCACCCCCTTTTGCAAATGTCTCTGATTGCCTTGAGATTATGTGGTATTTTATTTTGATGGTAAGATGGTATGTTTACCTTATGGGTCTGAAAGTTGGCTTTCAAAACATTTTAGCAAACTCTGAATACTTGGGGATGGTACCATCAGTTTTAATTTTTCAGCAAATGGAATGTCACACACCTTACCAGCATCCATAAACTCAGTGCATCATGTCTCCCTTGTCTTATCAAAAAAATAGAGATTTTTTTTCCCTAAGACTGAAGATCCGAGGAGATAAAATGGGGAGTTTGGGGGCAGCAATTGTGGCTGAAGCAGAGTATAAACAACTTCTAAATTGCAAAGAATAATAGATAACTTACAAAATGTCCAAGATAAATTCTCAATAATCAAAGCTCATTGATCACAACAGACAATTTTTGTTCAATTTTTGAAAAGGAGCTTTGAAAAACAATTCCTAATCTTTAAATTGAATTCGATACATTTTTAAAAAATACGTTTAACTTGTTCAATTTTATATACATATAAAGGTAGTTCTTGTTTAACAACTACCTCGTTCAGTGATTGTTCACAGTTACAACAGTCATGAAAAAGTAACTTCACAACCAATCCTTTGTAAGATCAAACACACAGTTGCAGTTTCACTTGGTAACTGCTTTTCCTGGGATTTCAGCAAGATTTCCTCACCTTTTTGGAACCGGGGCTGTCTGCTATATTGGAGCAGGACTTTGGGTCGGAGTCAGTAACTGTTGGAATGATTTGGGACATGTACACATTGTAATCCAATAAGAGTTTTTCTCGGCTGCTGATGCTCAGCACCTTGGGCTTAGTGGCAGGGAGCAGGTCTTCTGTGCTGCTGCTGCTGCGCTTGTGGGTCTCCTTTCCTGCAGGGATGGGCTGGATTATACCTGAGCAAGAGAAGGAAGGGCAGCTATAACAAAGAATGACGAGACTGGTCAGGACTGGAAGTGCAGCAATATCAAGGACATAAGGGTTTTGGTTCTGATGAAAATCACTCCAATTGGGTTTAAGTAAGAAACAAAAGTTAACCCCTCAGTAGGTTCTACTCCAATTTGGTCCTCGACGTTATTTACCTCCTAAAAAAAATCCACCTTATACTTGTTAACTGAAGAAACAGCTGCTTGGCTCAAGTGAGTCTATATGAAACCTGCCTTTTCTTTATCTATGGGTGCAGAAGAAGACAGCATGTGTAGAGGGAGTCAAAAAAGTAAAAAAACCCGCACCTTTATTATGGATGACTTTTTTATTCCCATCCACACACAGGTGGATGCTATACCATTGCACGTATTACCCTCGGCCTTAGAATGGCATCCCCCAGGCCCAGGAAAAATGTGGCAACAAAGAATTAGATTGAGATTGGGATTGGATTGGTTCAAGATAAAAACAGATGCCATTCAATTTAATTAAACAAAACATGATTTCATCCCAGAATTTCCTCATTCTGTTTCTGAAAAGGAAGAGGCAATCAATTCAAGGAACCCTAAAGAATTTACTCAAACATTGGAAAAAGAAATTGACTTCTTTTTTAAATAGAATAAAAGAGAAGATATTTCACTGCAAAATGTATGGGATACAGCTAAAGCGTATTTCTGGGGACTAGCTATAACTTATACAGGGAGGGGGGGGGGAAATAGCAATAACAAAAGACACTAGAAGAACACAAAAGATTAGAATTAGAATTACAGAAAGAACCACCAAAAAAAGAACTTAAAAAAATCAAATGGAAATAATAAAATACAAATTGAATCTAATGGAAAAAGAATTGGCTCAAAAATTGAAAGTACAAAACAAAACTTTTTTGAAAACGCTAATAAACCAGGTAGATGGTTAGCCTTTAAACTAAAAAAAGAGAAAGAAAAACATTGATATATAGATTGGTAGATGAGAAGGGAACTCTTCATTACCAAAATGAAAATAAAAATAAAATAATTCAGGATTTCTATGAAAATTTGTATGGTCAAGAAAAAATTTCAGAAGATAAAATAAAACAGTATTTGGAAAAAGCTGAATTACCTTAAGTGTCTGAAACAGTGAAAGCCATGTTAAATGAAACAATAACGATGATGGAACTAACAGGCAATCAAGAGACAAAAGAATAATAAAACACCAGGGCCAATGGATTACCAGTGGAATTCTATAAGCATCGACAAGACACTTTAGGACTGTCAATGCTGGAAGTTTATAATGAAGTATTGTTAGAAGCTAAAATACCAAATACTTGGACAGAAGCAAATATTACTCTTATTCCAAAAGAAGATTCAGACGTAATGCAGATTAAAAATTATAAACCAATATCATTATTAAATGTTGTTAAGAAAGTAAAATATTTAGTAATTCATTCAACAGCAAGATATCCTACCATCAAAGAAGACAATTACATCAAACTCCTGCAACAAATTAAATCAGACTTGGAGAAGTAGAAAAATTTACAACTATCCTTGATAGGAAGTGGAGCTACTATACAAATGAATATTTTGCTGAGATTATTATATTTGTTCCAAACAATACCAATAAAGCTGAAAAAAAAGACTTTGAGGAATTAAATAAAATGATGTCAAAATACATTTGGCAAGGGAAAAAAGCAAGAATAAGTCTGAAAATGTTACAAGATTCTAAAAATAAAGGGGGGGGGGGTTGGGTTGCCAGATTGGGAGTTATATTATCAGGCCTTTGTATTTACGTGGGTGAAAGAATGGATAATTTGAGGCACAGACAATTATTAACATTGGAAGGACATGATCTGCAATTGGGGTAGCACACTTTTTTATGGTGTGGCAAAAATAAAATACATAGATATTTTCAAAGACATTATGTTAGTATGGGCAAAAATTAAAGAAAAACACTGCTGGAAAATACCAGTCTAGCTTTTCATGATGGAGGCACTGATACATCCGAATATTATCAATATGGAAAATATTACAAGGTATAAGGACATCTTGAATGAAAAAGGGGAATTTAAAACTAAGCAAGAATTGAATAGTCAAGGATTGATCTAGCATGGTGCCTGCATGTGCAAATACAGTCAAGATATGAGAAAGATGCTAAAATGTACAGTTTCTATAAAGAACCAACAGAACTTGACCAAGTATTAACAGGGACAGATGAAAAACTAAGTTTAAAAATCTATAGCTCCTTACTGAGTACCAAAATGCAAGAAGAGCAAGTTAAGAAAAATGATAGCATGGGCTAAGAATTTTGGTTATACTATAGAATTAGAGAAATAGCAGAAACTATGGGAAATAAATTATAAATTAACAATGTCAACTGCATACAAAGGAAATTTATATAAAATGTTATATAAATAGCACTTTCCACCTGCAAGATTAACAAAGATGTTTAAGGATATGTCTGCTAAGTGCTGGAAATACCGGACTCGTATTGTCACATGTGGTGGACATGCCCAAAGGCAAAAAAAATTGGACAAAAATACACATGTTAGAAAAAATAGTAAAGCAACATATAGATCTAAAGCCAGAAATATTTTTGTTGGGTATTTTACAAGAAAAATATAATAAAAGGAATACACATCTAACTTTACATGTATTAACAGCAGCCAGCATTGTGCTTGCACAACAATGGAAAAATGAAGAGATCCCTACAGAAATTGTATCAGAAAATATTCAAATGTTCAGAAATTGATAGATTAACACTTTAAATTAAGGAGAAAGAAAAAACTGAATATATTGTAACATGGCATTTGTTTTATCAATAGAAACAGAAGTTAGAAATCTAAAAGTACAAGCGAAGGTTTAATTACAATGAAAAATTACTAAAATGGATAAGTAAATACTACTACTATCATGTGATTATTACTAATATTAAGAATATTATTCTTATTATTGCCTATATCTCAAACTCAACTGTTCTCTGACAGCGCACTGTTTATATAGATATTGATTTTTTATGTTTTACATTGTTAAAAAAAATGAAAAATATACAACAAAAAATTCAAGGAACCCTGGGAGTTGGATCCATGGTTCGCAGCCTGCTTTACCTGAGAGGAGTTCACCTTGGCTAGTGTGGTGTAGCTCATGGTGTTCAGGTTGGCAGGCCCTTAGGAGATATTGGTACCACTCTTCCTTATCCCTACCCGTTCTGCCAAAGAGATAAAGTGTCCTTTCTTGGACCTCAGCTGGGCATTGTCCTGATACGTCTTTCTTCTTTGGGTTCTTTTCTCCTGGAGAGTCTACTTCTTGGTCTTTTGTTGCTGGTGCTTTGGTCTTCAGATCCACTTCTTTTGGGAAAAGAATGCATATGGGATATTTTTTGTTCCATGTCCTTTTGCGAGCCAGCCCAGGTGGGAAGAGGAAGACCTGAAAAATAACAGACGATTTAAAGTCACAAGAGAATCAAGTCATTTTCTCCATGAAAAAGCAGCTTGAATTACCATAGCAACCTTTTCACAACCCAAATGCTATTGCATGGCCTGACAATCCTCCCAAGGAGTCCTATGTGTTCTATCTTATGAACTTTGGTGTTTGAATCCCACGAAACCTTGCCTTAGAATGCCCAAATCCTGTGATCTCATAGTAAGAATGATTATTCTAAGACATCTCCCATAAAGTTTCCCAAATCGCACAAGAATGGATCACTCAATGAGTTCCTAGCCATTTCAATTTTAACTTTCTTCTGAGACAGTTTTGTGGGGTAGTAGCTGTTTTGTGGGGTATGACAGCTAAGAAACTAAAGGCAAAGGCAAAAGAAATGCTGATAATGTGGAGCACTTAAACATTTAAATTAAATGACCTTCCTTTTGATTGAATACCTTATTAAAAACCCAGGGTCCAGCTTGAATCAGTGCAATAGGAAGAAAAGGACTTTAATCCCTTCTGGATTGCATTAGAAGAAAGGCTTCATTTGCATCAAGGAACGGGAGATCCTGTGAGGTCTCAAATACCCCCCATTTATCTAAGGGGCACCTCTTACGACAGAACCGTATCTGCAGATGGGGGAATGAAAGGATGAAAGCTCTCCTGGCCTCTCCTACAAATTTCAAATCTGTACTTACTACACATACCCACCACCCCATCAGATACATTATTATGATTCTTATGATTCCTTATGATTGACAGCATTTGCACCAATCCCTTGTGTGTCCAATCACACTTGGCCAATAAAGAATTCATTCGTTCATTCATCTATCTTACCTTAGCTCCACTCATATCATAAAGTCGGTGGGTCAAAAAAGCCACCTCAACGTTCTCTTCCCCAAAGGTGGCTCGCCGAGGGATGCTGCTTTGGGGATAAGACAACGTCAGGTTGGAGTTTTCTAAGGTCACAAATACGGAATGGGTCAGAGAAGGATGATAAATTTCAGGATCATAAAAATGCATTTCGTTCATCCAACCCTGGAAAATGAAGAATTAATTTTAGTCAGGGAATGTTCAAAAGAAGAGTAAAAACATATCCATTATATTTTCAGCACCATTGTAACTTTGGCAGTTCACTGAACAGAGCAGTTGTTAAACATGGTCTGCCTGAATTTCCTTTCTTGAAGAAGCTCAGCCTTCCATAATCATTTCCCTTTTCCTGTACAATTAAAGAGCCTGTTTTCTAAAGAAAAGAAGCAAGTTCAGAAGCCAGCCAGCTCTGGGCTTCCTCCCACCAGTGACCCCATCCTACCTTGAGCACATGGAGGTCCCATGGCTGCTGAGGTATCACTTGTAAGGGCAGCATGCCCTGAGGAGAGGGCTTTCTCTGTGGGGACAGGGCACGCTTTGGCACCAGCAGCAAAATAACCAGGAGACCAAGAAGGAACCCACTGGCTAAGCCAAGGCAGAGGCCGGAGATATAAGGAGGCAATGGGAGGACCAGGTAATTGTAGGCCAAGATGGCAATCCAGGTAAGAACTTTACATGGCACTGGGCTGCAACATTTGGGGGGCTGGACTGCCTCAAGAGGTGAGAGAGTCTGCATGTCGCCAGCGGGCTTGCATTTTTTCTCAGCCGTCTCAACCACCTGGAAGACCTCCCCAGAGGGACCCTCTTCATGCTGGCAATGTGGAGAAGAGGAGTCCCACTTCTGCTCTTCCATCTCCCCTGTCCCCAATGAGGTGGTCTCAGCCCAAACTGTCTCATGGAGGGGATGTTCCAAATTGCTCTCCAAGAGGGGAGACCCCTTGAAATGATGAGAAAGGAAATCAGCCCCTTGCTGGTGCCCGGAGAGGGGTAACCGGAGTTTAGGGGACATGTTATTCTCATCCCCAATGATTTCCCTGAGCCTGCTGAGTGGCTCCTGCTTGGCTTCCGAAAACCTCCTTTTGGTGTCCTCAAACTTGGCTTCCTGAGCCTTGAAGAAGCTGCCCTTGGGAGAATGATTGGGAGATGATGGAGCAGTCCTGGAATCACCATTTTTTTTCCTGGGCTGGGTGATTTGTCTCCACAGATGAACATTGAGCTTAGAGTCTGATTTGGACAGTGTCACCTCGGGCTCCAAGTGAGAAATTTCAGTGGAAATGGATTTGACCAAGCTCAACAAAGGCTGGGGTTTGAGGGATGGGCCTTCCCGGGACTCAATTACAGTTGAGAGGGATTTCACCAAGTGGATGAAGGGTTTGGGGCTGTGTGAGTTTTCCAAGCCAGTTGATCTCTGATATGGTGAGTGAACTGGAGACAGGGAGTGAGAAATGGGTGAGAAATCTGGTTCAAGGGGAAACAGAGGAGAGGATGGTCCACAGAAGGGGTGCTCTTTGCAGTCATCTTCCTCAAAACTGTCGGCTGGGTTTGGAGCTGGAGCTTCCTCATCATCTAAGGCAAAGATCAGCTCATTTCCATATGTATCTTCCCACACAATGTCCTTTCCAGGCTCAGCAGCTGAGCAATGGCTTAACCTTTGGGAAGGATGGCATGTCTCTTTCCAGGGAGGGCAAGAAATATTTGCTGTAGAAGGATCTGAAGACATCTGAGGATGGTCAGTCATCTTTCGTATCTTCCCTGGGACTGAGCCTATGGAATAGGAACAAACACAGAAGCTGAGAAACCTTAAATCCCAACCTAGATTCCTTCAAAGCAGCCATTAATCATTCATTTAGCTTGTTCATGTTGACTCCTCACATCCCAAAGTAACACTTGTGATGCCATTCGGCCCACAGATATGCTGTAATCTAGAGATTCCGAGGTTCCATGAAGAGGAAGAACAGATGACTTCCTCTATATAATTTTAAGCCAGAATTTCTAACCACAATTTCTTGAACAAGCTGCAATAGCCTGGTATATTCATGGTGCTTAGCCATCAACAGGCATGTCCCCAACTCAATTAAGAAAAAAAAGAACTTTATGGCTGCTTATCACATAAATCAGTCTTACTTAATCGCTTTTTCAACTTCAAAATTAGATCTGAGAAAATGATTTAACAACCGATCCTATGTTCACACTGTTTGGCTGCTTAATCAATCATTCTGGTTTGACACAGTATAATTAAAGTAGGCTAATCTACAATACAGGTAGTCCTCGACTTACAACCACAATTAAGTCCAGAATTTATGTTGCTAAGTGAGAAATTTACTGTGAGTTTTCCCCATTTTATGACTTTTCTTGTCATATTTGTTAAGTGAATTACTGCAGTTGTTAAGTTAGTAATGTTGTCTCTAAGGGATTAGAGACATTTAACGGTTACATTACCTCAACGGCAAAGACTTTGACACAAACACACACACACACACAAGAGAAAAGAGAAAAGAGAAAAGAAAAAAGAAAGGGAAAACGGAACTCTCCGGTTTACACATCCTGGTCACTCTCACCATAAATCTCAATTAACCTAAATTAGGAAAGGCAAAAATCTAGAAGGGGAGAAAGATCAATGTTTTCTTTTAATACCCCTATATTAGCCAAACTGTTTTTTTTCAGCTTCGTTGCTGATTAGTGTCCGTTCCTCACACAACCTGCACACACGCCTTTTCTTCATCCCTGCCTGGATGGGCCATTTTTCCCAATCCCAAGTTTCCGCCTCCCACATGGAGATCTTGGTGGGACTCTTGACTCTGAGCCATTGTCTGCAATGAGACTCCAAGGTTCCTTTCCTGGGTCTCTCACAAGCCACAGATTTATTCTGCACCAGAGGTGGCATTCAGCGGGCTCTGACCAGTTCTGGAGAACCGGTAGCAGAAATTTTGAGTAGTTCGGAGAACCGGCCAATCCCACCTCTGACTGGAGATTTTACAATATCCTTCTCCTGCCAGGCCCACCAAGCCATGCCAACAGAACCGGTAGTAAAAAAAATTGAATCCCATCACTGATCCGCACCATGAGGTGAAGGTACCTTTCAGAGTGTGGACTGTCGCCCTGAGTTCTCAGGCAAAGGGCCTGGGAGGACATTAATCAGAGTATGAGCCCCTCCTTTTCTAATTAGGAGGACTCTGCCCAGTGATTCCCTGGAGCGACCTTCTCACTCACTTCTCAGTTTCCCTATTCACACAGTCTCTCTCTCTCTCTCTCTCTCTCTCTCTCTGCTCTAACAGAAGATCCTGCGCTCCAGCCAAACCCCATTGCTTTCTAGAGTCTGTAGGTCATGATCCTCTGGGACTAGCAAACAGCGGTTAGAAAAAGCATGGAGGGATCCAGCTGAGATTGGGAGAAGGGTCCTCTTGGTCACAAACAGGCATACACACACTCCCCTCACTCTCCTGGGCTTCAAAAGCTAAAACATAGAGGTACTCACCTCCTTTCCAAGCAGCCGTTGAGTTCAAGACTCCTTTTACTACCCTTGTTCCAAAGAGAAAGGTCTGGGGAATCCACCCACAGACACAAGGGATCTGCTGCCAGCAAAGACGGAGGTTTACCCGGGCCTGGTCTGTGGGTCAGGTTAGCTTGGAGTCCCATCTGGCATGACAAATTATTGGAAGAAAAATCCAGTCTGGTTCCAAGCTGGGAGAAAGTTGCTGGAAATAAAATGAGGCTGGCTAAAGGAAAGAATTCATGAAAGAATTCATTTCAGAGTTCATTTGGATGCCAGAAACTTCAGTGACAGCAGCATGTTTCATGGGTGGCTGACAAAATGGGGTTGAGATAGGTGGGCTTTTATACATTCTTTGGAGCTTTGTGATTAAGAATGTGTCCTTTAATATTTTAATGGCAGTTGCCAGATTCCCAACCCCATGGGAATGTAGAGTCATGGCCGGCTCTATGGGCAAAAGGGGGAATACACATCCTAGGTTTTTGTCCTAGTAATCTTGTCAGCTCTGGCTTCCCTAGCCATGTTGCATATTTGGAGTCTCTGCTTATGAATAGATTGGCCCTGTCTGTCTTCCTATGCCTAGATTCAGGTAACTGAAAAAAATCCTTTCTAAAAACACATCAGAATACTACATGTTCTATTGTGAGCTCGGTCTATCATTTGGAAAACAAGTAAGATCACTCAAACACCAACACCCTGTCAACTGTCCAGCTGGAGGTTCCAAAAGGAGACTTCCTGGGACACTGTGCTTCCCAAAAGGAAAACTACACTACATTGGCACAGAAGAAACAATACCGGCTCTGGTTTTCCCGCACACAAGAAACTTGCTCTTTCCCTCTGGCCATCCCCCTCAGTTCCTTACTTTGCTCAATTAAACCCGCTTTTTTTGTTACGGGAACAGTCTGGATCTCTCAAACCGCTGTGGTGTGGGACCTTGAGGTTGGCAGCAGGGTCCCTCGATCTGCAGGCTGGCATTCCGTTCCCTCCCTGACATACCATCCACCCCCATCCCGACTGTTGTCAAGCTGAGAGCGAAGAAGCAACCAGGTGAAAGAGGGAATCGCTCTTGACACACCTGTAGAGTCTGCCTGTGATTCAGCTAAACACTCACCCGATTCATTTTGTTAGAACTTGGCCAGGGACCAACTTTCTAATACTTTTTATACAACTCATTTCACTACTTTTTAAGACTTTCAAATATATTTATTTCAGTCTGGAATGTAGATTTTAATTTGTTTGTTTGTTTGAATTTTGTTCTTTGTTAGCTGGCATTAATTGTTAATAGGCTGGGCAACTGATAGAGGAAGAGAAGGAGCTAATTTTTGCAAATTGAGAGTTTAGCAAAGAGTTTGAATGCGAATAAGACTTTTTGTTTCTGTGCTTACAGCTGTTCCAGATTACTTCTCATGAATAATAGAGAAACAAACCGCCAAAAATGGACTACTTGCAATAAAATTGTAGTATAATTCTGAGGGGTGAAATTTCCTGATTTCCTTACATGCATTTCAGCATCAACATGCATTTTTTTCACCTCAAAATATTGTATACATTTGTTCCAGGTTTTGTGGCTTGAGAATAAGTCGAAAATTCTAGTTTCAGAAGTTTACTTCTTGCAGCCCAGGAAATGTATTTAATTCAATTCTAATGGAAGCATAAGTTGCTTGGCACTGCTTTAAAACATGTATCTCAATAAGCATGGTGATTTGTTAAGGAAAGAAACTAGAATCTAGGGATGTTTGGTTTTTAATTTGAAAATTCATGAAAATAATAGTACTAATACTCGGCCTCTCTGAGATTGGCAACAAGACCAAGGAATATTCATTCCGAATTTTTTTTACCAGAATATGAATTTAACTGACATGTAATTTAGAAGCGTCATCTCACAACTACACATCATAAGGGTCTTTCAGAGTTTTGGGCACAATGGTCACAGTTCCCACTCCTCAAAAAGTTCGCATATTTCCAGACAACTTTGGGAAGCTGAAATGTTCCCTGTGCGCCAAAGCTAAAAATATAAGATGTAGCATCACCTTTTCTACCGCTTCGCACCCTTCTCAGAATAAAGAGCAAGGGTAAAAGGATTGAAAAATTTATGTCATTCTCAAATAAATCAAAATGAAATGGGAAATTAATCCTGTGCAATTGTGGGTCCTTATCTAACTACATATCAATCCCATTAATGGGCAGAAAGGACACAAAGATTCTGCACCAGGAAGCTTCTGAAGATCTTTGGATCTTGCAAAAGATCTGGCACTTACTTATTTACTTTAATTATTTATTTACTACCTTTATTATTTTTACAAATAACTCAAGGCAGAGAATACCATACACCTTCCTCCTGTTTTCCCCAAAACAACAAACCTGTGAAATAAGTTGGGCTGAGAGTAAGTAACTGGACCAAGGTGACCTAGCTGCTTCCATGCGAAAGTAGGACTAGAAGTCACCGTCTCCCACTTTCTACATTGGTGCCTTGACGGCTACATTTGATGCTACCTTTGGGTGCAAGTTTTAAAATGAAAGCACAGCAGATGCTTCTGCTTTAAAAAAGAGGGTGAAAGAGCGAATATTCTAAACTGAGAAGCAAGACAGAGGAGCTTCACAACTATTTCCCCTTGGCTGAACAGCAGAATAGAATGAGGATCCACTCAGGTTTTTGTATCAGTATTTTTGTGCAATCAAAGGGCTAGAAAACTTCAAAAAAACAACAACAACAGGAAACAAGGCTGGCTTGGCTATCATCTTTAGATTGATGCAAGCAGGGGAACCGTTTCTCCAAGCTCCTCTGGCTGCAGAGATCATCTCAATCAGAATAGAGCTGGAAGGGACCTTGGAGGTCTTCTAGTCCAACACCCTTTTCAAGCAGAAGACCCGAGACCAGGGATGTCAAACTCAAGGCCAGCAGGCTGGATCAGGCCTGCGGAGTGCTTAAATCTGGCCCGCAAGGCAAGCCTGGAAGTAGCATCCTGCAGTTCCCAGTTTTTGGCCTGGACAGCCTCCTACACCACTCTGCCGGCCAAAACGGGGGCCCCTATACACACCACTTTGGCCAGCAAAGGGCTATAGGAGCTTTCAAGGCTGAAAACAGGGTGTGGGGCCCCCCGCACATGACCCCCATGCCCCATTTTGGTCGGTAAAGTGTTGCAGGAGGCATCCATCCTATCTCCCCTCCAGCCGGCTCACAGTAAACCACAATGCTGATCCAACCCACAAATAAATCCAGTTTGACACCCTTGCCCTATACCATTTCAGACAAGTGATGGTGTCCAGTCTCTTCTTAAAACCTCCAGTGATAGAGCACCCATAACTTCTGAAGGAAAGCTGTTCCTCTGGTTAATTATCCTCACTGCTAAGAAGTTTTGCCTTAATTCCAAGTTGTTTCTCTCCTTGATTAGTTTCCATCCATTGTTTCCTGCCCTGCCCTCTAGTGCTTTGGGAAATAAATTGACCCTCTCCTCTTTGTGGCAACCTCTGAAATACTGGAATACTATTATGCCCCCCTTAGCCCTTCTTTTCTCTAGACTAGTGAAACCCAAACCTTGCAACCAAGGAGTGTATTAGCTTTTTGGTGGTGGCCACACACTGCTGGCTCATGTTTAAATGATCATCCACTAGGACTCAAAGGTCCCTCTCACAATTGCTGTTTTGGAGTCACGTTTTGCCTAATCTGTACCTTTGGTTTTTCCTGCCTAAGTGTAAAAGTGGCACTTACTCCTTTCATCATGAAGTGCTTTGAGAAATTGGTCTGCTGGCACATCGTTTCTGGTCTTCCGCATACATTTGATAAACACCAGTTTGCATACACAAAAAGTAGATCTACAGAGGATGCTATAGCCATCACTCTTCACACTGCTCTGACTCATTTAGAACAGCAGGGGGGCTACGTGAGGATGCTTTTTGTGGATTTTAGTTCTGCGTTTAACACAATTCTTCCACATAGACTAGTGTCTACACTTCTGGACCTTGGGCTTTCTAATTCAATCTGCCTTTGGATTATGGATTTCCTGTCTGGATGCTCACAGAGGGTCAGATTAGGTAATCATACCTCTTCAGCCCTTATTCTTAACACTGGTACATCACAGGGTTGCGTGTTGAGTCCCTTACTCTATACTCTTTATGTGCATGATTGCATTCCCATTCATGCTAGTAATGCTATTGCTAAATTTGCAGAGGATACAACAGTGGTGGGACTTATCTCTGGGAGGGATGAGTCTGCCTACCGAGATGAGGTGGACCGGTTGCTTTTGTGGTGTGGAGACAATAACTTGGTCCTCAACACCAATAAGACCAAGGAGCTTATAGTGGATTATAGAAAGAACAGATTTTATATATTAAAGAGACCACCCCCAGCAAAATTGATTTATACCGATGATGATGGAAGAATACTAATGGTGGAAATAATGGACTATAATACGAAAACACTCCTGATTGCAATCTATGCTCCAAATGACAAACAAGAAGAATTCTACAAAAAATTACATATGAAAATAATTGAACTGGACTAAGCTAATATAGTTATGATGGGAGATTTTAATGGAATTGTAGACAATAAATTGGACTATACAGCACAGAAAACAATAAAGCAAAACAGAAAGACACTCCCTAAATCTTTTTTTTAAATGGTAGATGAAATAAACTTGAAAGATACATGGAGAGAAAGAAATGCTAAAACTAAACAATATACCTTCTATTCAAATAGACACTTATCATGGACCAGAAAAGATATGATATGGATGTCAACAGAATTAATAACTAATATTCAAGAAATAAATATTGAAACAAGTACTTGGGGCAGATCACAATCCAATGACAATTAAATGGAAAGGACAAAAAAGAAGATCTAGATCAGGGGTTCCCAATCTGGGGTGCTTGCACCCCCTGGGGGGGTGCGAGACGATATTCCAGGGGGGGCGAGAAAAGTCCAGGTAAATAATAGGATATTGGCTATATGTGGGCATTTTTATTTATTATGCAATGGATTAACTTTGTTTTCATTTTAGAGTTAAGTATCGTTATTTAGTGGCCGTCACACACATAGCTGAAAAGATTCAATCCTACCATATATTTAATGCGTTCAGTAGTTCCTAAAGTCTAAATTTCAGGGGGTGAGAGGTTCGAGTGAAATTTCTTTAGGGGTGCGGGGCGAAAAAAAGGTTGGGAACCACTGATCTAGATGGACATTAAATAATACTATTTTAAAGGAAAAAGACTTCACACAGTGGATGGAGAAAGAATTGGCCTTTTTCTTTAAGAGAAAACAAAAAAGAAGATACATCAATTCAGAATGTATGGGATACAATGAAGGCATATGTTAGAGGCTTGATAATAGACTATACAAGGAAAGGAATACTATGAAAAGACTAGCCTCTAAGACCTTAGAGCAGGGGTGTCCAACCTTTCACCTTCTCTGGTCCACATTAGAAGATGAAAATTTGGTTTGGGCCGCACATAAAATAAAATAACAGTAACGATACCTGATCATCCAAAAAAACCATAGAAAACATAGTTAACATATTAAATGTATTTGGAAATTAAGTTAGTGAGATGTTTTTATTATTTATTATTAATTATTTATTTAAAATTATTTTTTTTTTTTCATGGTTTTTTTATCACGGTTTTTTTATCACAGTTTATTTTCCGGCCAAATTTTGCGTGTGGGGGGGAGAAAGCTTGCTCGCCTCGCGCCTACCTCTCCTCCTGCAAATGGCCCGGCTGGATGAGGCAGGACTGGAAGGCAGAAGCAGCAGCGGCGGTGGGGAGAAGAAAGACTTAAAAAATATTTAAATAATTTTATTCATCCTGATCAAAATGGATTTCTGCCCAAGAGACAAATTAAAGACAATATGAGAGTAATCTTGGACACCTTGGAATATTACGAGGCACATCCTGAAAAACAAATGGTTCTGATATTTCTAGATGCACAGAAGGCATTTGATAATGTGAATTGGCGATTCATGTTATTACTGTTGGAACAGATGGGTTTTGCTAGAAAATTTATTCAAGCAATAGAAGCTATATACGATAAGCAAATGGCAAAGGTAATGATAGAGGGAGAACTGACAGAATCTATCAATATAAGAAAAGGAACAAGACAAGGGTGCCCACTATCACCTTTGCTGTTTGTGTTAACTTTGGAAGTGCTAAACAGAAATATTAGAGATGAAAAGAATATAAAAGGAATGAAAATCAAAAAGGAAGAATTTAAGCTAATAAAGATAAGACAAAGATCTTGACAAAGAATATGCTATTAAGACAAAAGGAAGAACTGGCAGACCTACTGAAAATTCAGGTCACGAATAAGATCAAGTACTTGGGGATATATTTGACAGCAAGATGTAGTACATTAAAAGAGAATAATTATATCAAACTTAAACAGCAGATAGTGCTAGATGTGGTGAAATGGGAAAATTTACAACTGTCACTAATAGGGAGAATTTCAACAATCAAGATGAATATATTACCCAGAATTTATATTTGTTTCAAACAATTCCAATTAGACTTAGAAAAGATTACTTTGAAGATTTAAATAAAATTGTGTTGAAATATATATGGCAAGGTAAGAAAGCGAGAATAAAGTTAAAACTTTTGCAAGATGCTAGAATTAGAGGAGTATTTGGTTTGCCTAATAGGGAGTTGTACTATCAAGCTACAAATCTGATGTGGGTTAAGGAATGGATAACACTAAGAAATACTAGATTGTTGACATTAGAAGGACATGATTTGTTGTTGGGGTGGCATGCTTTTTTATGGTATAAAGGAACTAAAACAGGTATTTTAGAAGACATTATATACAGGAGTCTCTGTGGTTAAACTGGGAGAAGATAAAAAGACAATATTATTTCAAAATTCCAGTCTGGCTATCGATTATTGAAGCATTTTCTTATCCTATAATATACAAAAAGGAACAAACAGTTAGATATGGTGAAATATTGAATGAAAAGGGTGAACTCAAATCTATACAAAAACTAGAGGAACAAGGTATAAAGATGAATTGGTTTTCATATGCGCAAATACATTCAAGGTATGATAAAGATTCTAAAATGGAAGGTTTCTGTGATAAATTGACTGATTTAGATAAGATTTTGACAGGTACTGATGAAAAGGTGATTAAAAAATTGTATGGATATTTATTGGAAATTAAATTAGAAGAACAAGTTAAAGAAACTATGATTGCTTGGGGAAATTTGGATATGGAATTTTGGATATGGGATTGATTTAGAGAAATGGCAGAAATTGTGGTCTCAAAATTATAAAAATGACAATGTCAACAGCATATAAAGAAAATTTGCATAAGATGTTTTACAGGTGGCATTTCCCCCGACAAGAATAGCAAGAATGTTCAAGAATAAATCTGAAAAATGTTGGAAATGTCATCAGACACCTGGCTCATATTACCATATGTGGTGGACTTGTGCAGATGCTAAAAAATACTGGACTAAAATCCACATGTGGTTGGAAAAAATGACAAAAAAACATATAGATTTGAAACCAGATATATTTTTACTGGGAATTTTACCTGAAATATATAGTAAAGACTTGAAATACCTGATTGTAAATGTATTAACAGCGGCTAGGATTGTATTTGCTAAAAACTGGAAAAATGAGAAAATACCATGACAGGAGGAAATCATTAAGAAAATATTGGAATGTGCTGAAATGAGTAGATTGACATTTGAAATTAGAGAACAAGAGGATAAACAATTTTATAACATTTGGGATCTTTTCTATCAATGGTTCGACAATAAAATACAGTAATGAAATATGTAGACTTTCAGAAAATAATAAATATATAAAGATGTACTTCTTTCTTATTATATCTACAAAATGATTTTAGGATAGATTTGGGATGTTAATATGAACTGTTATAAAATAAACTAAGTAAATTATGATTATCTTATAAAACACGAATGAATAAAAGTATAGTCAAATGATTAATAATGATACTAAGGTATTTAATTTTTGATTGAAAATATGAGATTATATGCAATGTAATTGTAATTGAAGACTACGAAATGGAAGCACAAAACAATTTGTAAACCAACTGGCACACTGTATGTACACATATGGAAGATAGTTTGATGTTTTTATGTTTTGTTTATGTTTGTTTTTAAAAACCAATATTTTTTTTTAAAGAAAGGGCAGGCAGCGACCTCTTTCATCTACAAAGGCCTTTCCTCCTCCAGATCCTTCCCTTTGGCAGGGGGTCAACTGGGCAGGGGGGGGGGGTTGCAAAGGAGGCGCTGCAACCTGCCTCCTGAATGGAACCAGCACTTCCAGGCGCAACAGGGAATCTGCAGCTGGTGGGGAATAGGTGGAAGCATTCCCTCCCAAGGTGGAGAAGGAGGGACAGACCAAGTTTGAAACTACCCCCCCACCCCCCCCAAAAGAGTGCATCACCTCTGGTGCAAAGCCATTTGTGTCTCGGAAAGGGGAGTTTACAACCTCCTTTCCTCTTTTTCATTATTCTCAGGTTTCATGGAGTGAGCGTCACATTCCTTTTCCTAAGTTATTTGCTTAGCATGAAAAGTAAACGACATTCAAAGAAATTTGTCCTTGTGTGGGATACTTAGAGTCGCCCTTCTCTATCACACTCACATACACAATCCCTCCCTGCTTATAAACCCTTCTCTACTTTTTTTCCTTTGCAGCAGTTTATCCAATAAGAAGTTATGCTTTTCTGATTTGGCCTCTGAATTCCGCAAAGAGCACATTTGAAGCCTGCATCCTGCAATGAGAATGGAATGGAATGAAATAAAGCTTGCATATATCTGCCCCTCATCTTTGCCAAACTCACCAATCTTTTCCGACCCTCCAGCCCAGATCGAGGCTCCTTGGGGGTCACCCCACGGCGGGGATCCTCTTCATGTGGCTTGGCAGCTGCAGGCCACCAGATTATCTCCCTGCTTGAATGGGAGCGCTGTAGCTCGCCCTGATGCTCTTGGCTTGTGCCTTGACCGCATCAAAGTCCAGCTTCCGGGATCCATATGCCACTGCTGCTGCCGTTCCCTCCAGGGCTGCCACCCTGCACTCAAGCCCCAAACATGGAGCGTTTTGGATGCCCTGGGAGCTGCCTCAGTGCAGGCTGCTGCTGCTGCTGCTGCTGCAGCCTGGGTCCATCTGCAGGAGAGGGCTGCTTCCGAGGAGTGTCATGCCCCATTAATCTGGGGTGAGCCTGGCAAGTCCCCTTGAAGTCTAGGTAATTCAGAGTCATGCTGCTTGCAGCCTCTAGGAAAGGAAGGAGAAACACAGCAGAAATCACTTTCACACACCGATGATCTGGCAGGGACTGAAATTAACTCCAGGGCTGTCCTGGTTCCCACCTACTTTGTGTCCTACTGTGATGGGTCCTAAAAACAGGCATCTTTCTAGACCCCTGACCTTATTCCAAGTGCCCCCCTCCATGGTGCACTCCAGTCCTCCCCCCTTCCACAGCCTATCAGTAGCAAGATAAGCTGAGCCTGCCAATCCTGACCGATGGATCAGCTTCCCTCCCTCTGCCCCACTTGCCATGTGCTCAGCTCTTTCTCCTACAGCCCATCAAGGGAAACAAACATGCACAGAGGCCACTCGGCCATCCAGAGCCCTTGTAAGGATTTTGTTGTGGGGGCTCATGTTCTCAAAAATGGCTTCCCTGCCTGCAATTCCTGTTCTTTCCAGCTAAACGCCAAGTCCTTCCCTTCCTATTAGGAGCTTAAGGAGGAACTGGCTCCTGATCTTAAGGTGCCTTGTGGCCCATGGGAGCCATTACATGCAAGCCCCCCCCCCCTTCCAAGGCTTGGCCTGCCAGTAGAGCAGCTCTGCTTCAGAGCCAAAATCCCAAAATAGGGAGGGGGGTTAATCCCCGGGTTTTAGACAACTGTTCAACGCTGGAGGAGAGAATATCTTAGTTGCATTTGCACAACACTCTTTGATTATAGATTTGTACCCTTTTCTGGTGTGTATGTAACCTAATATACTAATGCACTAAGCTCCCAAAAACCCTGCCCTGCCTAACAGCTTAGTATGTTATGTAAAAGAAAGCCTGTTGTGCAAATGCCTCAGCTAAATCTTTACTCAGCTTGGGGGGAGTACAACTGTGCAATTGAAGCTCTGCCTAATTGCAGTTTTCACTGCCATTGTGACTCTTTCACAACGTTGAACTCTGCTTGCTTAGCATGTTAGCACCTGCCTTCTGAATAGGACTCCCCCTGGCCATACATTGAGTTGTCATAATGTTCTGCAAGGCACTGGATACCTGGCCGCTCTCCTAGACTTTGGGCAGGGTGGGGGCAGCCCGGATAAGATTTGGTGTGGAATGATTTTATTCTGCTCCCTATGGTCTTCCTGGAAGTTTCTTGTTATTGTTCTGGCTTTTTTGTTAGGTCAAGTACCCAGAATCTTTGCCAATGTGGTGCAATTATTATCAAGACCGTTCATTATTAGAAGCATATTTTGCAAGTATATTTTTTCTGGTAACTAAGGATAGAGATCACACATTGAAGGTGAGGAGAATAAAGATTATCACCCTGTTTCAGCCAAAGAGACCAGGATCACAGCTCACGCTGCCTGTTTTGTTTTGCTTATTTTTTAAATTCAGCCAATAAATAACATTTCAGAAACCAAGGCTAAAAAGAGGTTAACTGATGTTAAAAATGTATTTGTCTAGTAATGATACCAATGGGGGAGTAAAGAAGATAATAAGGATAAATAATATTACCATCACACAACGTGGCTAAATATACATTAGACAGCAGCACTCTTGAGAAATTGAGCAGAGTGAGGGCACCAGGGGAAAAAACTGTCCCTGCGTCTACTTGTTTTGGGATCACCCTGATCTTTGAACAATTTGTAAAACAAAAACAAAAACCCAACCCATTTCATTCTTTTAGTGATTTTGTCATGTTTCAATAACATCTCAGCAATAGAAGAAATACCTTGGTCTGTGACATTTAATTTTAATTGTTTTCAGCAAAGTTTCAGGTGTCCTCAAGAAAATGCTTGAAGATTCCTCCCAGGTGGAACATTAATGGTTTGAGCTAGGTTTAGTTTTCAGTCTTCTACCTGCTAGGACAGTGGGAGCTTACTGCAAAGTCAAACATCATTAAAGCCACCATTAAAGTATGCAAGTTCTATTGCTGTCCTAGCAGCGTTTTGGGCCAGATATTATATTGTACCCAGCTATGTTTATATAGAGGCTTTTTGAATAGAGGCTTATTCAAATAAAATTCCTGAATCCTTAATAAGAATGGCATACTTGGCCCCTAAGGCTCTAACAGAAACATGCTCACCTCCTCAGGACGGTTCAACTTTAAGATGACTCCCAGGATTCCCTGGTCTGCCATGCTCTGTTTTAGGGACTCCTCCCAGATTCTGGCTAAAACCAACCTTATGGGCATCCTCTCCAGCCCATCTTATATTGCTGCACAGTATTCATCCTTGGGAAAACAAAAAGAGTCAGGATCTTGCATGTTAACCTTTCCATCCCAGAAATGTTTATCTTCAGCCACCCTTGAGGGGATGAGAGCGGAGGATCGTGGATCAAGATGTGCAAACAGATATTGTCAGTATCTCACATGGTACACTGCTGCGCTATAGTAGTCCCCAAACATTGTAATACTATTTGCATGCCCGATACAGGATTTTCCACATTGCCATGAATGGATGTGTTACCCATCAGGATGTAATTAATACTAATAATCTCCGGTATGAATGCAGGATTATTCAGATTCCAAAATCAAATCTGTTTATATTTGTTACTTCTTCTACTTTATACTCAACAACAAATGGAACTAATAAAGCTCATCATGAGTGTCCATACTACAGTGACCAGTCTGTCAATATCTCTAAGAAAATCTGTTATTGGAAATCAGTTTAGCTTCCATGTAATGTAAATTATCCCCTATTTGTACAAGGTAGATTTCCTGACCTTCTAAACCGTTGGCTGGTGTTAGGCCATAAAGGAAGCTAAGGAAATGTGTCAGCTCCATCTTCCTCCGCCAAATGCAAATGCTAAGCTGGAAATTCAGGTGGCCTTTTCTAAATCGCGAACCATTTCCCATTTTGAGATACACTAACCGGGAACACAAAGTCTAAGAGAACATTGGCGGGAAACCTCCCACCAAATGACTGAGCCAGACGGCAAGATCGGTGCTTGTACTTGAGGCAGTGCAGATACAGTGCAAGTGGGACTCCCTTCGACGTCTCTGAAACCAGAGGGAGCCTTCCCCATTCCGAAGGGTCATAAACGGCCTCGGGCAGCAGCGCGACGGAGGAGCCTCGGCTTCCCGCTTCCAGAGCCTCTTGCGCGGCAAGGCCTTCCACTCTCGGGCGGGCCGAGCGGCGCTGCCACAAGCCGGCCCGCCCGCCTTCGGGTGGCCGCCGGGCCTTCTCCAAGGAGGCGGCCCCGTAGAAAGCGGCCGGGGAAAGGCGGCGCTTCCCCCAAGGGCTGCAAGAGGCCATTAGGGGACCGCGCCCCGGTTCAAATGGGCCCCCTTGGGCAACTCTAAGCACGCAGCCGCCCCGGACGACGGGGCCCCTTTGGTTGTTGCACCAAGCCAGCCACCTCCTCAAGCGCAGCCCACCGGCGGGGCCAGCCCAGAAGCAGCGGTGCCGCCCCGCCGCCCGCCGGGGAGGCGCTACCTGCGCAGCGCCGCCCCCTGCCGCCCTCGTCGCTGCAGGAGGAGGACGAGGAGGAGGAGGAGGAGGAGCGGCGGCCGCCCTTAAAAGGGGGCGCCCGGAGCAGCGGCGGCGGCGGCGGCGGCAGGCGGGCCAGCAAGCAGGCGGGCGGGGCAGCCATGGCTTTCTGCAGGTTCTTCGGCGGGGAGGACTATCAGGGCCACTTCGAGGCCGGTAAGGCGAGAGCGCGGCGGGGAAGCCTGGCTCCAAGCGCCTTCGGCAGCGGCTCAGATTGCGGAGAGCGTCCGGCCGAGCTCCCTGCTGGTCGTGGGGTGGGGGATTTCCCGGAAAGCAAAGGAGTCGGAGGTCGGGAAAGTTTTTGGTGACCTGCAACCCCCTCCCCAGGCAGGAGACCTTGCTGGGGAGGTGGGAGGGGCGGAGCTCCTGTGTCCTGGACCAGATCCCGAGGGGGATTGGAGGTCGTCTGGTGTTAAAGCCCCCCGTCTATTTCAAGCAGACCACACCCCTAGGAGGCAGGGCAGGGCGAGACCCGGCGAACGTCCCCATCGCGGATGCTCAGGGAGGGCGTGCGCCAGCCCTCCAGGGCCGGAGAGGAGGAAAGGGAGTCCGCGGGACGACGAATGGCGCTCATGGACAGGATCTTGCAAGCCCCCCCCCCTCCCTTTTATGCCCCAGTGGCTCTGGAGGAGCCGGAACCCTCACCTCCCCGGGCTCCCTACTCTGTCTCTGATCGGCGCTTGAGGAAGAGAAAGTTCTCAGAAGCTTCCCGGGCTTGACGGGAGCAAGTGGGCAGCTGTGCTCGCGCGCACAGCTCCCAGCTCTTGAATAACAGAAGCCCCCCACGGCCCCTCTTAAGTCCCACCGGGACTACTAAGGAACGGTCCCAATTCCCGAAGCCAGGCAGAGGCCAGAACAAAGGCATTGGACGAGGGAAGAGTTGGGGTCAAGGCACGAACCAGAGGTCCAAAGTTCAACATGAGGCAGAACATGAGAAGCAGGAATCAGGTTGTTCCAGCAACGCCCATCCCTTTGGGTGGGATTGAATAGGCAACTCTGGTGTGGCCCCTCACAATGGGGAGGACTGCCTCCTTGCCAATAATCTGGCCAGCCAGGGTGGTGCCTGTCGCCTCTCTGCCCTGCACATCCTTGGAAGAGTGGACCCCACCTTTTCCTCCTCAAGCAGCTGCTGCTGTTCTTCCCCTGAAGCCTCCAGGCTGACCTGCTGCAGCTCCTCAGCTTTGTCTCAGCCTGCTGGCCAGCTGATTGTTCCGCTGGGGCTGCTCCCTCAAGCTGGAGCCTTGAGCTCCCTAGTCTAGCCTCTCCATACTGGTTTCCCCTGCGGTGCCAGGACCCAGTTCATCTTTCTCCCCCCCCCCCTCCTCTGAACTCTCCTCCAGTGTGGAGATCCATGATAGAAAGTTACAAAATACCTCACCCTTCCCTGTTTATCCTGAGGAGACCCAGTTTATGGCAGTAGTTCTATGTTAATATGTTAATCATGAAAGAAGGCATTTTCTCTATACCAGAAAGGCCTCCCACATGCTCCTAAACTGCTATCTTGGAGCATGAAGCAAATGGGGAAGCTTCAGCATGGGCAGATCCACTTATGCAATCTGCTATTTGCTGACAGTCAAGAGGCAAAAGCAAAAGCTAAAATGATCGGTATTGTTTTTAAGAAGCCTCCTTGGGTATCAAGGGAGTTTTTCCATTAAAAGCTACTTCTCCCACTTCATGGGCATTTCCAAATTTGGGTGCAGCAGTTCAGATATTATGGGATGCAGCACTGTTTCCTTGCCTTACTCTTTTGCTTTAACATTGCAGTAACGTTCCTCTGGCCCATCAGGATTGTTGCTCTCCCAAAGTATATCTGGAAAATCTGTTCCTAAAAATATACTGCAGCCTTTGTCATCCTCTTGTGCAAGAAAATCCCTCTGCTTGTGGAATCATCATAGCAACAGAGACAATAATGCCATTATTTTCATTCATGATAATATTTCAAAAGCATTCTATGGAGATAGATATTTCTCTTAAATGTATGCCAAATTCATTACTCTTTTTAACTTTATATCGTAGTTTGGCTCTTTACAGTACAGAATTCCTTTCCGACAGCAGTTAATGATTTGGGCCTTCCTCTTGGGGCTTCTTTCATTCTCACACACTATTGAAGACTCAGATCGTCAAGCTAAGAGACCTCCCAACCTTCCAACCCTCATCTCTGCATTGTCCACTGTTGCTGTAGAGTTGCCATCTCCAGCCTGCAGTCTCACTTTCTGTTTCTGGTGGCTCCTTCATTCCCTGATGGCCAGCAGCTCCTTCTTTGATTGCATATTCACAGGCCCTGATTTCTGCCACCACTTCATGTTCAAGAATAAAATAGTTTCTTCCACCATTTCCCATAGCTTCCTGTAACAAAGAAGTCAAAATTGTGTCAGTTGCTGGTTTCCCTACGTTTGTCATTTTACTCTTCTTCCCAGGCAAAAGAAAAAACAGATCTGTCCAGTACCAACTTAAGTTTAGGTTTCTGGCTCTGCAGTCCTAACTGCAGAGTCACGGCAGAGTCTGGCAAGTTTTGGCTCTGGGGTATGTGGTTATATGTGCAAATTAGAATTGGCTTGGTGTTGCTCAGCTAATTATTATATTTTTGAGCAAATGTTTTCCCACTTCCAAAAAATCTAAGTCTTTTCAGACACAGGATATGTTATCCTTAATATTAATCTTTAATAGCAATAGCATTTAGACATATATGCTGCTCCATAGAGCTTTACATCCCCCACTAAGTGATTCACAGAGTCAGCCTCTTGTCCCCAACAATCTGTGTCCTCATTTTACCAATTGGAAGGATGGAATGCTGAGTCAACCTTGAGCCAGTCTGGTCAGGATCAAATTCCTGGTTGTGGGCAGAATTAGCCTGCAATACAGCACTCTAACCACTGCACCACAGGGCTTCTTAACTATAATGAAGCTGCACTAACCCTTGATTGTTCTTTGCCAACATGAGAATCCAGGTTCCTCATGAAACACTCTTGAAGCACTCTTCTTGAAGCAATCTCAACCCATGGCCGCTGCTTCTCAAATGTCCCACATTCCAGTGGATTCCCTGCCATCTCCTTCATGGCCTTGAAGCTGAACCCACGGAGATCTCTTGTCTTGAGAACTGCTCTTTCTTTCAGACAACTAGAATGATAGAATCAGAGTTGAAAGAGACCTTGGAGGTCCTAGTCCAACCCCTTGCCCAAGGCAGATCTTAAATCATTCCACTGGTTAATTGTTCTGTCAGGAAATTTCTCCTTAATTTCATGTTGGCTCTCTCTTTAACAAACTTTCACCCATTACTTCTTGTCCTCCTCTAAGGTGCTTTGGAAAATAGGTTGACCCCCTCTTCTCTGTGATAGTCCCTCAAATATTGGAAGGCATATGTCCCTCCTTCGGTGTTTTATACTTGTCCCTTTTTCCTCAGTTTGTTTTTATGCAACCATGTTGGTTTTGTTGAGATCTCGTTTTCCTTTGCTGCTATGAGAATATTTACAGTATATCACCCCTAATCCCTCTCTTTGTTAGAGTAGACGTACTTAGTTCTCTCAAACATTCATCATATGGTTTAGCCTCCAGACCCCTTATCAACTTTGTTGCTCTTTTTTACGCTCTTTCTAGAGCTTCAATATTGTTTTTGTGTTGTGAGCACAAGTGAACACTGAGTTTCAGGTTTGATTTTATTAGTAGTGTAGAATGGTATTAATACTTCATGTGTTCTTGATACTATTCGTCTATTCATGGATCCTAGTATTACATTGGCCTTTTTACATCTGCAGCATACTGCTGGGTCATATTTAAGTGGTTTTCCATGAAGACACCTAGATCTCTCTCACAGTTATTACTGTTGAGCCAGGTACCACCTATTCTATACCTGTGCATTTGTTTTTTTCTCATCTAAGTGTAATTCCTTACTCTTCTCCCCACTGAATTGCATTTTGTTGGACAGGGCCCAGTGTTCAAGTTTGTCATGGACCGGGGGTTGGAGACCCCTGCATTAGTGGATGGATTGCTTCCTTAACTTTTTTCTTGCTTTTTGCATATTGAAAGAAACTTTATTATTATTTTTTGCATTTGTTGCAAATCTTAGCTTGCCATTCTGAGCCTTTGCCTTCCTGACTTTGTCCTTTCAGATTTGGGCTATTTGCTGGTATTCTGTTTTAGTTTATATGTCCCTCCTTCGGTGTTTTATACCTGTCCTTTTTTCCTCTCAGTTTGTTTTTATGCAACCATGTTGGTTTTGTTGAGATCTCGTTTTCCTTCTCTGCTATGAAAATATTTACAGGTAGCCAACTTATGGCAGTAGCTAAGCCTGGGGATTAGGATAACTCATGAAAGCTGTAAAGCAGGTCACTGTGACCAATCTAATTTTACAACCTTTTATGTAGCAGTTATATATGTGAACTTGTTAAGGGAACACTATGGTCATTAGATAAACCCATTTTTCATCATGAGCCAGTTTTTGCCAGAAACCAAAAATAAATGTCAATTTCCAGGTAAATCATAAATGGCAGTCACATGACTGGAATCTTGCAAATTGCCAATCACCCAAAATGCAGCCATGTGACTGTGGGGAATGGGCATTGGAATTCAGAACTGGGTCTTGCCTAATGCAGGGATCCGGCATAACAGTTGCCAAGTGACCAGTCGTAAGTCGATAACTGCCAATAGAAATGTGTACAGAAGGAAAAAAAATGGCAACTTTCTAGAAAACCTGTGATGGTTATCAAATAATTTCTGGCTGATATTGAGATGAGACATGCTTCCCTCCGCACCCCAGCCTTCCTGTGAATGTGTGCCTATTTAATTCCTCCACATCATATATATTCTTCTTCCTCCCCATCTCCATCTTTGCTCACAGGTATATACATTTGTTCCAAATGCGGCTATGAATTATTCTCCAGCCAGTCCAAATTCCTTCATTCATCCCCTTGGCCAGCTTTTACCCATCCTATTCACAGCGACAGCATCTCCAAGTACTTAGAACGCCCAGGAGCTTTCAAGGTGAGGACTTGCTTCAATTGAGTCGAAGCTTGGCATGAATCGGTATCCCAAATGCAGCTGAAACTTGCTGGTAAATCTACTGATGCCCAGAGTTGCATTTGAAATTGTAGGGATTGTTTCCAAGGTTTGGCTTTGAAGAGAATCTGTTTATTCAGAAGGCAAGCAACTTCTTTAACAGGGCATCTTTCTTCATAATGGCATGAGGTAGAATTATCCTCATGTTTTACTTACTTCTTATAGCCGGTGTTGGTGCCGGTGTGGATTACAGTTTAAACATTTCTTGTCCTTTTCTTTTTTTAATATCGGGTCTACAGGTTTTTCCTCAAAATCTGAATTTACTTATTTTCTATAGATGCCCATCACAGACAAGCGATTCCAACTGTTTAAATTCTAAAACAAAAACTGTACAAAATAAATTACAGCAGCTGAGAAAATTGCAATATAAAACTAATTGTCAGAAAAGCCAAGAAATGTCACTCTTAACTCATTCGGGGGTTCAAGGTCAGACACATAGCCAGGTTTTTAAAGCCTTATGAAATTTTGTAACTGTGTTTCAAAAACAGTATAGTGCTTTTGAGATATTTTGTAGATACCATATTTTCAATTAGAAGCGTCTTGATCACTGCTTAAATATTATAATCAAAGACTGCCTTCCAGGAGGGAGACAAAAGAACTAGGAGAATTAATAGTAAGGAAGTAATTAGAAGAAGAAAGTCATAAGCTGCAGAGGAAATAGTATTTTCTTCTGAATAAACATTGTAGAAAAACTATGGGATTAGACATGGATTACTCTCTGTTATGGGCTATAATTCTGTTTTTCAGCTGATTGTAGGAAAAGGGTCTTTGTATAGAAGCAGCAGAGTTTTTATTCTTAATTCCCCTCTAATTTCCTTGCAGGTCTCATGTGGCAAGTGTGGGAATGGCCTGGGCCATGAATTCCTCGACGATGGCCCCCAAAAGGGCCAGTCTCGTTTCTGAATATTTAGCAGTTCTCTCACATTTGTTCCTAAAGGTACTGTAAACCTACCACCTGCTCTTCCTTGCCCAGATTGTAAAATTATTTTTAATACTATCTTATAATGTAATATTTGGAAAAATAGTAATTTTGGCTGCAATGTTCTGCAGACCCCATGCAGCCTCATTGTGAAGATACTGAAATTCAGAGTTCTAAATGCTCAGAAAATGTACCAGTCGCTTTCCAGAACTGTATGAGAGGCTGTCCATTCTTCTATCCATTCATTGGTGGCTGGTGTTTAAAGGCTCCATTCAATCTATCCAGATCTGCCTGCCACACTGGGTTGAATTTTCCCAGGTTGGGGAAGAAAAAAGACACAAAATTCTTAAGACTCATGATTCCCATCCATTCCCTCAAAATAATTGAAACATGGGGACCAGTCTACTCTTCCTGGCCATCTTAACAGATTTGGAAGGGACCTTATAGGTCATCTAGTCCAACTCCCCCCACCCAAGCAGGAGACCCTATACCATTTCTGACAAATTGCAGTCCAGCCTCTTCTTGAAAGCCTCCAGGGATGAAGCTCCCACAACTTCTGACGGCAACTTCTGTTCCACTGGTTGATTGTTCTCACGGTCAGAAAATTTCTCCTTATTTCCAGGTTGAATCTCCCCTTGTTGATTTTCCATCCATTATTCCTCGTCTGGCCTTCGGGTGCCTTGGAAAATAGCTTGACCTCCTCCTCCAGTGGCAGCCCCTCAAATATTGGAACCCTGCTATCCTATCTCCCCTGGTCCTTCTCTTCACTAGACATGCCCAGTTCCTGCAACCATTCTTCATATGTTTTAGTCTCCAGTCCACAAATCATCCTGATTGCTCTTCTCTGCATTCTTTTTAGTCTCTCAATATCTTTTTTAGAGTCTGGTGACCAAAACTGGATGCAGTACTCCAGGTGTGGTCTTACTAAGGCTTTATAGAGTGGCATTAGTACCTCACTTGATCTTGATTATATCCCTCTGTTAGTGCAATTTAGCATTGCATTGGCTTTTTTGGCGGTTGCTGCACACTGCTGGCTCCTATTTAGCTGGTTGTCTACTAAGACTCCAAGATTCCTCTCCCAGTTACTGTTATTTAGCCTTGTTTCACCCAGTCTATATGTGTACTTTTGGTTTTTCTTGCCTAAGCGTAGGACTTTACATTTCTCTACATTGAATTTCATTTTGTTAGTTAGAGCCCAGTGTTCAAATTTGTCAAGATTCATCTTCTACAGCTTTCTCACATGAATATCCTTTTCTGAAAAAAATAAGATCATCCTTCACACACAAAAACCACCAAATTCTCTGGGCAACTGACCTCGGAACTCTCCTCAATTATGGTGGAATGTTAGTTAGTTGCCCAATTTTTCACAGTGGAAAGTCCAACTGTTAAAGTCAAGAGCAATATACATTTTGACAGTCAACAGTTTACTGAGTAGATTTTAACTTGCTGCCAAAGAATTCTTCAAATTTTGTCTGCAGCAAAACAGCTCCTCTGCTTAGAATGAGAACTGTTGAGCTATCTCTTTCTCTATTTTCCAGCTCAATCTGGGAAGAACATGGACAAATAATCAGGCTGACAGTATTTTGGCCAACTCCACTCGTGAGCCTTTGGTGTTGGATGGGAAGCCTCCATTGCAATGTGATCTTGAACTGAATGAAACCAACTCGCTGGACTTCTCCTCTTCCACCATTCAGTTCTCCAAGTGCTGGAAAGCCACACCCCAGAATTCCCCCAGGAGTTCCATATGCCAGAATATTTTGTCCCAATTCAGATGTGAACTGAACTTGCTCAGGTTATTTTGCTTAAACTAGCAGGCCAGGGACCTCTGTCTTAATAGAATCAGGCAGTGGCGTTTTTCAGCAGCTTTTTTCAGGTGTTTCTGGCTTCCCCCCTCCCCACTGTTTGTTTCCACTGCTTATGTTATGCCAAAGAGAGGAGAGTTAGTACCAATTGAAGCCCTCTTTCTTCACTGGGTCCTGAGTGAACAGCCTCGTAGCCTTTGCACCCATATGGAATCAAAGAGATGGGGTGGGCCTTTATAGATTACTTCTAAAACCCGCAAGAAATGTGGCAGGAAGCAATGGTGCCTCTGGAGGATTTTTTTTTGAAATGTTTAAAATGTGTGTTGGGGGTTTTGGTGGAGCTCAAGACCCCTGTGTTGCACCAGATCCCACCAGTCATCTCCCTCTAAGCACATTCCTCCATCAGGACTCTGCTCTAGCAGTTCCTGGAGGTTAAGCAAGGCAATAATTTTAATGGTCTGCTCCTGGCCAGAAGGTGCCGCCATTGCTGTTATAAGATTTACAGATGGGCTGTATTTAGGTTCTCCAGAAGGCCCCTTCTTCTTCCCTTCAGCAGACAGTCTGCATTCCTGGGTCCCTTGTCCATGACACTGTGGAACACCCTAAAATACTGCTACTCCAAAATCTTTCCTCGGGTCCCTCCATGCGTTCTCAAAAATGTACTTGCCTTTTCCTCCTCTCTCAATGTGAGCAAAACTTTCTGGCATCTGAAACCATCCTTCTGTCAAGTGGCTCCCTTTCTACTCCCTGGCATAACATTAGCATCTGGTGGATGCCACAAGCATCATGATAACATCACACAGTGGATGTGAATTATGTAATATCTGCTGCACATTATTTCAGAGTTTCCATAATGTTGCTATGATGCTTATGATGTCACTTGGCGTCCCATATGTCTATGTATCTTGGGGGGCATTTTCTGGTATAGCATCATGGTATGAATTGCCCCATGTAAACCCATTCTGGAAAGCAGGGGTGAGGAACATCTATATGAGCTTCCCAGAAAATGCTCCCAGGGATATTCTTTTTTGTACATGATACAGAGTTTTTGCATATGATACAGAGCAAGTATACAGCACCTTTAGATCCACAGAACTCTCAGGAAAAGAAAATGAGCAACCCTGCTGGCATTGTTTGCATACAACAGAAATGAACTTACGTTTTTAAACTGTTAATTGAGAAACACATGAATTGATTTCAATTTGAATTCACTTCAGCTGCCCTCAGGATCCTTTTGCGTCTCCATTAAAAACAAAGGTCACAGAAAGGCAAATGAGAGCCTCACTTCTGAGAGCTGCCAATGAATGGGAAATACATGAAAGGAGAGGTTGTTGGTCTTATCTAGGTTGGAACTTGTTGAGGTCACTTACAGTTCCTAGAACATGCTGTGAGTGACAAAGTTGGATCTGAATTAGAATTTAGCTGTCTTTTGGTAGCCCTGCACCAAAGAAAATAGAATTTGGCTGGTTGTTCTCTGGGGCAAAAAAATTGCATCCCATCACATGTACAAGCTCTAAATCAGGGGTGTCCAACCTTTCACCTTCCCTGGGCCACATTAGAACATGAAAATTTGGTTTGGGCCGCACATAAAATAAAATAACAGTAACGATACCTGATCATCCAAAAAAACATAGAAAACATAGTTAACATATTAAATTTATTTCGAAATGAAGTTAGTGAGATGTTTTTATTATTTATTATTAATTAAAAATTATTTATTTTTATCATGATTTTTTTATCACAGTTTTTTTATCATGGTTTATTTTCGGGCCAAATTTTTTTTTGGGGGGGGGGGGGGAAGAAAGCTCACCCGCCTCGCGCCTACCTCTCCTCCTGCAAATGGCCCGGCTGGATGAGGCAGGACTGGAAGGCAGAAGCAGCAGCGGTGGTGAGGGCAGAAGCCTTCCCCCGCCCCCGCCGCCGCTTCTTCCCTCGCCACCGCTACTGCCCCCGCATGCGGCCCATGGGCCGCGGGTTGGACAAGCCTGCTCTAAATGCTAACATAAGAAGCTAGTGTGATCTCTCCAAACGGCTAATTGCATAACATTACAGAGATCAACAGCTTTCACTTCTTTGCCTTGCTTTGTTGATTGGTCATCCACCTGTGAAGATCCACCTCTGGCCGCTACTTGACCTTCACTTTGATGGAATGTATGAGCTTTTAGAGAGCTGAAGTGAATCTTTTTTTTTATTTAAGTTTTTATTGGTTTTTAAAAAACAAACAAACAAAACATAAAAACATCAAGCCAGTCCTGTCTTGTGACAAGCTGATCTTTTGGACTGTTGTTCCATAAAAGATCAGTTGGGCATGTGAGAAGTAGGTCAAAGGGTTCTCCTGCCATATGAATTTTCCTACAATCCCCAAAAACTCCCCAAGGAGGAGCAGGCAAATTTGCACTGCTCCTTTGTTCTGAAGACAGCTGAAAATAGCTCGGTTTCATTGTCTTGCTCTATTGTTGTCTCTTCTCTGATAGACACAGCAGGTTTCAATATTGGCTGCAAAACGTTAGCAGAGGAAAGTGGAATGTGGGAAAGTGAGTATCCATGACCTAGAATGATCTCTCAAGGTCTTGAATGTAACACTGGATCCAGGGGTGGGATTCTACAGGTTCACACCTATTCTCTAGAACCAGTTGTTAACATTCTAAGTAGTTTGGAGAACTGGTTGTTAGAAGAAATTACTGGCCTAATCCTGTAAGGAAGGCAGGAA
>NW_020769332.1:251327-271389 GCF_900518735.1 Pseudonaja textilis | reverse complement strand
AAGTTACAATGGCACTGAAAAAAGTGACTTATGACTGTTTTTCACACTTACGACAGTTGCAGCATCCCCACAGTCATGAAAGGCCAGGCGTGGAGATGCGTGCCTTGATGTGAGTGATGTTGAGTTGGCCACACCCAGCCAATAACATGACCACCAAGCCAAGTCCTATTGCAAATGAAGGTTACAATTCATCTGTGCTGTCAAAAACAGGTCTTGACATCTTGTTCAGAAGAACATGATTTTCTTCTATTTCTCACATATTATTGAAAAACAGCAGAACCACTGAAAGGCACTGGGATTTATGGAAGTGGAAAATAGTAATATATACTTAGACACACTTTTTGAATTGTGGTTTTTTTTATCCTTCACCACCACCACCACATGCAATGTGAGGTATGATCCTGGGGTCTCTGGTTGTGAGGTAGGTGACAACCTTCGTCCACCTCATCTCTCCGATCTGTAACCGGAGGGAAAACGAGAATTCCCACTGCTGAGCATGACGGTCAAGGGAGCTGCGTTTTGCATTTGATTCTATTTGCCATCATTGTTAAGCAAAACACTGCCGTTAAGTGAATAAAACGGCCAATAAGCAAATCTGGCTTCCCCAACGGACTGTCAGAATCCAGGCTGGGAAGGAGGCGAGTCCGAGGCGGCAGCCATCGTGAACAAACCCCTGGCTCCAAGGGCCTGAAACGGGGCCATGTCACCCCGAGTGGCTCGGGGGCTAGAAGGGGGAGACTCGCTCGTGTCTGGCCCGCTGTTATTTCTCGGAGTCTCCCTGAAAAGTGTCTCTCCTCAGGATTTCCATCCTCCCGCCTTTCCCCCTTAGCTCGTCCAGGGCCGCCCTCTCGAAACCGGGATGGCTAAGCGGGCTCCCTTCACCGGCTCTCCCTGCTTGCGATGCCAGGAGTCCCGGCTCCCTGCCGGGCGGCAGAAACCCCGGGGCGCTCGGGGAGGCTCCTTGGGAGCACCGGCGGGAGTGGCGGCTGGCCTCCGCCCGGCTGGCCCGTTGACCGGGGGACGCCGGCAGGAAATCAGGGCGCCGTGGAGCGCCGTGGCTCGCCTCAGGGCGCCACCGAGAGAGGCTGCCTGGTAGGAGAAAGGCCCCGCCTGCGACCCCCCCTCGCTACCTTCGGAGGCTGCCTGGCCGTTGCCCGAGAGCCGCGCCCTCACGCAGAGGCCTCGCAGCGGGGTGGGAGCCAGGAACCGCGGCCGACGAGCGTGGTTGGGTTCCCGGGCTTGGGCGGAGGGACTCGGCAGCAGCCAGAAAGACTGGAGTCCGCAGCTGGCGCTCCTCTCTCTTCCTGCATTGCTCCATCTCGGAAACCTGCTCTAAACAAACCATGGCTTGACGAGGACTCGGAGCCGCCGCAACGCCGAACTCGCGCGCGGCCAGACGTGGAGCCGCACAGACCCGGAAGCTCCCGCGACCACGGCGGCGCTTCTCTCCATTTTTCTTATCTCTAGTCTTCGGCGGGCAGCACGGGATCATAGAGAGGAAGGTCGGCGATAGCTAGATAGGGACGGCTGCCGGCGCCGGAAGTGACGCTCTTCAAGCGCGAAGGCCCCGCGGCTGCGCTTCTGGACTGTCAGGGGCGGAGGCTTCGGAGCTCTCGGTTTCCCGGGCGAGCTGGAGGCTTGCAGCCGGGCCTGCTCCGTTTCTGGCAGCCGCAAGGTCGCCCCTGGTGGCCGGAGGTCCCGCCGAGGTTTCAGAAGGGCGACCCGGCGCCTCTGGGCGGCTGGCGGGGTCTGGGCCGGTTTGCTGCCGTGCCGACGTCTCGCAGAGAGCTCCGGACACGAGGCTGGGATGGCGCCGGGGCTCAGTCCAAGTCAGGGGCCCTCACCTTGGCCGCCTTAAGGCTGGTGGCCTTCATCTCCCAGGATTCTTCCTCCAGTCATGTTAGCTCCGGAATGCTGGGCGTTGAAGTCCACCAGCCTTAAGGCGGCCAAGGTTGGGGAGCCCTGGTCTAAGTGGAGGGAAGCGGGCAGGGCGGATCGATCCAGGCGAGAGGACAGAAGGGGAGCCCGTCAGATTTGCAGATGACGCCGCGAGCCGGGTGGGATTCAGAAGGATCTTGGCAGTCTTCAGCCTTGGACCCTGCCGAGCAAGGCGCGGTTTAGACGGGAGAAAAGTAGCATCCCGAATGCAGGCAAAACCCAAAGGTCCAGGTGCAGATTGGGCGAAAGCGGCCCAACTCCAGCAATAAACGTGAGAGGGATCTTGGGAGTCCTAGTGGAGGAACCGTCAACCATGAGCCAGCAGGGTAAAGGCTACAAACGATGCTCGCCTGCATTAAGGGATAGAATCGAGATCAGTATGAAATGTTAATGCCGCTTTATATTGCTTTGCTAAGATCACACTTGGAGTACTGCACTGCATCCAGTTCTGGTCACCACAGTATAAAGAAAAATGTGATAGTGCCACTGGTGAAACCATGCTTGGAATACTAAAAACCGTTCTGGATACCAGGAGGCAAACAAAAGTTGCTGAGACCCGAGAAAAGAGTGCAGAGAAAAGCAAGGAAGATAAATCACCTGATGGCTGGTGAGGGAGGTATGTCTACCCCATCAAAGAGGAAGCGTGGGGGGACAGGAGGAGCAGCCACAAAGAAGATGGGCTCAACTTGTTCTCCAAGGCACCTGTGGGCAGGACAGGAAGCAGCCATGGGCGGAAGCTCATGAAAGAGAGATCCAGCCTGGAACCAAGACATTTCCTGACAGAACAGGGTTTCCACCATTCATCCAGAGTGTCTCCTGCCTTGGACAGGGTGTTGGGCTAGAAGACTCCCAAGGTCCCTCCCCACCCTATGATTCTGACAGGTCATGGGGAACTGGGAATGCAGTTTCCTGTGGCCTTCGGTGGGACTGGGGGGATCTATCTGTCCCTTGGACAAAGAGGAGGGCACCTGGTTGGCAATGAGTACAATGAAGAGGACTCTGGACCTGCCTGTTGGAGGTTTGGGTTGCTGCTTCCCTTTGCCATGATGTTGCTGCAAATTACCACTAAGCATCCACCTTCACATTTCATGTTTTCAAAAGCATCCCAGACTTTGTAAATTGCATTAAAAAAAAAAGTCAGTGCAAGCAAAGCATTGCACCTCTAAGGTATTTTTTTTTTTCCAATGGAATATCTGTTTTCAAAGCTTTGTGGTTGTCTTGTATTATCTTTCATCCTATTTAATTTTTAAATATAAATCTAAAGCATCCATTTGTTACATACAAATGAACTATGAACTACAGTGTTTTGATGGCTGAATCAGTGACTGATATTAACATTTTCCATGCTTAAAAGTCTGTACAGATTCTCCATCATCCAGGTCATGGCTGTCTCAAAGGTGCTTTTTCAGGAGGCTTTGTTTTTCTTTTGAAGATGTTTTGCTTCTAATTCAAGAAGCTTTTTCAGAGAATGTTTATCCTGTCAGAGTTGAAGAAGCTTCTTGGATGAGAAGCAAAGTGTCTTTAAAAGAAAAGCACCTTTGGGACTTTTCCATACCTACAATTGCAATCACTGGACATTCTGGAGCATGTTTCCACAATAGCTTAGTGATAGCTATGGCTATCTCATACATAGGCCACTTAATAAATTACATCTAGTCCCAGTTTGTCAACAGCCCTTCAATTTGTAAAGTATCTTGGGAGCAGCTTGTCAAATGACATTACTTTTTAAATTCTGAAAATTTTAAAACTCAAAATCCATGTTGGCTCAAAAGCTCACCCCTTCCTTCCCATTTAGTCTTCTACATTGTTATGGGTGTGAATGTGTGAAAATGGGAGTGGTTGAGATGCAAATTTGCACTTGGCTTCTTCCTGTGTTTATTCTCAGAGGCTCAGAGAGAGCCAAGCTCCATAGCTTAAAACCCTGCCATTCCCCACCCCCCCCACCAAGTCTGCATTCAAATGATTCTGGGAGCCAGCTGAGATAAATAAGCCATAAGAACAAATCCCTTTGAGCATTCCTCTCTAAATACAGGTTAACCTATGGTTCATCTGTTACGACTGATCTGTGCAGTGACTTTGAATGTCGTTCAGATCAGATTCTTTGTTACCTTTTCCTGTCATTTTAGCCATGATGCATGGTGCAAGTATTGATGCAAATGCACACTTGGGTTTGGACAAAGATGTGCAATTCTGTTATTCTGATACAAATATAGGCTTGAAATATTCAGATTAAAATCTGTTCTTCATTTATAATTTCCTGAGCAATCTAAAAAAGTATTGTGGATGTTGGAATTAAGATTCAAAAAAATCTCATGGCAGTACTTTTGTTTTACCATCCCAAAGACTGCAAAACAGTAGTATTTCAAATTCTTCAGAACATAATTAGTCCTCAATTTGCCAGTTGCTAATAAATAAACACAAAAGTTCTTGTTTCAATATCATTCCAGTCATGACATTATGCTAGATGGTAAGTCCCATTGAATTCAGTAGGGCTTACCTCCAAAAAATAGACTATAATAAAAAAAAGGAAATGTTATTGCAAACTACTGACTAAACAAAACTAAAAAAAGATGCTGTGACTTTTAAAAGTACCTGGGTTGAAGTGCTGAATTTGTCAAAAGTCATATTCTATCATATGGTTTATAACACTTTATGATCATTTAACCCATAAAATACAAACTTGGTTTAGAGCAGAGGTCTCCAAACGTGGCAACTTTAAGACTTGTGGACTTATGCTGGCTGGAGAATTCTGGGAGTTGAAGTCCACAAGTCTTAAAAGTTGCCATGTTTGGGGACCCCTGGTTAGAGCCATAAGCAATGCTGGATAAAGTGGTGGCTCATATTCATATGCTGTTAATTGTATAATTCTGTAATCCCAATAAATATTGAAAGCCAATTTGGCTTAATGGGCTAGGAACCAGCGGGCAGTGAGTTCTAGGCTTGGTAATTTAGGGCAATCCAACTCACCTCATAGGGTGTTATGGGGAAAACAGGAAGACTATTAGGAATGTTTGCCACTTTGTGTTGTTTATAAAAAAAATAAAAGAGGGATATAAATAAATTTAGCCCCCAGTTCTATTCAATAGTTGTATCCAGGCAATTCACGCAGGCAAATGTGCTCTTGTTCGCTTTAGCAAGCTAAACTATAGGAAATACACAGCTATCATGACTGATTTCAGGTGTGAACTCCAGAATAATAAATATTACCATAGAATTTTATGAGTCTATAACTATTGGTCGTTTTATTTTCAGCATCCCTCCTAATGAATCCAAGCATGGGATACGTTATTTTTTTTTATAGCAACCACACATCAAGTTCTGTGGGGCTGAGGCTTTGTTAATAGGAAAGGAGACGTCTCCATTCTTGCTATTTATTCTGTACCTCTGTGTATAACATATGCTGGGGACAGGGAACTCAAAATTCACAAAACAAAATGCAGCTGTAAGCTTCCAGACAGCTGACCATCTAACTTCTTGCATATCTTCAGCAAAGGTGGGAACATCGGTGAAGAGGGATATGGTCCATAATTCCCAAATTCTCCTGGTCATACTGGCTGGAACCAGTGAGAGTTGCAGGGCTACAACACCACCTGGTGGCACCAAATGTCCCCTTCCCCCAGATGCTTATCTACTTTTGGAGGGCAGCATCAAAAAAACCCTCACATGTTGAATGGGAAGTCTGTTCTAGAGGCACAATTAATGGCATAAGCAAAGTCTGTGTTGTTTGTCTTGCTAATAATCTAATTATTGGAAAACCCCCAATCTTTGTGAAACGTCTCAGTTGGTGGAAATGCACCAGCCCAGGAATGTTGACGATGCTGCTTGGTGGCAGAGCTTCTTCTCAATGCGGAGAAGGCCTGGGCTGCCACTTCAGAAGGAGTCTGGGGACACCTTTTCCAATTAATAAATTCATTAAAAGGGAGCAGCTTTCCTGAGCTGGACCTCCCTTCATCCCGTGCCCAGTATAACTGGATTGATGCAGGACTTGGGCACAGGAGGAGGCAAAGAGTTTGATTATGCAGGTGCAAGTGGCATGTGAGGCAGATGACCTTTTGTCATATGTTAGAAGCCCATTCTCAAGACCTTTTGAGATAGTTTGAAATCTTTTAATGTACTCTATGTGAATTCAGTAATCTTAATGGTGTGATTAAAGTCTCATTTCCCCAAACAATCACTGAGAGGGGAGATTGAAATGTTGTTAACTTTGTCCGCGTTCTGATACCTCCTTAAATTAACGGCTGTCTTCCCACAACTTACATCTCCACATCACTGGATGGAATCAAGAAAGAAGATGTGGGACTTCCGGTTTGAAGGGCTTCGGTGACAGACAGGAATCCGTGATCATGCGCGGTTTCTGCCTGGGCTCGCCGCTGGAGCGCCCCGAGCCGGCTGGCTTTGGGGCTAAGCCACCCCATAGAGGTGGTGAAGAAGGGGGAGACTGCCAGCAGGGTTGAGGAGAGCCGCATCTCTCCTCCTCAGCTGGCCAAACTCCCTTTCCCGAAGGCAGTAGGAGCGGCGGTCAGAAATGGCTGCCTCAAAGAAGAACTCAACTGGAAAAGAAAGTGCAGGAGGAAGAAAGAAGTGAAAGTTTTGGCTGACTGGGTTAAGCTAAAAAAACAACAATTAAGGTACCCTGGAATTTAAATTTTACAAAAGATAACATCGCTCCCAAAGAAGGTCGGAAGCAGCGAAAGAAAGTGAAAAGGGAAAGGTTTTTTTTCTTCTCTCTCCTTCCTTACATTGACAATTGAGAGATCGGAATAAGAAATTGGAAAAATCTGCCTTGGCATCAATAGGCAACTAAGCTGAAAATATAATTAAATGCCAAAGGGACAATAAAGATCTCTGGACATTAAAACCTTTTTCTTTTATAAGCAGGAAGGGAGAGGAAAAGAATAAGGGCAGGATCTGGAGGGAGGAGACTGCCTGGACTTCAAAAGAATCTAAAGTAAAACTTCAACAAGACTTCTAAAAGATATATTTTAACTGAGACTTTGCAACTAAATAGTAACCCCAGGAAGAGAAAGTGGAAAAAAAGGAAAGTGTAAAAAGAAATAGCTGTGTGTATTTGGACTGTCTGGTGGCTTTTGGATTTTTGGTTATTATATTTGAATAACTAAAATCAATTGGGTTGTTGTTTAATTTTTTTTACAATGGCATCACTTCTGGATGAATTGAAAACGGAACTTAAAAAATACAAAGAAGATTCACAAGAAGGGAAGGGCTCTTTTGGCTTCGTCTTTCAATTCTTAGAAATGGAGATCTGCAACTACGAGAAACAACAAGAAAAGACTGCAAAACAAGACTGGGACAAAGAGGAAGCCATCTTTAATGAACAAGTAACTCTATGTGGGGAAGAAAGGGGAAAGGGGGGAAAGAGAATGGAGAATTTAAGACCTAAAAAAACAGCCAAAGAAGGGAAAAATAATTTGAAAAGTGGATATAATTTTGGAAAGCAACAGAAAAGGGGAATACAGAAGAGGGAAATGGAGGTGGAGAGACAGGGGTAAAAAGGGGAGAGAGAAGAAGAGAGGGAAGAAGGAAAGGAAGAGAAATTACAAAGGTTTGGAGCAAGATGTAAAGAAACAGGACCTATTTAGAGATAATGGGTGAAAATCTAACTGAAAAAGGGATTCTGTGAAGGTACATAAGATTGTATTGTTATATTTGTAATAGAAGTAATTTTAGAAAATTGGAAACAACATATGATTAAAAAGGGATAAAGTAGTTGGTGTGGTTTGGGGAAATGTTTGTGAATAAAATAAATGAAATAAATGAGAAAATTGAATTAGGAAGGAACGGGAACATTTTAATTAGTCAATGTTTTATAAAATATAAGTGAAGGGGGGGAATTAACTATGGAAAGTTTATAATTGTTCCTATAGAAGTATGATATTTATTTGAAAAGTAATGTGCAAAATGTTAAGATCTAAATGAATATTAATATTAATGATAGAATTGAATTGGAACAGATTGTTGTTTTAATTATATTATACATGTACAATTTTTTTTCTTTTTTCAAGAATACAATGTGTAGTTTTAGAATGTGTCAAGCAGAATCCGAATGGAAGTTATGTATTATATTAAGTGTTATAATTTTAGGTGAAAGATATAAAGGCATCATACTCCAATCAGTGATTACAGGAGAAATTTTGTTTAATGAGAAAAGATAGTAGACAGTTGAAACAGGACAGACAAAGAATATAACTACAATGATTTGAATTGAGATGAAATAAATAAAATAAAATTAAGAAAGTTAAAAGAGGGGAGAAGCTATGTAGAAAATGTAGAATAGTAATAAGATATGGAATGGAATATAAAAATGAGCATGAACTTGAATTTGTGTCTGTATGAAGAGATGTAACCCGGGATTATGCTGCTTTCAAAAAAGATGTTTTACTTGTATTTATTTTCTTTTTGTGAAAACTCAAATAAAACTTACAAAAAAAGAAAAAGAAAGAAGTTGTGAAATGTTAGCTGAAATAGACAAGAATGGATTTATGCCCCTTGCACCCCCCCCCCCAGCTGTCCAAGGATGGAGCAGAAACAAAATGTTGGCGAGTATGCTTTTTTTGCTTAAACATTAAAAAAAAAAAACCATTTCTGAAAACATGCAACTTTCCCCCTGAATTTTGCTGGCTCTGTCTGGGAGCTTGCTAAACTAGAATTGGTGGGGTCCCTTTATAGCTTGCTCTGGGGATTTAGGGTCTCGGTCTCCTCTGTTTTTCTCTAAGAAACCTTCTGGAGCAGGTTGTTCTGCTCAGGCGGCTGCTCCACTGGAACTCTGGATCCAGCCCTTGTCTAAGAACGTCTCTGTCAGATCCATGTATCTGCCATTCTTCAATGGAAGAAGAAGGGGGGAGTTGGTACAAGTAATCCTTTTTGATGTAACCTGAATATCTTAAGTCTTGTATTGAATCTGTATAACCTGCACATGATATACAACTGGAGACTGGAGCCCAGATGCCTGGAAACTTGTCACCTCTTGGAGAGATAGCAAGAGGAGGAGGGGCCATAAAAAGTCCAGTTCCAAAAGAAACTTCCCGGGAATCTCTTCTCAACTATGGCCCCAGAAAAAAAAGTGGGGGAATTAACATGTTGTTGCTTCTCTGTGTTGACAAAATCCACACCGGACTAAGGGGAGGGGTTCTAACTCCCTTTATCTAAGCTGCAGGCCCGGAGGCATATTAGACTCTCCTTTGAACATTGCCTGGATATCTTCCTTTTCAATAAAGAATTCCTTTTGAAGTACCCAGCTTTCAGAAGTTTATTCTTGTCATCTGGAGGGGGGGAAGAGTCTGGGCCATACAGTCTCCTCTGTGCTTGTGGCCCGAGAGACTCTACTGCCATCTAGTGGCACAGAATCCTTCGTTACTCTTAATTGTGGCACCAGCCTGGTCTCCAGGGAGCAGCCTCCACAGTCCTTCGATCAAATTCTTCACAGAAAGCTGGTTCTGTTCTGACAAGGGCCTTGGTTGCTTTCTGTTTTAGCCCAGAAACTGGAATTGTAGGGTGAATATTTTCAGTAGCCACCCTATTGTGGGAGAGGATGGCCGTCTCTTGGCTGTCACCCCGACATTCCAATTGGTGAAAAATCTTAGGTGGGACTCTGCATATCCACCTGGAAAGTTCCTGACACGCTTTTCTGTGGAAGAACTAGCTTCCAGAACCCATGGGCCATTTTGTTCATAGGAAAACTGTTGGCCTAAGCAACCAGATACTTTCCTCCAAAGAGATCAGCGTTCGGTTCCATCCTTACCTGAAGTGATATAGGTTGATTTTCTGTTGCTAATCACAGAAACCAGAGGATGGTTTCAGGTATAGATTCCTGTCAATTTCTTCCTGATTCTAATGGAACAGACATCAATGTGTGAGACCTGGAGCACACTTGCTGGAATTGGTTTTCCTTCTGGCTAAGGGCAACATTTTTTAAAAAGGGGAGATGTAGAATGGCTGAGAGGAATTTCATATAAAGAAAAGTCCTTGCTCTGAACAAGATGACCAGGTGTTTGTTCCAGTCTTATGTCCTCATTTTCTGTCATGGTTTGGGAAACTGGATGCTGAGCTACATAGGACTTTGGTCCAATCAATCCTATGTTGCACAGTCAGGTAACTTTGATTAAACTCTGAAAAATACAATTATAAAAGCCCAATTAAGTTCAATTTTACTTTTAAAAAAAACCAAGAAACACCCCCCCACCAGCATGGTTGCATAAAGACCAACTGAGAGGGGGGGGGGGAAAGTACAAACAAATAGAAGGAGGGATGAAACAAATAGCCCAAACTTGCAAAGCTGAAGTTAGGAAGGCTAAAGCTTTGAACGAAGTAAGACTTGCAACAAATGTCAAAAACAATTTTAAAAAGTTTCCACATATAAAAAAACAAGAAAAAAACCCAAAGTCCATCATCCACTAATGGAAGGAGTTGGCAAAGAAGTAACAGGCAGTATAGAGAAAACAGAAGTGCTTAATTCATAGTTTGCATCAGTCTTCACTCAAAAAGAAAATACTTACCAAAAACAACTGTAAAAGTTAGGAATGCATATTAAAAGTGGTCCATGCCTGTGGCAGCCGCAGCCCTTGGGGTGCAAGAGGGGGTGTTGCTGCCCTTGATGTGAAAGCTCCAGTTCCTTCTCTTCAGATCACACATCCCTGCCAAGCAGAAACAAGTCACTAGTGAAATGAAATAGGTGGTTATGGGTGGGGGAGATCAAACTGAAATTTATAACAATCACACAGAAAAAGGGGGCTTTGAAATAACAATTCAAGCACTTTGATTAGAGCATAACCCTTGCCACTGAAACGTTACCTGTTTTGTTGCATTGACTTTGTTGTCCCTCTCAGTAGAATTTGTGGAAGAAGGAATAAATGATTTCTGCAAACTTTCTGGCCTGAGACAGCTCTGCTCTGTCTTGTCAAAAGCACTTTTAGGATTAAGGCTTCCTGATGATTAAAAAGACTGATGGAGGGTTCACTCCCAAAGGAAGGAACCGCATTTAACCCCAGCAGGGCTCCATTCCCTTCAGAAGGAGAAGAAAAATGCCGTATTCCCTTTTGCAGCCTTAATATCTGGAATTCAGGACACCAGGAAGGACAAGCCAGAGAAGTGCTCAGTTCCAGCTGAGGGGTCAGAGCTGGGGAGGCTCAGTTCAGGGCATGAGCTGGCAATGGGGGACTGGTGCTTGTCCAACAAACCAGGTTAAATTGTGCTTAGCTAATTTGGGAGATAATTTTTTTTAATAAAAAATGAGGTTTTGAGTATATGGTGCACTCAGAATAATTTTTTTGCTAGTAACAAAGATATTATCTGGCACAAGCTGTTCTGGATGCTTGAAATGTTAGAATCAGAAAAACCTTAATTCAGTATTTCTCATCCTTGGCAGCTTGAAGATTTGTGGACTTCAACTCCCTGCTGGGAAATTTTGGGAGTTGAAGGTCACACCTCCTCAAGTTGCCAAGGCTGAGAAATTCCACCGTAAGTGATATTCATCACCTGATTGTGAGAATGAAGCCACGATGTTAGCCTGAAGTCACTTAGATTTGGCTCCTCTGCGTAGAAGCTATTCAATTTCAAATAAATGGAAGCTGGATAGCAGAGTTTGTCCTAAGTTTAGCAACTGGAGAAGGGTCAGTGCCAAAAGAAGCCCGGCTGCCATTTCAAAGCTGTTGTTTCCATTACAACCACATTTTCCATGTAAAAATGGTCAGATTAAGGGGGAAGGGAAAACTCTTAGTGGCTCCCAGCTGGATGCAGCCCATTTTCTTTTGTTGCCTGGGTGGCAGCTGTCCAAATCCCCTCCCATCAGAGTTACTCCTGTAGTCCTTCATTGGCTCATCCCTGAAAAATCCAAGAACCTTCCCCTGACGTCACTTTGCCATTAAAACCCTCCAATCCCCCTGATAATTGTTTGGAAAAGGTGCAATTGATGTCAAACAGTCTGATAATCTTGTATTTTGAATCCATTATCTGACTTATTCCATGGTCATATGGTGTTCTCCCGGGAAAAGGCATTTGCCAGCTGCTGTGCGAACAAGGCTGGATGGGGAAGGTGGGCAGACGCCTTTTTGCCTCTCTAATGTTCACCTATCTGCTCCGGGCCTTTTGGGGCAGAACTGAACAACCAGCAATCATTGTTTAGGTTTCTAAATTGCCTGGCCAAATGATCAAATCTCTGCGACCTTTAGAAACTTTCTGCTCTCCTTCCCACCATTAACTTGCAGAGCAATTTTAGCTGATTTAGCTTGCCACATTAAAAGTAGGGATGCTAGATGAGGAGAGATCCCTCCTATTCACATGTCCAAATGTGGGGACTGGGGGCGGTTGGGAGCCTTAAGGATAGGAGAAGAACACTTTGCTCTGTAGAAAGTTAGCACCCACCCTTCTCCTAGAAGAATGAAACATTGTAGGAAATATTAAAAAGGAAGAATATTACACCTCCCTGGATGAGAAAAGGAGAAAAGTGCTCTTGGAAAGCAGCCCCACCTTTGTTAATAGCCCCAGAAAGACTGAGCCATGCTATCTGCAAGTCAAAAGACCTTCAGCTCCAGGGTGATGGGATTAGCCCTCACTCAAGATCCAAACCAAGACAAAGCCATTCAGTCATAATAGGAATTGCCCAAAGCCCCTTCATTACACCACCCAGCAAGATTAAACCAAGCTTGGGACTCAAGACAACCTACAAAGTTACCCTTGTGTGGCCCCATGGGAGTCTGACAACCAACCAGGATACATTTCTTGCCACAGGAACAGGAGGCAAGTTCCAAGCTCAACAGAGGTTATGAATCTCTCTCCCTCTCTCACCCATGTGCTTCTTTTGCCTAGGACCTCAAATCATGTGGTCCTGCTGTCCACCATTAAACCATCTTTCCAAGCAATCGCCAGTGTCTTTCTTCCCACTTAGAACTGAATCCAGATGGACGTTTCTTCCAAAAGCTCCATGGAGGTTTTCTCCTCCCATTCCCCCTTGCTTTTCAATCCTTTAAACATCAAGGCAAAGGGAGGGGGACTTTGAACCTGCTCCTTCCAAATGATGCCAGTACGGAGGCTTCCCTGAATGAGGGTAGGGTGCCAGAAGGTGCTGCCCACCTCATACCAGGAGCTTCATCTGGATGCTGAGGACATTTTTCCTGCTGCACAGATGTCCAAGAGGGATTGTTTCATTTCAGGGCTGTGTTTCACAAGGTTTCTTTCATGGCAAGACTTGACGGCAGGCAAGGCATCCTTGGAGCCACCTGAGTCTCACCCTAATCTTCTCATTTGGCCAGTCTCCACAATCAGAAGCTTCTTCCCAGCTTCTTCTAGCCAGGTATCTCAACACTGGGCTGGCAGCGATGCTTCAGGACAACCAAGTCTCTAATCATCATGAAGGACATTGAGAGGTGGTCACTTTTTACTCCTCCCCTTTTTTCATATCAAAATGGAAATAAACCCTTCACAATAGAACCACTAGGGACCAAGACATTGTGGAGAGATTTAAGGGAAGGGTCTTAACATCTACCTAGTAAATTGCAAGACTTTGGTGTCCCTTGCTAATTTTGAAGAAGCTAAAAACCCAGTTGGTATTTAGATTGGGGACCTCTGGGAAACCCCAGGGGTGGGGAAAACATCCAGGGAGAAGGGGCTAGCCGGCCACTTCTGTACTGCTGCAAGAAAGCTACCTTATATTCCTGAGCTCAGCTTGAAGGGGTCTTTGTTCTTTTAGTCAACTTCTACCCTTTTCTGCTTGCATCCACCGATGTGGCTCAGGAAGGGTGTGAAAAACCCCCAAATCATAGGCCAGGTTATCTTGAGACTCCCCTCTCAGTCTCCAAAATGGGAAGCCTGGGTTAAACGGAGGGTTCAGGTGTGGCAATTAGTTTAATGGATGAGGGGTCTGTTCAGGGCTAAACGTAATGTCCTAGTGGTAATTGGGTCGATTAATCCTGTTCTGAGGTTCCCACAGTGCACTGATCCACAAATGACCCAGTTACATGTAGGGTATGTGACAAGTGATCTGATAGAGCTGTGCAGATAGGAAAAGGAATCTAAATACCCTCAACATGCATCCCAGAAATGAGAGTGGAGTCTGGTGGGGCTTCACCCACAACTTCCACCCTCATTCTACAGCTGAGCTACAGATATTTGCCATGATCGCAATCCCTGAAACTGAGAATTGGAGGGTTTTTTTGAGTCAGATGATGCCTGATCACTAGACAGGTTTCCATGTAGTTTTTGCAGCAACATTTTTAGAACTAGTTTGCTAAGGAGACTAGAGAGAGGAACTGGTACAGAGCCCCCAGGGATTTTCTGTTCAGAGGGGGATTTGAATCAGATCTGACCTGTTTGTTTTGAATATTGTGGATCTAGGTAACGGTACAGAAAAAAATGATTTGTTTATATAACACATACATTGGCAGGAATTCAACTGCCTATATTAATGCATCAGTGGGAGGGGTGACCTAGCAGAATGAAGTTGGGTCTATTGGTGGACCCTCTCCCACCCCAACCAAAATGAGAGTTGATGGGCTTCAACCCATCTGGGAGGAGCTGATCTGGCAATGTTTTCTTTTGCTGCTCCCTGTGTACCTCACCCGCTGGGATTCAATTAAGTTGCCATCCTCAGGAAAGGTATCTATGGTACCTGAACTTCAGAGGTCACCATGGGTCCACCTTGGGTTGCATCTCCAGTCTCCTAATGAGGCATCTGATGTAGCTTTGCAAATTCTTTGGCTTTGTTTCTGGAGACATTTGGAGACATTGTTCCCAGAAGTAGTCAAAGAGCATCCTTGCTGTCTTTCGCTCTCTCTTCCTCCCAGCTTATCTTGACTGCCAACTGTTAATCGGAGCACACAGCCCTGGGGGAGGAGAGATTTCTCATTATCGCCCCCCTCTTTTTTCTTTTGGGAGGCAGCTGGGCAGCCTGTACATTAATAGATTAGTTTCAAGATTTGAGATCATTAATAGCCAGAAGAGGAGGAGGACTTCAGCAGGAATCCTGCTTGGATATTGTGTGGTGCAGTTGCCATCCACATCAGTGAGGAAAACCATCACAACTTTCATTTGGCCTTAAGGAGCTGCTCTTTCTTCAAGGTAGAGTAACAGTTCATTTGCTTTTATTAGACGGTCATGATTTCAAAGCCTTTACCCCTTGCAGGAATGGAATCCTCAATCTTCCATGTACCTAAATGCTCAGAAAGAGTTTAGCTTTGAGTGTCAAAATGCTGATGATAAATACAAGGTAGACCTTGATACATTTGCCTCTGGGTGCAGATGTTAGACTAGCTGAACATTTTCTTTGATCCCATTGGTGGCCAAGTAAGTTTGCATTCTATATTTCTGAAGTAATGGATTGAGATTTGGTTCCAATTTTTTGACAATTTACTTATTGGAGGATTTATTTTGAAAAGAGTGCTGACTTTGCTTGGCTTCTCAAGACATGTGAGAGACAGTGCAACTGATATCACGGTGGACATGGGGATCAGTCATTATTGAGTTTACTTCCGCCTCTCCCTATTTGTAGTGCTCAGCATTCTGATTCTTTTAAAATTTGCTGCATGGTGTTTGTCCCTTGAACTGAGGTCCTTCAGTGCCTTGGACACTAGTTTTAGTTCCACCTGTGAAGGTGCTTGGGAGGAAGTTAGGCTGAGGGAAGATCTCATCATGCCTAAGGTCTCTTGCTGTGTTCAGGGCTAAACATATGACCTGGATTTTGGTATTCTTTCAAAACAAAAAACTCCATGACATTTTGAGATGGCACCTCCTGAGAAATCTTGCCTGCTTCAGGCTGCCAGAGCAACCAAAATGAGATGTGGTGAGGTGAGATGAGATACTAGCTCAGAACATCTGGAAAGTCTGGTGGGGGACCCTAAAAACCTATCGGCTTCCCTTCATTGGATGAATTTGGTTTTCCCTACATCAAGTAGCAGCTTGCCCCTGATGCCCCCTCCCTCTCTAGGAGGCCCAGATCCTCTTCCTCCGGAGAAAAGCACCTTCCATTCAGTCCTCCTCACCTGCAGTTCTGCAAACAGATCCTGGCCAGAAGTGCCCCATTTCCTTGTTCTGAACGCCAGTGACAGTAAAACAGTTCCTGCGATTTCACATGAGTTCATCTGCTTTCTGTCAGGGACTGTGCAGCAGGTTGGGTTTCATGTGGGACTATGGACCAGCAGGACGAACCAACGGACAACATTGTAGAAGGGATCATTAGGGTTTTTTTAATCAGCTTTTCTGGTTGCTTTCAAACTAATCCAGAAAAGTTATACAAATGTAGCCAAAGCAGGTCATAAAATTCACTGAACTGATAGCTGCAATACACGTAGATGATGGGGAGATTAAAATCAGAGGAAGAAGCCATGGAAGCACAAGGTGTGACCAATGCCAGGTTGACTCTATTTGGTTTCCTTACCCTAAAAAAAAAAGAGTTATTTAAAATGTGAACATATGTAGGCCTGGAAAACGTCCATTGGAGATTTTGATTATAGTCAGCAAGTTTCAAATACTGAATATAGTCCACGTTTTTCTCACAAATGAAGGCGAATGTACATGTCCCAGGATAACGTGGCAGGATCCAATATGTGTCAGTCACTGGGACGAGAGATTTAGTCTTCTGAGTTTTCGGACTCATGCTGGAGCCCATCCTGAGGGAACTTCTCTCTTTGGGCTCTTCTGTGGGTGGGGTTTATATGGTGCCTGGTTGTGTGGGGCTTTTTAATTGTTGATGGAGGTGTTGATGGCCAGCTATTAAGTCACTGGCTGGCTGTTGTTTCTTGGTGTTGCCAAGCCCTGCTTGCCTCCTGCGTGCTTGACAAGCGAGTGGTAAATCAGCACTCCGGTTGAGGCTGCTTGGCAGCACAAAGAAACAGTGACCAGTGACTTAAGAGCCAACACCCCAACCCACAACTAAAAAGCCACACACAACCAGGCACCATATAAACATCACACACAGATTAGCCCAAATCGCGCACTCTGCTAGAGAGATGGGCTCCAGCACAAATCCTAAAGTTCGGAAGACTAAACCTCTGGTCCCAACCTAGATTGGACCCAGGTTTTTCAGTTCACTAGAATTTGCCCTGCAAAATGAATTTTCCTAGTTGATAAATAAATATTTCCATAAATTTGAAGTAAGAAAAAAAAATCTCTGAGTGCGTTAAAACAGTTAAGCCTGTAAATTAAAAAAAACAAAAACTTGCTTTGGGGGATATTTCTTGAGTGTTTCTAAGGGGGTCCTTAATGAGAGATAAAATCCACAGAGGCTGGAGGCTAGACTGGGCAGTCAAACCATCCCAAATGCCAAGGCAATGTCTCTCCATATTGTTGTCTAGAAAATGACTTGGACCATCCACAAAGATGCCAGAGTTCACTCAAGGGGATGGGTATCTTCAACTGCATTTAGCCTGGAAGGGGCCCTCCATAGCGGCTGAGGCAGTTGGGAAAAGTCTTTTCTGGCTCTGACTGTGTGCAGGCCTGCTTGGTGCTCTGTGCCAGCCTCAGGACAGGGTGGGGTTTGGGGAAAGGCTGAAGACAACCTAAGAAAGAGGCAGTCAGAGTCCAGCAGAGGGAAGGAGCCGAGAACGGCTGGGCAGGAGTTTCCAGGAACAGCCAGGGAGGATATCTGAGAGGAAGCCTTCAAAAGAACTGAATGGCTGGTTCCACACTTTGTACAAGGCCAGAGTTGTCGGCACCCTGTGCTGTTCTAAGCTGTTTCCATATGCTCTAAAGCTTGTGACTTTAAATCATAGGACACTATATAAAATATGGTTCATGCAGCATGAGAACCCAGGAATCCAACTAGTCCAGTTGGACCATTCCACAGTCCACCCACCCTGGTTTAATCTGGGTTGGTGGCTGTAGAGTGCTGACCTGGATTACTTGTCCTAATCCATGCCTTGTTTTATTGAATAATCTTGCTTTATTGAATAAGCCACAACTAACTGGATATACATGATCTGGGAGCCAGAAATCCTGACTTGGAAAAGAATTCACACAACTTGTGAAATGTGAAACAGGCCAAGCAACGGTGGCTGCGGATGAAATATGCCATGATCTCCATTTGAGCAGAACCCAGGAGATAATACACTCTTCTTTTACCTGTTTAAGGGAATTTGTTGGAATTTAGATACATACAGCTTGACTTGGGCAAAGATTTCCTCCCTAAGCAGAACTGACCTTACAAGGCAAAATTTTACCTGGCATTTAATTTTTTGAAACAAAATATTCCAAAACAGTGAGGGACTTTTATTATTGCCTATGTTTCTGCTTTCTCCAGTTGTAAAAACAAATTAGAGAGATGTTAAACCAGCAGCATCAACGCAAACCAGACTTGTAGAAACCTTGAAGCAGCTTGAGCTGGGAAGAACAAAAGTCAGCAAGATACCAATTTTCTCTTGGCCAAACGCAGTGTGGAATCTCTCTTATTCCTACTTTCTGACCCCATTCAAATCCTAATCAAATCAGGTCCCGATAGCACATTTGCCTTCCCACTTATGCAGGGGGAGCCATCCCTCTGTTTCCAGGATGCAGAGGTTGCTTCAAGCTGCCTGTCCCTGGGGAAGGTAAGTGTTTCATGCCTGCTGTGGCTGATTCTAGGCGTGTGATGGAGGCCAGGCTAAAGGAAGAGAGGAGAAGGCTGAACCATGGCCACCCCAGCCGTACAAGGCTTGTGTAGCACAAGCAGCCAAACATTTGGCCAGATCTCTTAGGGTGTGTGTTAATACAAAACACACCTGGTTTAGTCAGCTAATCCAATTCTCGGATGGTTGAAGTACAATACAATAGTTACAATATTGTTCAGCCAGTGCCAAGATGGTGTTCTGAAGAGAATGCCAAAAAAACCAGATTGTTTTCTTCTTTTGGAGGTGTGCATGTTTTTAAATGATGTGAAGTTTCTTTTAGAAATCGTTACCCTTTTTTTCCAGTTCTGCACTCCCTAAAGAAAGGAAAGCTACCCCTGATTTGGGGCAGTTTTGTCATCATGCTCTTCCTCAGCCTGCTCTCTACCCCCCCCCCCCGCAAAGAAGTCAGGCAGCTGGGAACCTGTGACCAAAGAGTGGGAAGCAAAGGAAACGTTGCAAGGGGGTTTGATTGGGGGGGGGGGGAGGGGAAGCCGATCGACCGGAAGTGAAACTGAGCAGGGTGATCTGCCAAGCAGGGGCTTGTCTGTCCTAGGAAGAGAAGTAGGTAAGTCACACTTGGTCCTGATGCAAATATAGCAAATATATATGGAAGATGGCCTTGACAGAGATATGGAGGGGCCCCTGGCCTAGGAAAAAGGGGCTGAAGGTTCTTTTTAATTTCAGAACAATAAGATAATATTTGGAACTGGCTCAGGCAGTTGCCTCCCTGATTCACTGAAGTATGAGAAGTGGAAGAAAGTACAATACAATTAGGCTTGCAAGCTTATGTCATGATAGGCAATCTCAGTAAGGGTAGTTTTTGGGTTCCTGTGGAGCTGGGCTCTTAACCTGTCCTGTCATGCGGGGCTGACAGCAAGGGCAGAGGGCTAGAGGTAATCCTCTTCAGGGGAAGGTGAAGAGCACAGGGCTTTAGCAAGCCTCTAGCAGTTACTCCTGACCAGAAAGCTAGATTCTCATTCAATTGCTTATTGCAATTTACTGTAATTAAAAAGGGATTAGGTAATAACTGAATCATAGGATTTGTAAATGGCTACTTTAGTTTTCATTTATAGATGAATGGCAGGGCCGTTCTGATGCCTTTGGCCATCTTTCTGTCTCTTGATGCATAGGCGTTATAGCAGGTATGGGGTATATATATACCTGCTATAACGCCTATGCATCAAGATATATATATATATATCTGTGTGTGTGTGTGTGTGTGTGTATACACACAATATATATATTGTGACTGGAAGGATTGACCCTGCTGGGAGTTTTGACTCTGATGCCTCTAAGGATGGAAGGTTTGAGCCTGCTGTGAATGTGGAGTCTGAATTATCAAAGGACACAGATGTGAGCCAGGAGGATGAGAGATTGTCGGAGAGACAATCCACTCCAGAACCTTCGACTTCGTACATGACAGCAGCTGATCCACAAAATGAGTCAGAGGTTTCTAGCGAGGAGGAAACTGACAGATGTTGGCTTGACGCTAGAACTAGAAGAAGATTGAAACATCAATCACAATCTGAAGGGAG
>NW_020769332.1:223093-236327 GCF_900518735.1 Pseudonaja textilis | reverse complement strand
TGTTCTGTTCAGGTGGGGGCTTGGTTGTGCTCAGGTTAGTCTTAGTTGCTGGGGGATTTGAGTTGGTGAGCTGTGATCTTGCTGTTTGGCTTCGATTTCGTGGTCGTGCTGCATCTTCATAGTGGGTGTCGGTTTGCTTCATGTATGGCTCGGAGGGGTTTGAAGTGGGTAGTGATGCAGCTGCAGTGTGGCTTCTGCTCCGTGGTCGTGTCTCATCTTCTGAGTGGGTGTGAGTCTGTTTTCTACATGGAAGTGTTTGTTTGTTTGTTCATGCTGTGTGGGCGTTTTTCTATCTCTATGGCTTCTCTGATTATTCTGCTGTTGAAGTGTTTGGTTTTGGCGATAGTTCTGGTATTTTTAAAGTCAATACCAGAGGGAATATAAGGAAGCGTGCTAGGTCTGAATCTCCGTTCGAAGCAAGGTGTCATTTCGGTTGGTGTTACGTCTGATACACTTGGCTGCAGCATCTTGATTTATGGTTAGTTTGGACTTGCCAGACAGATTCCAGGAAGACTGCCAAGGACTGTGTAAACAGAAGCAGTTAACTCTGCCGTGTCTGAGACTGTCTGTTTGAGCATTTGTACTTTGGAACTTTGGACTCTCACCTGTGGATACAGGTGAGACAGAACATTTTTGCTTTGAACCCTTACTCCATCTTCTATCCAAGATGGACAAAATACAGCTTGAGCAGCAACAGCAACAGATTAACCAACTCCTGCAGAATAACCAGGTATTACAGAACCAAGTCACCCAACTGGTTAATCATCTAATGCAGATGAAGGCCCCTGTTGCTCCCCCTGCTCCTCCCCTTAGGAAATGCCCAGTATCTGTGCCGGATAAATTCTCAGGACAGACTGATATGTTCCCGGCGTTTATGGGACAGTGCCTCTTTTCTGTGTCCGTTGAATGGCCCGTTTCTGCTTATGTCTTTGCCGTGCATCTATCCAACACTGCTTGGTTTGTTCTTCAATTAATGACTCCGGCACGCTCTCCTGATTGTCTGTTAACAACACCTGAGGTTCAATCAGGGAGGGAGATTCAGGGGAGGAAGATGACTCTGAAACTTCCAGTAAATCAGGCTCATATCTCAGAGTCAAGTCCTCTTCTTCCTCCTGACTCCCTTCAATGTCGCTCAATAATGCAGGCTCGAATCTCAATGCCAGATCTTCCTCATCACTTGAGCCTACATCTGCTGACTGATCAGGTTCAAACCTCGGAGGCACAACATGTAGCTATGAGTGATATCGATACTGAAAGATTGGAAATGTGGTGTAAATGTTGGAAAATGTGCAATAAAAAAAAAGGAAAGTAAAATTGCAGATAGTGTCTTCATCCATTTTTCCTGTTGATTAACATGGAACAAGAAAGGCTCCTAGAGGAGAAAAATTGCCTAGAAGATGGTGGCATCAAGAAAGGTTTGGATTCCCAGACAACAATTTAAGGTCTATCAGAAAGGGACAGGCTACGCCCCACAAAAGCAGATGAAAACATGTTTGTTGAGAGCCTTGTGGACGTTATCATTCAAACTTTAAACTTGAATTGCCTGAAGGAGAGAGGAAGTTGAAATCACAGATTCAGTCAGAGAACTTATTTACATAAAGCATGGTTGCCTGTGAAGTAGGAAAGATTCTCAATGCATGCAGACCAATACATGATGACTCCTCCAAACCCCACTGTTTGTACAAAGACTGAGTAACAAATAGGATGAATTAGAAATATGGTATGGGAACACAGGATGCAACTAATGAATGTGGTGCCTGAAGGACATTTGTAAAGAAGCCTATAAGCCCAAATTCATGTTCTGGAATGCAAGAGCTTGTTAAAAGCCTCTGGTTAGGATTGGAAGGAGCAAGAAATAAGTAGATACAACTGTAAAGTTTCACATATGCCATCTTTTTAAAGTCAACTTGCCAAGTTCTCCAAAGGGCAGGTTAACGGGATATTTCCAGTGCCTACTGTTAGACACAATCCGACAACAGATCATGAAAGTTTCATTTTTCAGAAGTTGGAAGAAGAAACAAAGGAGCCAACAATTCTGGACCTAATCCTGACTAAGAGAGAGGAAGTGGTTGATGATCTGAGGAAGAGACCTTGGGGAAAAGTGACATTATTGGCATTTAAAAAAGCAGGGAAGGAAGAGCTTTGTCTTGGACATTGTCAACAGTACGATGATATGGAGAGTTGTTCAAAAAATCATTTCTTGGCACTGCAGAGTTGGATCATCAATGGAGGCCAGAGATTCTTTAAAGTCACTAGAGTGGTGTCTCTGGCGTCACAGCTCACAGATGACTGCCTAAGAAGAACTTTGGAAGGTGGAAGAGGAGAGTAATGCTAACTCCTTGTATTCTACAGCCTGCTGAGTGCGCACACGGAGGATCTGTGTCCTCCAGATATATCTGAAAGTTTAAAATACTAATTTTTGCTACCACAAATATCTTTGGATCACATGGGATTGAGCTGGCATTTGCACTTTCCCCCTCAATCAAAATTGGACGACGATGCCCATATATGCAGTATACACTTGAACTAGACTGTGATGTTTAGATGTTTCTTTGTCTCATATATGAGTGTGTATGTGGTTATATTATCTGAGGGTATATATGAGAGCTGGATGCAACAAATTTTCATTTTAATGCATGCTAATTAGTGTACTTTTAAAGTGACAATGAAGTTTTCATTCTATTCTATAACCTCCAGTGGAAAAGACCCATGTGCCAATTCAAGCTTGGCTGCTCATGAGCCTTAAATGATTGTGTCCCCTTTGTGAAGTGGTCGGGCTAGCTCTGCTAGGGAGGACTCCGAGGCCAAACAGAAGGCCACCTGCTCTTTTGTGACCCACCAACGCAGATCTGCTAAAGCAGCTCTTTGCATCCGATTAAATTTTGCATTTTCATCTAGCCAACAGCAGCTGCTTGCCTCCCTCCCCTCCCCAGCATTTAGAAGGATTTGTTAGTTAAATGCTAATGCCACCAGATAAATGATACAAATCGTGAGGTGGGAGAGTTTTATTTTCCAGTTAGTCCAGGGAACCTTGGGGACAAGCCTTTGAAACATTGGATGGATGGATGGATGCTGGGGCCACTGTGTAACCTCAATAACCTTTAAATGAAAGAAATTGACATTGAGTCACCTCGCGGCTTCTGACTCCAGATTTATCCCATGCAATTTGTGGAAGAAAAATTATTTACTGGCAATAGATGTAAGCATAAAGTTAAACACCCCCACACCAGTTTTACAGAAAAACTGCTTGCTTCTTTGAAAGACCCCATATTTCACACAGATCACCTCTGAGTTGGAAAGCTCTCATTAGTGACTGACATATCTTTTCACAGGATCTGCCCTGCATCTCTTCTCTGAATGATGGTGTTTAGGGGTGGTCCAACATGCAGACCTTACAGAAGGAGGGTGACCTTCAACCTCCAGCAGAACTTTGCTGGAGGTTGAGGCCTGAAAACCCCAGAGAAGGGAATGGGGGTCAGGGGACAGGCGCTTCATAGATGCACAAATCCTGTGAGAAAAACAAGACTTGGTAGCCAAGATTTCCTTCGGCATTCACTGGCAAAGGAGTCCAAAACAACCTCTTAGATCTTTACCACTTTGTCATTTGCACACACTGCTTTTTTCATCCTAATGCCATCCATGGTCTCCAGCCACCTCAGCTCTCAGGCAAGGCGTTGGTCTCTGAGGGCCAGTTGCAGAGGGCTGGACCCTGCAGCCGGGAACCTTCTCTAAGGAGAGGGGAAGTAGTCTTGGCATCGCTGGGTGCCCTCTGCAGCTGTGTCTTCACAGGGCAGGCTTGAAAAGAAAGTGCCCCTGAGATGCCAAATGGGGCTGCTTTGCGCCTCTGGCCCACTTCTTCTCTGCCCCTGCTGGCCATAGTCACAGAGCATTCAGCCCGAGTTGCCTTTTGCTGCCTTTTGCTGGGTTAGGGTTGGATGCTTGCTGCCCCGAAGGCAGGAGGGACTTCGGAGGGCCAATTCTCGGCCAGCCCTTGAAAAAGGGAGAAAACACAGACTGGCTTCTGCAACATAACATCAAGCAAGCACCTGCATTTAATAGGCGGCAGGAGTGACAGCAGGACTGATAAACAAGGCAATTAATGAAATATTATTTCATTGTTTATCAGTCCTGCGGTGATTCACTTAACAACCATGGCAAGAACAGTCGTAAAAAGGGGCAAGGTTACTTCACAAATGCTTCACTTAGCAAACAGAAATTTTGGAGTCAATTGTGGCCATAAGTTGCAGGCTTCCTGTATTGCAGGCAAAAACTATGCGGATGGAGGGAGGAAGTTTCATCCGAAGCTCTTTGGAACAGGAATACCTAGAAGTGACTGAAGCCTTTCCCCGTTTTCTCTTTACAGCGGTGTCTCTCCTCCTTCCTTGACCATAACGATCGATCGATCCAACGACAGAGACCAGGCTCCATGGATGAGTGGGATCCCCCCCAGTGGAAAAAGGAAATTGAAAGCCTTAAGTATCAGTTGGCTTACAAGCGGGAGGTATCCTCAAAAACAATTCCTGAGTGAGTTCACCAAATATTATTTTGTGCACATAAGAGAACTAGAATGTTATACAAGCCTTGAGTTTCCAGCCCCTAAAGTTGCAAAGAAAAGCCTTGAAATTGGAGTGGGAAATGTGCAATAAAAGTGGGGGGGGGGATTATGATTATTCAGCTTTTGTTCCGGGAATTACATCTCGGACATTTTGTTTGGGTTCAGTAGAACTTGATCAGTTAAATAAAGAACAGCTGCATTCAAGCAATGCGGTTGGGGGTTTTGGTTATTTGCAATTAGTATACTTTGTGAACTCCACCCGCTTGGTGAGCGGGATTCCATGCAAACTTGGGAAATGAGTACAGAGACAAGTTAACATGGAGGCCGGATCTGCACATTTATATTTCCAGATTTAATTTCCTGGTAGAACTGGAAAGATCCAGCCTGAAATCTGGCAAACTGCAGCCAAGCCCAGGCCATATTTTGAGTTTCTCCAACATTCCGGGTGTTGATGTAGACCAAAGTCGGATGATGACTTTTGATTAGAATAACATATTGATAAGCCTCCATGTAGGGAAATCAGGCTGGGAATTCCACTGTGGGCATTACTTTGCATCTCTGGAAAGAAATCACCTCTGCTGTGCATTTCAAAGCATTTCTCTCCTCCTTTGATACAAAAGTAAAGATTTGATGTAGTGTTTAAACACACTAGACTGCGGAGAGAAGACTGGCCCCAGTCCTCTTCCAGCCTCCTTTTAGACACAAAGCCAACTGGGTTCGTTAGTGTCTCGGAAGGCAAACTGCTTGGATCTGTGTATTGTAGTCACCATGAACCAGATTTGACTCCAAGGATCAGGGGAAGAAGAGATGGAAGGCAGCATGGAGTACATTATTCACATGCTGCATCCAGAAATCTCCTGCCTTTTGTGATATCAAAACAATCTGTGACCACAATGATGCATACTTTTATTCAATAACTATTTTAAAGTAATTACATGCAGATTACCTACTTTATCCAAGAGTTTTCCTGAGTTTTGGAGATTTTCAAATATCATTATACAAATGCAGCCAGATCCAGAGTTTTGTATGAGTGATGTGCACGTGCAAAAGATTCAGGCTCTGGAACAAAATTCTGTCACTCCTCCTCACAACTTCTCATGACTTTCCTGCAAATTCCTGCTTGCAATTGTATTTAGAAGTAATTTAACATCACTTTTTAAAGATGAGAATTATACTCCTGGAGATGACAGCTCCATCAATCTGGGTAACAAGAATTCAAATTATAACACTGGATGTTAACCGTGAGAGATCTTGCTTCCTGTTCCTTTCTAGATTCCTTAAATGGATTGAGGATGGGATCCCAGAAGATCCATTTCTGAACCCAGAACGGATGAAAAACAACCCCTGGGTGGAAAGAGGAAAATGTACAATACTCTAGTCCACCAAGCACCATCCCTGATTGACAAACGCTTTCCTTTGGACCTGCTCCAAAATTCATTTGCTTGCCGCTCCGGCTCAATTCTCGTTCATAGTCCTTTGTTAGTGCTGGGGCCCTATGGAAGGACTGTGTTGAAGGCTTCCCAATTACTGGTCTCTGGGGCACTCTTGGGGTGTGGGTGGCACAAGGGGCACTGGAGGGGGCCTTCCCACAGCGGCTTCCTCGGAAATTCTGATGGCACTGAATTTGCAATGTCTCCCAGATCCTGGCTGTGGCTTTGCCTCCAAGGGGTTGTCCTGCAGAAAGCCAGATTATCCGCACAGGGGAAGAGTGGCCTGGCCATCTGTTGTGTGGTGGGAGAGAACCAGGATGAACGTGGCTTATCCTCATTGGCACAGAATGACGGGAGCCTCCAATGCCACATCACAATATGTTAGGACCCGTTTATTTTAAACCTGACAGTTCATGATTTGGGAACCATCGGGAGGGATAAAATTGTACGGAGGAGACTTCCTATTTTGAATCACTGCAACTAAAAGAACGGAAATTAATTGTAACCAGGAAGAGTGAAGCAGAATCAAAGTCCTTCTTAAGAACCCCACCAATTGCTCTTTCTTGTAAATCTAATTTTGTTTGCTGTCTTCTTTCTTTTTTTTTAGATATAAACACACATTTTATAAGCGTTTTCAATTTTTTTGTATTTTAGGAAATTCAGTTTTGCAGTAAAAAACTGCATGAGTGTAATAAGTTTACAAATGAAATAAAGCAATAGGAAGCATGTCTTTATTTACTCCAAAATAGGATTTCATACAAAAAATATAAAAAGTCCTCCTTTTGCCTGATTTTTCATGCCCTTATTTTCATTTTTTGTTTTAATTGCTAGAGCAAATCTTTGATATAAATGTTTCTCCGAACTGCATTGGAAACACCTTCATTAAACCGGAACCAAACATCACTTTGCCCCACAGCTTTTCCAATTTGCTTTTCGACTGTATTTTTCTCAGGTTCTAGGGGAGAAAAAGAAAAGGAAAAAGTGGTCATTGTAGGGGCTTTGGTGATCATAAAGTCAAAACGGTGACTAGAACCACACCACTAAAATTTTCTCCCTTCTTTGTAGGACTTACTTATAAACAAGGGGTGGTTGATTAGGCCTGCCTGGAACGGAGAACCAGAGAATGGCTCAGGCGGGTTAAAGAAGGCAGATTAAGGTTTGCAGCCGGATGACTTCCTTGTCCTCCATCTGCCTGAAGGGGAGATTCAGGTTATTTTTTTCAGCCCTGGAGGGCAACAATAACAAAAATAACCAAACACAATGAATCATCAGGCTGCAAACCTTGATGACCGATCATGGCTAGAAGCTGCCTTCTTTAACCCGCCTGAGTCATTCCCTGGTTCTCACTTCAGGACAGACCTGATCAAGTCAGAAATCAAAGCAGAAAACCAAAGGTATTTTTACATCATGTCCCTCACTGAGGTGCATTCACCCCCCCTACCCCCAGGGGATTCAGGAAGTGCTACTTTATGATTGCAGGGTATATTGACTGCTGAAATCTCATCTGCACCCTTCGCTGTTCCCCCTTTTGGGGCCCCAGGGGCAAGGCGGGCTCTTTGTTCTCCCGGGGCTGAGCAATCCTTTCACTCGAGGCCAAACTACTCAAAACTGCCACCATTTCTGTGCTGCAATCTGAAATCGCTTCCAAAGCCAGTGAATGCAACTCTGGCCAACCAAGGAAGCCGAAAGGACTGGCTCTCTCTAGTCACGCTGTGTGTGTGCGCTTTAACAAGAGAGAGAGAATATCCCCCCCCCCCAGTTGTCCCTGCAGAGGACGAAGAACGAAAGGACAGCAGCCCACCCAGCAATTCCTCTTCCCCGCGAGGGTCATTTCCTTGAAGAGGCACCTCAATTCAGGCTGAGAGGGGAGCTGAGCCCTACTTTAGCCCACCACTTCCCCAGAGTGGGGGACAGGATGGGAAGGGAAACTTCAGCCCCAATCTTACCTGGTGAAGGGGCTGCATTCTTCTTGAGGCTGACCTGGCCAAAGAAGTCTCTTTCTGGCTGGGGGGAGGGAAGCAGAGATCATCAGCCACTCAAAAGGTTTACTCTTCTCAAAGAGCAGCACCAAAACAACAGGCAGCAGCTAATCCACAATCTCTGCCAGAGCCTGGATGCCCATCAGGGCCCCCAGGGGCTTAAAGGAGCCCGATTTGGCACCTTCTTTACTGAATTTCTCTCTACATTTTTCAACAATAAAACAAAATGGGGAATTGACAGGGTACAAGGCTAAATTCCACTTTAGCTTCATGATCTCCATTCCAAAATCCCCCACCTGGGGACCCTACTGGTGTTTCTAGACAAAATGGGTGACTTCAGGCTGATGCTTTGTTGGGAAATGTGCCCCCCCTGCCCAGAAAAAAAGACCAGGAAGCCAAAAGCCCCTCAGGTGCTTTGGAACACAAACCCTTCCTTCTCCTTGGGTGAATCAGGGGTTGTGGCTGGTTCATGGCCTTCATTTTGTCCAACTGGCAACATGGCCACTGACCTCTACAAGGAACCTCTCCACACTTGGATCACTGCATTCTCCTCAAGGCTTCCGTGTCAACACCACTTCCAAACTTGTTCTAAGCCTCTCGCCCTGCCTGTGGCTACATCCTTGGCACGGCCAGGTTTTCTGAGAACGGGTCAATCTATACCAGCAACTTTGCTAGGCTGAGTGGATGAAAAACCACCAATAATAAACTATACTAGAATTGGGGGACTGAAGTCATGTTTTTCATTTGCAATTTGTAATGTTTCATGAACCAGCTTCCTTATTTAGTGGACATTTTGACAGCTCTCCAACTCAAGCTCCTTTCCAAGACTGCCTAGCAATGAAGTTGTGGGAGTGATATTAATTGAGACTTTCAAGAAAAGAATGGACTGCCATTTTGTCAGAAATGGTGTAGGGTCTTCCGCTTGGGGGGGGGGTTGGACTAGATGACCTACAAGGTCCCTTCCAACTCTGATTATCTGTTATCTGTATTCCAGAATCTTTAACCGTGCAGCTCCTGTGGTTTCTCAGGCCAAAGAAAGTGTTGGCTCACAAGGCCATACGTGCTTTGGCCAAACTCTGCAATAATTCACCATCCTACCCCTCTAGCTCTTATATTAGAAACTGTTCTTCAGCCTGTTGGTGCGGCTGGCTATAGAAGCAGGCTGAAGAACAGTTTCTACCTGTGGCTGTCAGACTCCTGAACGGGAAATAACTCCATGTCAACATAGTAGGGCAGACTTGCGGGGCCGGTGTGTTGTGCAACAAGGTCACTTAGCGTAATGAGATGGGGGCTGGGTTAGGGACTTCTCTCCTGACAGTGGTCAGTTGTGTTGGGGGAGGGGTGCACGAAGGGAGGCTCAGCCAATCTCATTGTACAGATGTTGTACTTTGACAATAAAAGTAATAATATATGGTTATCACCTTTTCCTCAACTGTCGCTCTCTTCACAATTTGGCCCAGACTTTGCTCGTGGTTCCTGATTCTGGATTTGCGCCGCTCTCCACCTGTCCCCGTTTCATGGTTGGTTTCTGTGGGGAGGGACCTGGCCTCTAATGCCTGAGGGAAGGCAAGGAAGCATTCGGGCGTTTAGGAGGGGGAAGAATGAAACAAGGGGAGAATTACAGCAGTTATGCCAGAGCTGTATGCAATCTTCAACTGCCAGCCTTAAAAACTGCTTACAATTTAAATGTTTATGATCAATTCCAAAATGCCCCCCATTAAATTATGTATTTTCCCCAAATTGTTTATTTTTTAAAAAGAGCAGATTAAAAATATTGGTTCTCTTTTAATGCATCACAGAGCACTTTGGGAGCTACACCGGGGAGTTAGGGGCAGATGTAAGATATGGGGTGGGCAAAAAAGACCCCCCTGCCTTTTTTTAACTGCCCCCCCCCCCAAAGTTTCTCCTCAGAAGCCCTCTGGATATTGTATCAACATGAATAATAATTCCACGGTGGGAAAGTGAGGCGGTGGTGGGCAGGTGCAGCCAACCACTATGGACGAGAGCTTGGCCCTTCTGAATTGCCACCAAAGGCCGGCCAGCCTGATGGGCGCAGCGCACGACCAGATCCAAAGGGATGTTGGTAAGGCAAGCCTGACGACCTGCTAGCTCCTCAGAACCGGCCACCAAGCCAGCCAGCCAGCCGTGCCCAGGGGCTTCCCAAGCAGAGATGATACCTGGCGGGGGGCCTCCATCTGCCTCATCTTCTCCACTTGGATCTCTCGCGCAATGAGCTGCTTGGCCTGGTAAGTCAGCGGTTTCCGGAACGGGAGATCAGGAAACCTACAAACCTCTTCCACATTCCTGGGGTTTGCAGCCGAGGCAGCGGGATTATGGTAAAAGGAAACAAGTCCCAAAGCAGGTTAAAAACAAACCACACCCTTTCACATGTATACAATTTGGCATTTGAGTCACAACAAGGTTTTGTTAACCCTACTGAAATAGGAGTTGCAAAGCGACTTGGAGATGGAAATACACCCAAACCTTCCTGCCAATATCCAGGATATGTGAAATATTCCAAGGTGGGCCAACTGTATAGCTGAACCGATGGAACAGACCCCAACCCCTTTCAGATTCTAGCTATGAGATGCCACATTTGAACACAGCCTTTATAAACCTCCTGCACGCACAACCCTGGGAACCACAGTGATTTCTCCGCAGGGTCAGTTTTCCATTCGCCCTGAAACTTCCTCGGGGAACCTGGATAACTAGGACTCAACCCTCCCATTTGGTAGCCTGAAATCCCCTTGGCGTCTCTGAACACGAAGCGTTTGATCAGCTGCTTCTTCTGCACCATAAATCCCGGGGCCCAGCAGGAACACCGCTCGTGTGTCTCATTTTCACAAGGGACCCAGTACTGCAGGCTACTCTTGCATCAGATGTTGCATTTCCAGGGAGAACAACTGTGAAACCGTGCAAAACTGACCTGCTCTGTGAAAAGGCAGTACTTACGGGTCAAGCCTGTAGATGTATTGGCCTTCTGGAGTTCGCTCTTGATGGTAGGTGAGATTGTATGTCAGCATAATGTTGATCAGCTGCGACAACTGCTCCTTTTCCTTCTGACTGTACAGCTGTGTGTTCACCTAAGAGGTAAGAAGAGTGACTCATCCCAAGCTCCATCTCCCTTGAGTGTTTCGCTTCTCCCACCACCCAGCTTCTGAAGGGCTGGCAAGCAGGAGAAAGAGAACCGCATTGCTTCCTCCATCTCTGCTCAGTAACATTTGGGGAGAGTTGCCCTCTGTTGGGAGATAAGGTCGAGGCTTCCACTCCAGCACCCACCCCGTTTGAAAGCCGCGCAAGTTAGTTGCTGCGTTAGTTTAGGCTCTGCTCAATCAGGCTAGCTCAAGTGAGCCCAGCACCTTGACTTTCACAGCAAGGACAGCGTGCTACTGGGATGCTTGCAAGCAGGAGACAGAGGAGGCCAGGCCTCTTCCCATGACTGCTCTCCACAACGGGCCTTTGCAGGCATGTGGAGATAAGCACGGAGTCTTCAGTGCCAACGGTTTTACCAGATCTTTCTTCCACTAAAGCCATCAATACTACAACTTATACAGAACGAATAATCATGAGATTATGATGATTAGATTAATGATTTATAATTATTTTTACACCATATTAACATTTAATTAAAAAATAGGAAAGTTCTAGAATTCAACAGATCGCAATTACTAATTATATATATCTAAATAACAAGAAAAAAGTGAAGGAAATAGTCAGTCCACTAAAGAGAGAAGATGACAAGGAAGTAACAGGCAGTAGAGAGTAAGTAGAGTTGCTCAACTAATTTCTTTGCATCAGTTTTCACGCCAACACAAAAAAAAACCCTATAGCCCAACCTACCAAAAACACAACTGTAAAAGATAGAATAGAAATAAAAATTAAAATAAGCAAGAAAATGATAAGGGAACAACTGTCTGGCCTTGATGAATATAAATCACCGGGACCCGATGGGTTACATCCCAGGGTTCTAAAGGAGCTGGCAGAGGTCATCTCAGAGCCATTGTGTCATATCTTTCAAAAGTTTTGGAGCACTGGAGAACTACCAGGGGGTTGAAAAAGAGCTGATGTAGTTCCCATCTTCAAAAAGACTAGAAAAAACAGACTCAGGAAACCAATCAGCCTAACATCAATACTTGGAAGATACTGGAACAATAATCAAAAACCAGATCTGTGAACATCTAGAAACAAATAGTTAATAACTAGAAGCCAGCACCGGTTTGTTTAAAACAGTTCATGCCAAACTAATCTTATTTCACTCTTTATCAAAGTGACTAAATTAGTAGACCAGTGAAATGCTGTGGACATTATTTAGTGTATTTAGACTTCAGCAAGGCATTTGACAAAGTAGACCACAACCTATTTCTTGGTAAGCTAGTAACATGTGGGATAGATAGCATCCCCAGCAGATGGATTTGTAAATGGCTGACAAACTGTACTCAAGTCATCCTTAATGGTACTACATCTATATGGAGGGAAGTAAGAAGTGGGGTTCAAGGTTCCATTTTAGGCCCAATACTCTTCAATATCTTCATGAACGATATGCATGAGGGAATGGAAGGGGAACTCATCAAATTTGCAGCTGACACTAAGCTGGCAGGAACAGCCAACACCCCAGAAGACAAGCTTAGGATCCAAAAAGATCTTGACAGACTTGAACAATGAGCCCTATCCAACAAAATTAAATTTAATGTGGAGAAAAGCAAGATTTTACACCTGGGCAGGAAAAAATAAAGGTAGAGGTACAGATTAGGCGAAACCTCACTCAGAAAGTTACCTATGAGAGGGGTCTTGGAAGTCCTAATGGACACCTTGTGGCCTGCCAGCCTCTGGCCCCTCCAGCAGCCAAATCAGATGAAGAGGCAGCATGGAAGTCACAGGCAGCATCAAGACAGTCTGAGACCTCTGAGGGGGAAGAGGGAATCAGGATACAGAGACGGAGCCTGTCCTGTCCGTCAGCCCCCAGATGGAGAGTCAACAGCTCCCAGGTCTGGAAGTGGCTGAGGAGGAAGAGGAGGAAGAGCTGGATCCAGTGCCTGATATGCAGATGTGCAGAAGGCAGAGGAGAGCAGTGGAAATCTATGGGCTGGTCCTTGGGATGGAAGAGCCACGACGGCTAGCGAAGCCCCACCCTAGCTCTGGGGATCAAAAGCAGGGGGCAGAGGAGAGAGGGAGAGGGAGGGAGGGAGGGAGAGGGAGAGGGAGGGAGGGAGGGAGAGGGAGAGGGAGAGGGAGAGAGAGAGAGAGAGAGAGAGAGAGAGAGAGAGAGAGAG
>NW_020769332.1:79154-222693 GCF_900518735.1 Pseudonaja textilis | reverse complement strand
AGAGAGAGAGAGAGAGAGAGAGAGAGAGAGAGAGAGAGAGAGAGAGACAGACTCACTCCGGGTGTGGTTGGGCCAGTTCAGGGGGAAATACGGCATCCAGTTTTGGTCACCACATCACAAATAAGATGTTGAGATTTTGGAAAAAGTACAAAAAAGAGCTACTATGATGATTAAAGGCCTGGAGACTAAAACATGAAAAGAACGCTTGCAGCAGGGGTGGGTTACTACCGGTTCTGTCCACCTCTGTAGAACCGGTAGCTCTGAAGAGCACCGGTTCTATGTCTGCTGATGTTTTTGCCCACCCGGGCTCTTACCTGACCTTTATTTCCTGATTTTTCAACTTCAGTTGCTGTGTGAGGCACAGCTGCAGTTAAAAAAGCAGGAAAAGGGGGCTTTTTGAAAGGCTACTTCTCAGCACGCAGCGCTGCTCAGCTGTCCAGGCACCAGGCTGATGACGATTTACAGGCGCGAGAGTGCAGTGTGCAGGGAAGTACATCATAAATCACCGAACCTCGTAAATCACCTAACCGGTAGTTAACCCTGTCAGATCCCACCCTAGCTTGCAGGATTTGGGTTTGGCTACTCTAGAGAAAAGGACTGGGGGGACATGATAGCAGCGTTCCAGTATCTGAGAGGTTGCCACAAAGAGGAGGGACAAGAAACAATGGATGGAAACTTATCAAAGAGAGAAGCAACCTCGAATGAAGGAGAAACTTCCTAACAGGGAGGACAATCAACCAGTGGAACTACTTGCCTCCAGATGTTGCGGATGCTCCATCACTGGAGGCTTTTAAGAAGAGTCTGGACAGTCACTTGTCCGAAATGGTACAGGGCCTCCTGGACTAGAAAACCTCCAAGGTCCCTTCCAGCTCTATTCTGATTCTAATGTTTACAAAGGTTTAAACAATTGTTCCACTATTATTATTGGTTGATCTTCAATTTGATTCACAGTCTGTGACTGGTAAAAACTGAACAATTCAAGCCCGAACCAAGGACCTAAGAGCTGTTAAGGTAACACCTGAGTTCCAAGTAGGGTGGTTCTTTTCAGTTAAAATATTCAGGTAAAATTTCTCGGTAAGCAGCTCTCCATTCTTGCTTCAGCTGGTATCGTTTATCATCACTTGCCAGAATGCATTGTTATTGCATTCATGCTGTGCGCGAGAGTGCCTCTGAGTCATTGCTGACTCAAACAGGTAACTGCCTGGACAGGTCCCTGCAATTTCCCTGGCAAGATCTCAGAAGTGGTTTGCCATTGTCTGGGCCATGAGAGAAGCTGGCCCAAGATCACCCAGATGCCTTTGTGCCTTGGGCAGGATTACACCTCCACGAACTGGCTCTCGTTCATGCCTGACAGAGCCCAAAAGAGATCGAAGTGGAGGCGATTGTCTTCGACCTGAGGATTTGGATCTTATTGTCTCTCTAGCCACTTGCTCAGCCAGTCCTGACCCAGGAAATCCTTCCCATCCCCAGTAAGGAGTTTTTCTTACCGGTCTCAGTTTTGGCGAAATGATCTCCAAGAGGAGACAAAGGGCTTCAAGGATAAAAGATTGAGGTCTGACACGACTGCGGGAGTTGGGTGCAATTCCAGAAATCATGGAATCTACCAGATGATGCATCTGGGTTAGTTTTGATAGAGCCTGAATGAGAAAAAGAACAGGAAACATTTGTAGGCAGACAAAGTTCCAAAGAGATTTCATCACCATCATGCAGGATATTGACAAACGGTGCAATTTCTCCCAAAAGGCTACAAAAGGTTTGTTGGCTGTCAAAGCCCCGCTAAGACGCTGCCTTCTACAGGCAGCCTTGACGGAAAATGCAACATCAGTTGGGAAAACATGAACTTACAGACAGGCGTGAGATTTCTTTCTCACGCTTGTCTGTTTTTCTGAGCTAAGTTCAATAGTCAAGCCACCTTGATTATCTTTGGTATAAAAAAGAAAGAAGGAAAAACGTTCAGAGGCTTTCGTGATTATTATTGTAATAAAATGAGGTTCTAATCTTTCTTTGGCATTCATTTCTTCCCTGCTCTATCTGGAAGGGTTGATACCAACTCAGTAGATCTTGAGCTTAGGAGTTTTCTGCAGTCTTCCCTCTCAGACCTAAACTGAACTTGAGACTGTCTGAATTTGCATGCAAAACTGCCATTTTTATCGCTTGACTCAACTCCGTAAGAGGCATGTGAACTTTGAAAATAGGTCCTTCAGAAGCCAAAGAGAGGAAAGGGCAGTTCTCCACTTCATGATCATCTGCAGAGATGATATTCAGCAGGTTCCGGCCAGTTCTGGAGAACCGGGAGCGGAAATTTTGAGTAGTTTGAAGAACCGGCAAATACCACCTCTGACTGGCCCCACCCACATCTCTTCTCTGCCTCCCTTTGAGTCCCAGCTGATTGGCTGGGTCTCCTTTGGTTGCCCTGCCCAGGAGAACGGAGCTGGAAAGCAGGTTAGTGGGGTGGGGAGGGAATTCGGAATTTGCAGTATCCTTCCCCTGCTACGTCCACTAAGCCACGCCCACAGAACAGGTAGTAAAAAAAATTGAATCCTACCACTGATCATCTGGGAATGTTCTGAATCATGAAGGTGGCTCGTGTTAAACTCCCTTTTTTGTATTTCTTAGCCAGTCCCCGATGGCCTTCTCTCCATTCATACCTCATGTTGGCTGTGTGGATACGTCAGTCTGGGAATACTGGAAGCAGCGAAGAGCAAGTGGAAAGAAACTGGGAGGAAGGGCAAGTATCTCATCAGCTGAAAGCTCTGGCTGCACAGGATTGCCTTGCCCAGCAGATCAGAGAAGCCAAGCCACTCCAAAGCCAAGCAGACCGAGTCCAAGCTGGAATCCTTCACCTTCATATTGAGGAAGTTATCGTACAAGCCCTGCAAGAAACAGGGCCGAGGTGAAGCCAGCAACAACAGAAGAGTCCGAGACGAGGCCAGACCGTTGGGTAGATGGGATCTAGGACAATTCACCACTCGCTCCGCCACGGGCATTGATTCTTGGCTGCCCTCTGCCAGTGCCCCTCCCCCGCCAATGGTCCGCCGACACTCCAACGCAACCACCTCCCGGGTGATTTGTCCCAGGATCCTTGTCCCCAGCCAGCCCACAGCGCAGGACAAGCCATGGTTTGCTCTCGAGGAAGAGGCAGGATAAACGGGAAGGGCCCCTTCTCGGAAAAGGAACTCTCACCCATGCCCCCCCGCCCAGTTTCCCCGACCGAGCACATTCGCTGCAATTGCAGTCAGTGAAAATAACGACCTTGCAATCCCAGAAAAGGAATGCATTAGCCTCTTTAAAAGAAAGACCTTTTCTTGTAATAAAAGCACCAACCCCTAATCCTAACCTTCTCCCAATCAATAAGTTTTCTTTGATGTGATTAGGATGATGTTTCTAATGGATTCCAGTATCAGCCATCTCCCCCTCTCCCGCCTTCCCCTTTCTCTTCCCCTTCCTCTCCCGCCTTTCCCTCCTCCCCAAACAAGGCCATCTCTTTTTAAAAAACAAGGACCAGAAGAGTCAAGATTCATCATGTTTTCGAAACAAAGTGCTTTTCTCTACAATAAAAGGTGTTTATCCCAAAGTTATTATTACTGTTAGGCAAACCAGGGATGTGCGGTTACTTCTCCTGCACTGTGGATTGGCTGGGGACAAGGATCCCTCGGCAAATCGCCCAGGACGTGGCTGCGTTGGAGGAGTGCTGGCAGACCATTCATTCGCTCATTCATACCATTGGCAGGAAAGGGGTGCTGGCAGAGGGCAGCCGAGAACCAATGCCTGTGATGGGTCGGCTGTGGTGGAGTGGAACAGGCGCAGCCATGTTCCGCCAGTTAATTGCCGCATTCCAATCTAGACGGTGGTCCCTCTTCTCAATCGACACAAATAGTCAAATTATTGCCATACAAGGTGGGATAAAGAAATGCAGACTCTGGTGTTCAAACATGTCTGGGTTTCTAGGTTCTGTAGGAGCTGAATTTGATCCTGTAACAGCTTCTTTTGCATCTTCCCATAAAAGCAACATATTTGAGCTTCTTCCCTGCAGCATCTGTTGCTAGCTCAGGGGGGTTTCCCCTCTCGGATAGGAAATGGAGTCCTGTCTCTGAGCAGGACACTCTCCTGAGGAGGCCGCTCAGAGATGACCCTCACCCCCATGGCTGGTCAACAGACAGCAGGACAGTTTTGCATGGACTGAACTCAACAGGCCTTTCAAGATTGGGAAAGAACACAGAAGAACTGTGCTTATTGGTTGATTTGCCTTTGAAAACCTGGCTCTAAGATACCAGCCACTGAAAAATATAATTTGGTGTGTGTGTGTGTGTGCAAAGGTAATGGGTCATGTTATTTCATGCTTTAAAAAAATTTTTTTTGTGTGAAAATCTTTCATAAATCTCTCCTTCTCTCCTTCTCTCCAGATGAGTCAACAGAGCTCTTTCAGCAACCAAACGTAATTGTGAGATGGGGAGACAGGTTTCAATCAAGGAAATGAACTTAATCTAAACAATGGTAGGTACCTGGCTAAGCTTTTCATATTCCCCTGAAGAAACACTGAGGTGCAAAATGCGATGGAACTGCTGAGTGGAGGAACTGATGGCTGTCTGACCTGCGCCTCTGCCAAACTCCCCATCCTCAGCTCCACTAAGGAGAAGGCTGGCTGGAAGGGAGGGGTCTGTTCCCAAGTTCTTCCTTGGCAAGGAAAAGAAAGCAATAAGACAGAGGTTGGTTTCTTTGGGAGGAGCCAAGAAAAGATAGTAAATGACATTTCGAGGTTATTTAAGCTAAGGAACAGGTAAAGGCCAGTCAATATCTTAAATAATGAATGAGTGCTTTACTTTAGTAAAGTGGGGAAGCTGGAAGGGAAACCCCAAGGCCTGTCCTCTGCATAGTGAAAGTGTGAATACAGAATTATCTGCTCCCCAATGCCTGTCAGCTGTGGCAGGTTAATGTCTGGCACCTCCTTAGAAAAGTGCCCTCACACTGCACACAGAGGAAAGAGCCTCGGTTTGAAGGATGCAGACTCAATTATCCAGTGACACAATAAGCAACCTCCTTAATCTTTTGTGTCTGATTTAAAGCCAAGCGGTATTTAGCTTTCTCCAAATATCACAATAAAATGCATTCAATCTCTCTCTCTCTCTCTCTCTCTGTATCTCTCTTGTCCCTCTGTACAAAGGAGGGTACTTGATGAATTCCTGTGCAATTAATTTACTGCAGCATACAAGCAGTTGTCCCATCCCATGCCATGCATGCTGATTTAGGCACTTTTGTTTTAAAACTTGAGATCTGTATTGGACAGCTCTGGATACAAACTTGAAAAACTTCAGCAAAACCTCTTCCACGGGCCTCAGAAACAATGATTACGAAAGAATTTCAAAGTATTAAAGAATGTTTTAGAGAACTAAGATTTAAAAAAGCAAGTTTTGCAAATAACAGCCCACTAAAAACTGGAGGCATGACTGGGTTTGCTTTGATCTGTATGGATTAGAAAATTCGACTCTTTCTGATGGTGGATCTTATTTGTTCCCCGGCAGTAAAGGGTGATTTATCTTGTGCCTCTTCCACACTTACTCCAATTACCACCATGGCAAGGTAGGTTGAGCTGGAAGAGCACAACTGGCTCAGGGCCACTTCAGTGAGGTTGTAGGGCTGAAGAGGGTCTTTTTGGTCTTGAGGGCAAACTTCTTAACTAGCACACAATGGTTGCAATTTGTGCAATTGGTTGAGTGAGACCCAAGAGCAATTCTTTCTCACCTCCTCACTCTGGGCAGCTGGAAGATCTCCTGCCAGATGGAAAACAGCCCCTTGTTCTGGTCCTTTAAGCCAACTGTTGCAGTCTGGACTGTTCTCACATTCAGCTCTTTCTTCCCTCGGCTATACAGGAACTTGAATAAGAGGAGACTGGGTCACACGGGGTGGAGTGGAGAAGGGAAGGAAAGCGTCAGGTTCTGATCAGGACCAGCTTAGCTCAGGAAGAACCTGAGCAAGCAAGAGACACCAAATCCATCTGCCTGAGAATCTTTCACTAAACAGGCAAACTTCTATCCCTTATGGATGCGCAGCCAAGCTGGAGTTCTGCATCTTTCTTTTAGAGCTGCATATCTGGTTCTCAAGCAGCACACTTTTTATAGTGACCCAACAATATCAGGGTAGTGAAGTGTTTTTGCATAACCTTTTAAACATGAAGGCATGAGCACGGTGATCAAATAATAAGAGCATTTATATGGCATTAATCCCGGTTTTCAAAGTACAAGATGGGGGAAAATGGAATCTGCCAACAATGCAACTAACCTGCAGAGTGTTAATACAAGAGCGAATGTCATTGTCGGTCTTCTCACACAATGTTGTGAGGGCCCCAATATCAGCTTTCATGCCCTGTAGGATGGCAATCTGAAATGCATAAGGATGGGCGTTATGCTGCTGCCCAGATGGCCTTGCATACACAAAATGTATGAGCAATGTTGTTTTATTACAGTAATTAGCATAAGAAGAAGTAATTAGCAAAATCCGGACTATTGCTTGGAGCAAAAAACCTTTGGATCAATATTGTTTTTATCTAGCTTTTGAACATTAAGAGTGACAGGTAAGTCAATCTTCTAAGCTGGAGAGCCATCAATGAGACGCCCCTTCTGACATCACCGGCCACAGAAGGCTCAAAGAACCTTCCCTCCATGGGACTAAACAAGCAGGTAGGAACCAGATCTATTCTGCAACTTGCAGAGACGAGGGGGATTGCAGGCTAAAAGGGAAAGTAATTTAAGCAATTATTCCCAGGCTTTTCTGTACTGATAGTCCTGGACTTACAGCCATTCATTCAGTGACTCTTCAAAGTTACAGTGGCACTGAAAAAAGTGACTTATGACCATTTTTCACACTTACGACTGTTGCAGCATCCCCACAGTCACGTGATCCAAATTCAGATGCTTGACAACTGGTTCATATTGATGATGGCTGCTGCAGTGTCCCAGAGTCATGGGGTGATAAACAAGGTCGGTGGGGAAGCCAGATTCACTAAACAATGTTACTAATCTAACAGTTGCAATGGCTCCCTTAATTGCGGCACAAAAGGTTTAAAAAATGGAGAAAAACTCACTTAAGAACACTCTCATTTAGTAGCAGAAATGTTGGGCTCCATTGTGGTTGAAGACTACTGGGTTCTGTCCTGGGCAAAGGCCAAGCTGATCTACCTTTTGAGGTTTACTCATACAATATTCTTGGGGCAGAGTTAATGCTCACAAAGAAGGGAAATAAAAAACCATGGGGTTGGGTGTGCTTGCCTCATGAAGCCTCTGGACCAGCCTAGATTGCAAAGTGGAAGGCAAGTGGAGAAGAAAAGCTTGCTGCTTCAGAAGCCGCAAAGCAGGAACGTATCTAGAAAACAGAAGGGAAAATATGCACAGGTGAAAAGATATGACAATATCCAGAACAGAGGAATGGCTTGTCAAATAACAGTATCTGACAAATGGTAAAAATGATTTTTTGATTAAGGAAAAGACACTTGTGACCAGAAACCCATATATGGCCTTTTTGCTGAAAATGGAAAAAAATGAACTGGTTATTTATAAATTCGATGATTAGAAAGGATAAAATATGGGAACAAGGGAATCACGATGTAATGTTAAAGAGGAAGAACAGACAATAATCGGTTGTAAAGAGGATTGGAAGCTGTTTATTCTTTTTTCCCCTCTTTTTTCTTTATTCATCACTTTTCTTTCTCTTTTTTATTTTTCTTAACATTGTATTGTTTTTACCATGGCCCAAAATTCATTAATAAAATGTGATAATTGGCATAACTGCAGATGTGGGGATGTTGTCCTGGGATCTGGGAGAAACAAAGCTCCAGGCCACTCAGTGGGGAGTTGATGGGATGATCTAGGGCCAGTTTTCTCTCAGCCCATCCTAATTCAAAAATACATCATGGGAACAAAATGTGCGTTATTGGGGGTCTCCTGAGGAGGAAATATTTGCATTTATTTGAGTCTATTTTTGACTCTTAGTGACTACCTGGACTGGTTCCTTTGGCAATGTTTTTCAGAAGTGGCTTGCCATTGCCCCCTTCTTAGGGCTGAGAGAAAGCAACTGGCCCAAGGTTCCCTGCTGGCTTTGCACTCCAGGTGGGACAAGAACTCACCATCTCCCAGTTTCAAGTCTGGTGCCTTCACCAGGACACCCAACGGTCTCTCTAACCTAGAGGAAAATGTTGCAACAACCATCAACCAGCTCCACTTCCTTAGAACCACACCACTGAAGAAGACGTTCTCCCGAGAACAGCAGGGAGCTTGCAGGGAATCAGGGTGATTGGGCAACAGGCAAGAGCTCCCATAAAATAAGGGAGGAGGGGTTTGAAATAAAATGTTCAGACAGATTTAATAAATGGGAGATTTATCCTATCAAGGTTAATTATCCTTGAAAGCCTGCCAAGATTTTGATGAAAATCCCACAGTGTTTTGCTTCCTTTCTCTTGCACCCGATACAGACCCTCTTCCAAACACAACCTCTTACAGGTCATTGCAAATGCAGATGATTGGCCGGAGAAGAAGCCCGCTTCGTCCTTTGCTCTTTGCCCCACTTGGTTGGACTTCAGATTCTGCCATCCCAGCTTTCTGGTTGGTTATACTTAACAGCACATTGATAGATGCCTGAAAAGAGAAAAGGGCCAAAATAATTGCAGGGATAATACATGGGGCCAGAAAACCCCGAGAAGGGTCATTCTGAATCAATCCAGTTGAACACTGCATCATTAGCCAGTCATATCACAAGCCAGAAGGTAGACCTAAAGCTCCCCAGAGGATATCCTACGCCACTGGACTATGGAGGCTGTTTCCTCTGCCATAGTTTCTACCCATAAAATCATAGGGCTGGAAAGGATCTTGGAGGTCTTCCAGTCCAATGCCTTTTCCCAAGAAGGAGACCCTAAGCCATTCCGGATGAATGGTGGTCCAGTCTTTTCTTCAGTGACCTCCAGTGATGGAGCACCCGCAATTCCAGGAGGCAACCTTTTCTACAGAACAACCGTTCTCACTGTCAGAAAATTTCTCTTTAGTTCTAGGTTGGATCTCTCTTGAAACAGCTTCCACCCAATACTTCTTGTCCTGCCCTCAGGTACTTTGGAAAGTAAGTCAACTCCTTCCTCCATGTGACTGCTCCTCAAACACCATAAGACAGTTTTCATGTCACCCCTCATCCTTGAGTAGATGTATCTAGTTCCCTCAGTCATCCATCATGTGGTTTAGCCTCCAAACCCCTCAACAAGTCATCTTGGTTGCTCTTCTCTGCAGTCCACCTAGGGTCTTAGCATTTGTTTTTTGTATTATGGTGGCCAGAATTGGACAAAATGGTTTAATATATTTCTAAACAGGCTGCAGATAGCATGCTTCGCTATTGCCTATACTGTTCCTTTAACATATCATAAAATATCCATTTAAATATTCTTTTGGGCATTTTTTTCATATATTGGATGATGGACCCACCAATATGCCGCCAATCTCCCACATGTGGTATAAGTAGTCCTTGCTTAATGACCATTCGCTTTACAACCATTTGAAATTATGACGACACTGAATGTGTGCTTTATGGCCTGTAAAGCCCCAGGGGCCACCATCAATGGCTGTGCCTTCTTGCAGTCATGTGACTACAAGCTGGTCTCAGCATTCCATTGTCACCCAAATTCACAATGCTTTTTGCCTGTTCCAGCAAAAACCGCCAATTCAAATGAATAGATTTGCTTAACACTGCAAATAGCCAGTCCTCATTTAGTGTCTACTTCTGTTAGCAACTATTTGCAAGCATGACAGTAATAAACATACCCGTGTTTCCCAGAAAATAAGTCTGGGTCTTATATTAATTTTCCTTCCAAAGATCTTAGGTCTTATTACCCAGGCAGGTCTTATTTTCTAGGAAATACAATACTAAGTACATCCGTCCAGGGGTGGGTTTCTACCGGTTCTGTCTATGTTTTTGCCCGCCCACCTACCCGGGCTGTTACCTGATCTTTATTTCCTGATTTTTCAACTTCAGCTGCTGAACGAGCCACACCTGCAGCGCTGCTCACAGCCAGCAGGGAAGCTCGTAAATCCCGAACCAGTTGTTAACCCTGTCGTATCCCACCCCTGCATCCGTCTGACTGACGATCTCAACTGGGGCTTATTTTGGGGGTAGGGCTTATATTATGAGCATCCTGAAAAATCATGCTAAGTCTTATTTTCCAGTTGGGTCTTATTTTCAGGGAAACCCAGTAATAAAAATGATTTCTGATACACTTATGCCCAGATTTCTGTGCCTGATAGCAACACATGCCTTAGTGGGAGCGTTGCTTCATGAGAGAACTTTATGTAAACGAGACAGCAGCAACCAGCAATCTTCAGTGTCACTCAGTCATGGAGTTTGCTTAGCAACCACTGGAACCAACTGCAGTTGCCAAACGAGGAGAGAGTATACCCCATTTGAGTACCGGAACACAATGTCTGTGTGTGGAATACTCAAAACCATTTCATCCCAACAAGCAAGGGAAGGAAAATGGAAAACCCCAGGTGGGCCACATCTAGGACTTAAACGGGAGAGCAAATGCATCCACGTGGAGGATAAAGCCTCTCTTTTAAAAAAGATTCACCAAAATTGTAAAAATGGAGGAAGCGATTAAAAAGACTAGATGTGTTTATTCGTGAGAGAATGTGGAAGGACCAAAATTATTTCAAAGGGACTCACAGAGAAGATGAAGCTCTCACATCATTAGGGTTGACTCAGCCTTCCAGCCTTCCTAGGTGGGTAAAATGAGGACCCAAACTGATGTGAGCAAGAGACTGGCACTGTAAACCTCCTACAGTGGGCTGGAAAGCACTGTGCAGCGGTATATAAGTATATAATTGCTAAGTGCTATTAATTGCAGAATACAGAAGAACTGACTGATGAATCAGGCAAGATTCCCTTACCACTGGAGCACCGTCTATCTCATCAATGACCAAGCAGTTGGGCTTCTCGCTGGCCCCCAGCACCGATTTCATCTGAGTGGCAGCCTCAATCTGTGTTTGGAAGGCATCTGGGCTACGGTCATCACTGCAAAGAACATTCTGGGTTAACGATAATGAAGAAGCTGTCACAATCCCAGAAAGAGGCCTCATGCAGCTAGTGGTTGCCTCCTGAAAAGCCAGGCTGGAGGTGGCTTGTCAGCAGCAGGAGTAAGAAGATGCTGAGCACAGGGCACATGGAGTTCTGAGCAGCAAGCACAACTGCAGATGTTTTGCATCCGGTCCTGGGTCAGGGCAGCCATGGCTTCCACTGCAGAGTTTGGGTGGGGCAGCTTTTCCCTTCCGTTATGTGAAAACCCTTCTAAGGGAAGCAATGCTGTGTTCCCTACTCTTTGGGTGTATGTTGGCTGGATGTCCAGAGTGCGGTTTGCAGCTTGCTTGCCCTCAGCTGCCACAGAAATAGTGAGGAGGGGGTTTGGCATTTGGGGTGCGAAAGTGAGCTGGTGTGAAGTATTCCTGTGAGAATTGGAAGGGAGCTTTGCACTCATCAGTGGAGAGGAGTTGCTTGGCCTTTTCCATGGCCAGCCGTCCTGGGCCTCTGGAGGCACACAGCATCCCATCTCATCCCACTGGACGCTGATTGGTCTTTCAGGGCTGGACCCAGGAGGGAGAGGTTTGGGGTGACTTTCAAGCCGATTTCTCCCTTCCCTTGCTTTTGCTGCTCTCCGTTCATTAAAAGTTAGTAAAAGTACCCCTTCTCTTAATCCATGGGCTTTTTTTCCTTGGGATTTGAATGGAGGCAGACCTGACAGGATCTATTTATCAACCTCAAAAGAGGAGAGCAGGTGCTTGCATGGATATCTGGCAGACCTGAGGGAAGGCAGTGCCTGTGCGCAGTCAAATCAGAGATCAACACACCACAGAAAAGAAACAGGTTTGATTTGAGTGTTTTAAGTGTTTAGATTCTTTTTATCTATTAAGCATGTTCCAGCACTCACCACTTTCTTGTCTAGCGGTTCTGTCTGACTCACATTAACCCTGAAAAAAGGGAACTACGACGTACCTGGCATTCATTTCCACCACATTATACCCAGCATGCTTTGCAATGACGTGAGCCAGGGTAGTCTTCCCCAAGCCAGGGGGTCCACAAAGGAGAGCAATCTACAGGCAGAACAAAAATGATTTAAACTCATGATTTAAAGGGTCTCCAAAACTTTTTGCTGCTCAGTATGGTGTAAAAAAAACCAACAGTACGGAGGGGGAAGGGTTGAGCAAAGAAGCCTTTACAGCCCTCGATGCCCAGGGGCATTACTCCTATAGAGACAGAAGGCGGGAGACACAGAAACACATCTGCAATAGGTGTGAAAGTTGATACCATGTGCCCTAAACTAAAAGCTATCAGTTTTTAGGGGGAACAGTTTGTGGAACAATTTAAAATTTCCAAAAGAACAAATGGGTTGGCAGAAGGCAAAAAAGCAAAATGTGGTGAGATGACAATGGAGAAGAAGCTTTAATCTTATGTCAAGGTAGAGAAAAAGAAAGCAGCACCCAACCAGCAGTACCAAATCTCACTGACACCCCAAAATTAAGGGCCCCACAGTCCCTTCTTATGCAGGGAGGGGATGAAGCCATTTCCAAGGGTCTCCTTTGTGAGGAGAAGATTTTCTGCCTGGATTGGAGGCTGAGACAGATGCGAAGTGGAAGAGCAGCAGTAAAATGTGCCAATGCAAGCTTCTGTTTGAAGTGTATCTGAAAAAACCCACTGAATCTGGAATTCAGATCTAACTTTTGCTGCGAGTTCACCGCTCCCTGGCAACTTTCAGCTTGCAAGATAGGAATCCTTGTCCAGAATGGATAAGCTTAAAATGACTGACAAAGATTGGGCTTTCAGCTGTGTCTTTGCCACAGTGACCAGCTGCCCCACCTTGAATTTTGGTCGATTGTGCTGGTCCAGTTCAGCCTCCAAGACTTCCTCTGTCACCTGTGCTTTGGTCTTCCACCTGGTTCCCCCGTCTCTGGAAGGCTTGAAAGGAGGGTGGGTCCCAGAGTGCAGTGGGGCCTTCCTGCAGGGCTTCTCCTTCCCAAACACCAGCACATCCCACAGCTTCAGCCACTTCAGGAGGCACCGATTTGTGTACTGAAGTCAAAGGTGATGAAGGTGAATGAAGTGGATGAAACTCCAGGGACACACAAATCACATCACAAACCAGACCGAACTATTCAAGCACGACACACCTTGTTTTGGTGGCTTGTGACCTTTCTACACTCAAAGAAATATTGAAAAAATAATAATACATGGGACTCGTCCGTCTTTCTGTCAGCAGGACAGTTCTCCAAAAACAGATCAGAAAGAGACCAATTTTGGCCAGTGAGGTAAAAGGAAGATACCAACTAAGACATGTATGCTGCCTGCAGTGTGCTTCTCAAGAGTTATACATGTGACACAGAAACAGCTTGAAATATGCACATATGCACATGCACAACACATTGTGACCCAGAAAAAACAACAACCAGAGCCTACCAGTCGCCACTGCAAGTGAAAGCCTTGGAGGGAAATGGCAGGCTAGGCATATCTCATTTAAATTTGATGTGTGATTCAAAATTGCCTGCTTTCATAAGTAGAAAACAATCTGGTTCACCTCTGACATTGCAACCAGCATTGTTTTCTTTGTTGTGGGAGCTCTGCAAAGCTCTGAAGAAATAATTTCCTACTGAAGCAAATTACACTGTCCTTTTAAAATTTTCTTTTGGTTCTGAATGTCCACATTAGTGATTCCCACCCTGGAAAATTTCAACTCCCAGAATTCTCAACCATGGCCATGCAGGCTACACTCACATTTCTGGAAACTGCCTAAATGGGAGAATGTTGGTCTAAACATTTAATTACTACAAGAAACTTAAGTAGGAGGAAGAAAAATGGTGATGAGGAAATGCCTCCTTGTTATGAGCTCTCTTGACTGCTTCTATTGCTTTATTTTATACTATTCCATTTTGCTTTTACTTTGCTCCTTTTTTAATCTTAATTTTTAAAATTCCAAACCGCTTGCCTGAACCTCCTGACACATGGAGCATTTCAGACTAAAGGACACACACTGAACATGTGGTGGGGGAGGACGAAAGGGCAGGCTGTCATTCTGCCTTTCCATCTGCCTGCTTCATCCAACCCCTTCAACAGCTGGAAGTAAAGCAATTCAGTCCAAGCAAGCAAGCTGGGTCTGTGAGCAGTGCTGCTCCTCCCGTGGATACATTGGTTCCTTGGTACTCAACTGCTTTGAAATTAATCAGATTTGGTATTCAACGCCTTTTGACGTGAAAACTTGGCTCCCAGTACTCAGTGCCCAAGATAGAACCTGTCGGTATTGGCTACTTTGCGACTCACTGTGTTATCTCTTTTGGGAAACATTGTTTGGTACCCATTAGGCCTCCTGGACCCAATTAAGGATGAGTACTTTGGAGCGGGATCTCTACGGAGAGATCAAAAGCCAACCACCTTTATAAGAGGACCTCCTCCTTCCCCCACCCCCACCCCCGCCCCGTCCTGCCCTGTCCCAGCAGCAGCACAGCCCCAGCTATAAGACTACGCTCACCTGTAGGTTACGTGGAAGGCTACCTTACCTTACGGTTTCCATCGTCTGGCACTCCAGAGACACTAAACGGGATGCTGCAGGTTTCCAACTGCCCTCCCAAATATACAACTGCAATCTCCATATTGTGGGAAGGAAACATATCCTTTGCATCTACCCCTCCTACACCTTTCACTCTGAGAAACTCAACTGAGAGCTTCCTACCTAGATCAAATTGAGGTCGGCTTCTGGGATCATCTTACTTGATAATTTTATTATCTGTTACATCCCAATACTCTGTACTACTTTATTTGAGATGGTCTGTAGACTAATCACTGAGCTAAACTAAACACATGAAGCCTAAGGGAAATATGCAATTCAACAAAAACACCGGGCTTCTCTTGGAGAACAGTACACCCAGCCTGCCCTCTTGCACTACAACATGTCTAGGGAGGCAACATTGCCAGACATCCACCCGCCCACGCCTGTCAGGCTGACTAGCATAGCCAAAGGTGAGCAGTACAGAACTGTAGTCCCAAAAGATATGCGGAGCTTCCAGCTACCCACTCCTGATCTCTAGGATGCCCAAAAGGAAACACTTACATCATCACTGAGCAACTCCACGTAGCGCCTGGGAGTGAACTGGTCAACCCAGAGAGTGTGCTGGGCAGAGGCTTCTGCTTCCGATCTCTCCCTGCTTTCTTCTTCCCCATTAGGCCCAGGGGCTGCATCTTGAGTTTCCTCAGCCCCCAGCCTGAAAGGAGGAGAATCTAGCTGAAAAATAGTGCCTGGGAAACGTTCAGTGTCAAATTCTGCTCCAGGTTGTCTGTTAAAGGGCTTTAAACCCAATTTTTCTGTATCTCAAGTTTTAATCTGGTCAGCTAATTTTTGTTTTTATCAAAAACAACTTTGAAATACTGGAATTTGGTGGTATAAAATGCAGAAAAGAAAAAAAAATGCTATCTTTGATCTATATAACCTTCTCAATTAAGGCATCTCATTTTGCATAATGCATCCTTATCTTGCTAATCAAGACAAAGAACATAGCAGCTGACTGGACAATCTTGCAGACTCCTTTTGATTTCAGAGGTTTTAACCCAAGTGTTCAAGCAGCTGCCAAGTTAAGGAAATCCTGTGAACCTGTGCTTCTAAAAATAAGGAAGAGGTATTAAGGACAGTTTTCTAATTCATGCACAGTTGTGGTTAAAGCAAGAAGCATGTCTCTGAATGGTCCAGCTCTGTCCAAAAAATCTCCCATAAAACTTATAAAAAGACAACCTGGGCAACTTTCATCTAGAGGTAAATTTCAGCATCATTTCATAGGGCTGAATTTCTTTCAAAGGGAGAAACACATAATTTCCCACAGCAAGGAAAAAAAATGAGATGGTTAAATTGATTGTGCCATTCAAAGAAAATAACATCTAATTTTGTTTCCATTTGGAAACCACTTCTGGATTTTTTTTAGATTATTCTTTATTGGGCAGATGTGATTGGACACATAAGAAATTTGTCTCCAGCGCGTAAGCTCTCGGTATACATACAAGCAACAAAGTGATAAATCATAAGATGCAACCAACTAGTAATAGTCCTAAGATACCAATAGGAGTACGTAATAGGAACTGTGAGAAGGATAATAGTAATACAATCCTACTACATGATTAGGTATCCTTTGGCATAAGACAACACTGACAGAATTAAGTGTTCAGCAGAGTGATGGCACAAGGGAAAAAAAATGTCCCTGTGTCTTACTTGTTTTGGCATGGAATGTCCTATAGCAGCGTCCTGAGGGGAGGAGATAAAGTAGTTCATGTCCAGGATGTGAGGGGTCTGTAGATATTTTTTCTTAGCCCTCCGTCTGGCTTATGCAGTATATGGCTCCTCAGTGGAGGGCAAGCTGGTTGTGGTTGATTTTTCTGCAGTCCTAACTATCTGTTGACGTCTGTACCTGTCCTATTTAGTTGCTATACCAAACCAGACAATTATTGAAGCAGAAATGACAGACTCAATAATTCCTCTGTAGAATTACTGGGTCTGTCATTTGTATGCACAGCAACCAAACAGGACAGGTACTTGTGATGGGGAAAAAAAATGAAACTTTGGTTTTGCTGACTAGATAGGATTGTTATAGAAATGGCAAGTACATATTATCGTTGAGGCTGTAATGTTATTATCTTCTACTGTGATTAAAAAGAGTCAGAAGTTAATACCTTTTTTTTCTTTTTCCCCTTCCACCCCACCCTTTCTTCCCCTAGTTTCCAATTATTTTCATTTTCTTTGTATTTTATTTTCTGATAAACTAATAAAAAATTTAAAGCAGGCTGTTTACCCCATAGACTGCCTGTTGAAAGAGCCAATAAGCAGCAGCTGGAAAAGGGAAGTTGGAAATTCCAGAAGGCTGGAAGTACATAATTAAAGATCCTCTTGAGTTAAGCTCAACTCCTGGAAGCTACATGGACACACCTGTACATTTGTTTCGCAACATTATGAAAGTGGTTTGCTACTGATGTCGTCCTGGAATGCTTGTCATCCTTCCGGTTTAGCCAGAGCTCTGGGATTTCCTCTTGAGTCTCTTATCCAAGTACTAATCATCTACCTTTTCCTTGAGATCACCTCAGGTTGAAGCTGTTCAGGTTTTAATATTTAATATAATACTTCATTGAAGCATCATGGAACATACTGTGTGAACCCCAAAAGTCACTCCCAAGTTAGTTATCCATAGGGTAACTAACAGCCTGAAAAGCCAGGCATGAGTTCAGTGAAAGTGCCTGAAGTTTACCTTGGAAAAAGTAACTTTTCTTCTCAAGCTTACAATTCATTTACATTTTTAAAAAAGTAAAAAAGAGGAAAGCTACTACCAGACCCTAACCCATGAAACTAAAAGCACAATTTAAATACTTAAAAAAGAACTTTGACTTATATCATGATGTTCTCTAGAAGTGCCAGGAGTTGAGAGCCCAAAATAGCTGGAAAGCATCAGGTCATGAAAGCCGAGTGACTGCGATACAGACCAAGGCTCTCCCAGGGCAAAGGGATTCCCTGGGCCACCAGAAGAGGAGCTATGAAGCTTACCTGCTCAACACTTCCATCAGCTGCTCCGAAGACTCAAGGATCTGCTTCTGGCGCTGAAATACAGAGGATAAAAAAAACCATATGCTGGCTTTGTGAAAGGTGAAAACTCAATCCCTTACAAAATAAGAAACTGAGAGACTTATCCTCCATGATCAAAATGTCACATCTTCATTATAGAACAGAATTGGTTATCTAAACAGGGATCTCATCCGGATACTATAGGAGTAACAGTTTTAAAATATTCTATCGCTGAATTTGTATGCAACAAAAGCTCTCTCTGTGTGTTCCTTTGGCCACCACATTTGGAGACCTTGTATGAAGCCATATATCTTTGGTGTAAAATCTGATTGCAAGATATTGGTTAATAAAGACAATTTGAATTGTGGCTCCAGGCTTGTTCCAAGTGTTCCCAGTTCAAATGTAATAGAAAAAATCATATTTAATCAAAACTAGGAAGTCTTCAAGCTGAGTATGCCAAGAAATGGAAGAATGAATTGCATGGGGAAAAAACCTAACAGAGTCAATGCAAAGAGCTTGTAATGTAATGTCCAGCATTTGGATTCTGACCCGAGGCCAGGAGAACTGGCACAAAGTTCTTTAGAAGAGGGTTTAAAAAACAACAACAGCGCTTCCCAGAACCTTAGGATTCCGTTAGGATGGGTTTTGGTGGGATCTTAAGGGCAAAATGGATGCACCAGGGCACTTGCAGCAATTTTTTCTAGGGAAAAGCAATCATGTCATATTCATTGAATATACGCTTGTTTAGTAAAACACTGATCTCCAAAATAATTGGGAAATACTAACTGTAACTTTTGTACATTTGCAATATTAACTTTACAATACAACAGCTTTACTTTATACTTATATACTGGGAAAATTTTGTGGGATAGTAATTGGATAATCAATTTTACAAATTTCAAATAACTTTTACATATAAATTTGCATAAACAAACTGCAACAATCACATTTATTGTCAATAAGTGAATTCTGCGGATTGATTCATTTTCAGATACATATAATTTTGGGTAGGCAACTTGACTAAACAAAAGCCAATTAAATTACATTTTTATCCTGGAAGGCGGAGCCTCCTCGCTGATGGACCGTAGATCACGACTCTCTGCGGCTATGGTCCATGCTCTTTTGTTGGAGAGCCCCGATCATTACGATTAGGGGCTGAAGCTACCTTGGAGGGGCGGCGGAGTAAGGGGAAGCCGCAAGCCAGGTTGAGGGGAGCCGCATCTCCCCCCACCCCGGTCTTGGTCTTTTCCCCTCCAAAGATGAATGCAGCAGTGGTTTAAAATGGCCACCCCAAAGAGGAGGACTCAGCTGGATTAAGATTTGTGCAGGAGGGAAGAAAGAGGTGGGTAACATCTGAACCGGGACAATTGGGCAATACAACTAAACAAAAGTACCTTAAGGTAGCTTAAGGTAACATGGAATTTTTAAGAAAAGAAAAGTGAACGGCGAAATTACAAAAGGACAGGGAATAAAAATAAGAAAATATTTGCTAAGTGGGGCTTCGAACTGGGAAACGAAGAAGCCGGAACTAAAGATTTAACTAAATTGGACTAAAATATTTTGGCAATAAAAAGGCATAAAAAATAAAGCTGGACTTAAGATTGTCAAAAAATAATAATAAAGTTTACAAATTGGAGACTGGACTGTGCTGGAATATTGAGGTTCGAAAAACCCTAAATAAAAAAATAGGGGGAAAAGGTGAAGACTTTGTATAATGGAGAGTGCCACCTTTTGACAAAAACTTGAGCTCAAACAAAAGGGAAAGCATCCTGTTTCTGAATGAACTTGTGTGGATATAACACTAAAGAAATATTGAAACAAAGTAAGAATCTTAGAAAGTGAAAGCAGAACCAGAATAAAGAAAAAACCAAGGAAAGTCTGACTGTGGGATTGATTGACGTTTTTGGTATAGACCCTGGGCTGGAATAATTGAGAACTTTAGAAAATTGAAAGAAGGAAAGTAAAAGTGTTTTTTTGTGGACTTTAACGATCATAAAACATAAGAGTGTGCAATGATATCTCTTCAGGAATTAAAAACGGAACTTAAAAATATGAGAGAATTACTACAGGGAAGAGGCGAATCACTTTGTTCTGTGTTAGAAGAAATGGAAATGGCAATTGAACAAAAAAAAAACTTCAGAGGAGGAGGAGTCGACTCAAGGAGAAGCCATCTTAAATGGACAATTAACACAAAGAACACTACAAAGAAGTGGGGAAAGAAGGAAGGTTAAAAAGTTGAGATTTAAGAAGGCAATCAAAAGAGGGAATACCTGTGAAGTCGGGAAAGGCAGAAAGACCCAGCAGAAAAGGGGAAAGGAAGATATTAAGAGAGGGATATAAACTGGAATGAGAAAAGATATGGGGAAAAGAGGGGGAGGAGAAGCAGTAAGAAACAGGTGCATGAAATAAAGAAATACGGAAATAGTAAAATGTTGAAAAGAAATTAGTTTTTCAGAGATCATGGCTGATGAATTAAAAGGGGGATTCTGACAAGGGGTAATAAGAATATTTTTGCAATTAAGAATATTTAGAAAATAGGGTAATATAGATACTGATAACTCTTATTAAAAATTAAGGGGGGAAAATATGCTGCGGAATCCAAATGAAAAGATGTAATGATTATTATTGTAACTTCATTGGGAATCAAGATGAGGGAATAAAGGTATATTTTAATCATTGAGGTGTCACACTCAAAGCAGTAAAAGGGGGGAAACCTATACTTGTTTTTTTTTTCTTTAGTGTTAAAATTTGAATTAATCTAGAATTTATAAAAAGAATGTAATGGAAAGGGAATATGACAGACTAAAGAACCAACTAAATTAATAAGTTAATATAGACTATTAAAAGCAAGGAGAGACATAGAGGGCTTCCGGTGGCAAGGCAAGGACGGTCAGAGGGGCAGAATTCTGCTCGTGATTCTAGCCTCCCTTTTCTTGAGTTTGGTGCGATCTTTCGGGGTGCTCGAGTCTTGGAGAGACCCGTGCCGGTGTGGGGGAACCTCGGGCTGCAGTGTGGGGAAAGCAACCCCCCTGTAATGAAGAGGAAGCCCTCCAGAGCCCAACGATCAAGAACAGCCTCCTAACAATGGAGGCTCCGAAGTCCGGACTGCCACCGATGGGAAGAAAAAGTGAGTGAAAGTTTGCAAGCTCGGGGGGGGGGGGGGGGGGGGAAAGAGAGTCGTGGCAGAGAAGATATTTGACTGACAATAGACTGATTTCAGGCTGTTAAATACTGTGTGAATGCCAGCTGTGAGCTCCAAGACGAAGCGGCTACAAAAGAATTGGTTTAGTGAATGTGAAAGAGCTTGGCAGGCAGAAGAGAGTCGGAAATAAAAAAGAAGTAAAGAGAATTTTGGAAGTCTGAAGACTCTATTATCACTAACATTTGGATTGAAGCTATTAAATTGGATCCAGAAGCAGAACGAAGCCGATCGGGGGGAAAGACAGAGCAACGCCATAGGCAGTATCCAGAACGCTGAAACGAGTGGGAATATTACTTACTGGCAGCTGTTACTCAGCAAATCTTCATTTGCCATTTCCGGTGTGCTAGAAGTGGAAGCTTCCAAAGTAAAAAGCAGAAACAAAAACTCTTGTCTTTGGAATTTTCTTTTTTCTTTTCCTCAACCCTTTTCTGTGTGTACATACTTACTAAAATAGCCTCTCTTCTTTCTTACTTGTGGATGGTATGCTATGTTGAAATATGCTTGCTTTTTTTTTTCTTTCCCCTCTGATTTCCTCTTGATAAATATGTACATTTAGTAATGAAATATTAGAGTGTTAAAATATTGGATTAATTTAGTTAAGTTATTATTAATAGAGATTGTTATAATTTGAATGGGAATATAGGGGAGACAGTAAGAATATTAAGCATTAGTTACTTAATAAGCTTAGAGCTCTCTAGACCAATATTATATTTCTTTGTGTGGGTTTATCTGTGAATGTAATATATTTTATAGTTAAGGTTACTTTATATTGAAGTTAAACTAGAGAAAAATATATACACTTTACTAATTAGTCAAGAATATAGCTACTTAATAGGTTGATAGATTTTGGTCAATTTTAGTTACAGAACTAAGAATACTGAATGCCAATTTGGAATAATATATTCAATATTGTACAACAACAAAAACAAATTTTAAAGGAAATGACTACTACAACTACCACTGCTTTGAAATCTGGTAGGAAGGTTAATCCCACAATAATGACTACTTTGACAACAACTTCACCCATGGCACAAAAAACAATAGAGGAAACACTACCAACAGAGAAGTCAACTAGCATCTCGAATGCTAATATCCAAGCAATGTTCCTAACTTTACAGGACTCATTGACAAGATTGCAAGAAACAATGATTAAAAACCACAGTGAAACAAGGGCAGATATCAATGAATTGAAGGAAGAAATGGGGAAACTAAAGACAGAAATGAAAGCGGACATTTCCAAAGTAGAGGATAAAGTGGGGGTGTTGCAGCAGGCCTTGGAGAAAAACGAAGTTATAATAAAAGAAGTAGAGAAAAGAACCGAACGAACAGAAAGGGAATTAGAAAGGGTGGATGAAGATCTCAAAAGCATGAGCAAAGAAATGGAGGACTCCCTTGTCCTCCTAGAAATGGACAAGGCAGCAACTTACCTAAGATTCCAAAATGTGACAGAATCAAAAGAAGAAGACCTGGAATACTTGATGGCAGAAATACTGGCCGGTTTATTGAAGATGGATAAAGATGAAATTCAAAAAGAGTTTGATGAAGTCTACCGGGTCAATACAAATTATGCAAGACGCCACAATTGTTCTAGGGAAGTACATATACGATTCACTAGAAGATGTGTTCGAGACATGATATATAGAACCTCAAGAGATAAAACTATAACCTACAAAGAGAAAGAAATTGTGATTCTTAAACAGATACCGAGGAGAATAAGGGAACAAAGGCGTGACTATAAATTTCTGGCAGCATATTTAAATAAAAAAAGAATCACATTTAAATGGCTTATTCCAGAAGGAATGTTAGTGTCGTGGAAAGAGAGGAAAATCAAAATAGATACTATGGAAAAAGCCCAGGATTTTTACGAACGGATGGTGGGCCCACAGGAGCAAAGTAGTAGGGAGAAATTGGACACAAAGTTTCAAGAAGAATACAGTGGACATAAAAATAGAACTGGAACGGTAGGAAACCAAGAAAATACCTATCCACAACAAAAGACAGAAGGAACTACATCAATACAAGCGCAAGAAGAGAGAGGAATTGTTACACGACAAAGAGCAAAACAAAACTAAATAGATGGGAGAAGAAAAAAAATTACTATCAATAAACATAAATGGTTTAAATTCAACAATTAAGAGAAAAAGGATATTATCTAAATTAATTAAACATAATGCAGATATAACATGCCTGCAAGAAACCCATATAAAGAAGAAGGATGAAAAATATTTAGAATGCCCAAAATTAGGAAAATTATTTACCACACCAGTAGATGAGGAGAAAAAGAAGGGAATCGCAGTATATGTGAAAGAGGATTTGAAATCTGAGCTAATATGGTCGGACTTAGAAGGAAGGACTCTGGGTTTGCAGATCTGGATTAATGATATTCCAATTCTTTTAGTAGTAATATATGCCCCAAATGGAGACCAAAAAGAGTTTTTTAAACACCTATATGGAAAATTGGTTGAATTGCAAAAAAGAAATATTTGTATGGTAGGGGACTTCAACTCCATTGCTGATTTCCAAAAGGATCACAGTAATGCCGGGAAGAATAAAAAGGGGAAGAGAGAGCTCCCCAAGATTTGTAGGGAAATGATGAAAGAGCTAAATCTGACAGATATATGGAGAAGATTACATCCTGAAAAAAGACAATTTACATTTTATTCAAATCCCCACCAAACATGGACACGGATTGATATGGCATGGATGAGTGGAGAGATAGCAAATGAGACAAAAGAAGTGGAAATTTTGCCTAATGAAAGGGCAGACCATAATCCAATACAGGTAATATGGAAGGGCAGGGCAAAACCAAAGAAAAGATGGACCTTAAACACTCAATTAATAAGAGAGAAAGAATATATTAATAAATTAAAGGAGGAATTGATTTTTTTTATTAAAGAAAATGATAACGGAGAAACCACGAAACAAAATGTCTGGGATACGATGAAGGCGGTTATAAGAGGCACAACAATCTCTTATAATGCTAAGAGAAACAAGGAAAAATATTCCCAACAAAACAAATTACAACAGAGAATTAAGGAGCTAGAAACCCTTCTACAAAATAACCCAAAAGAATCCAAACTGCAAAATCAGATAAGTATAGTCAAACACAAACTGAATTTAATTGATCAAGAGAAAATGACTATGAATTTGAACTTAACTAGACAAATCTATTTTGAACATGCCAACAAGCCAGGAAGATGGCTATCTTATAAATTGAAAAAAAAAGAAAGAGAAGAGACTGATATACCAGTTAATAGATAGCAAAGGAGATACATACCAGGAAATAGAACAGAAAAAAGAAATCATTCATAAATACTTTGAAGATTTATACAAAAGAGAGGATGTCAGTGAAGATAGAATAAGGAATTATCTAGATGAAGTAAAGGATAAGGCAATTGGGGAAGAAATGGCTGAACTATTAAATAAAGACATTACTGAATCGGAATTGAAATCAGCAATAGAGAGCCAGAAAAATAATAAAACCCCGGGCCCAGACGGGATCCCAGGGGAGCTGTACAAGGCAATAGCAGATCAAATCGGACCACTTATGGTGGAAGTTTTTAATGACGTTTTACTAGCAGCTAGGATGCCGGACTCATGGAGGGGGGCACTGATCTCGCTGATCCCGAAGGAGGATACAGATCCCAGATATATAAACAATTACAGGCCGATTTCACTCTTAAATACTGATTATAAAATATTCACTTCTATTATAGCAAACAGATTAAAAAGATTGCTAAACTTGTATATACATGAAGATCAAAATGGATTCCTTCCAACTAGGCAAATAAAGAATAATCTAAGAATAGTATTAGACGTACTAGAATTTTATGAAGCCCACCCAGAGAGACAAGTAGCACTCATGTTTCTAGATGCAGAAAAAGCTTTCGATAATTTGAATTGGCAATTTTTAATTCAAAAAATTTATAATTTGAATCTGGGTACCAAATTTGAAAATATTATAACAACTATATATGACACACAACAAGCTAATATAATAGTGAATGGGGAATGCACCCGCCCAATAAAGATAGAAAAAGGAGTGAGACAGGGTTGCCCACTCTCTCCCCTGCTCTTCATATTAGCATTAGAGACATTATTAACACGAATTAGGCGGAATTCAGATATAAAGGGATTAACAGTTAAGAAAGAGGAATATAAATTGCAAGCGTTTGCGGACGACATGATTTTCTTCCTTGAAGAACCAAAAGACAGGGGACCAAAATTGATGAGTGAATTAGAGAAATTTGGAGCAGTAGCGGGACTTAAAATAAACAAAAAAAAAACCAAATTAATGACCAAAAACCTAACAGAAAAACAGAAAATAGAACTAGAAGAAATAATGCAGATACAAGTGACAAAGAAAGTGAAATACTTAGGAATTTGGCTAACCCCACTGTAAGACACTTAAAGAAAACAATTATGATAAACTGATACATCAGGTAAAGAAAGATTTAGAATCGTGGGGGAAACTTCAAATTTCACTACTAGGCCGAATTGCTACTATTAAAATGAACATTCTCCCTAAATTTTTGTATTTATTCCAAACAATCCCAATTAAATTACATAAAAAGTTTTTTGAAGAACTCAATAGAACAACCCTGAAATTTATTTGGCAAGGGAAAAAACCCAGAATAAATGTAAAAGCAATGCAGGATATGAAGAGCAGGGGAGGGTTAGCATTTCCAAACTGGGAGTTATACCATATGGCCACCTCATTAGTTTGGTTGAAGGATTGGGTGAATTTAACCAATAAAAGAATACTATTTCTAGAAGGCCATGATTTACAAAGGGGGTGGCACGCCTTTCTATGGGACGTAGGGAAAACCAGTCAAAAATATTTCCATAGACATTTAATTAGAGACGCACTATTAACAATTTGGAGGAAAATAAGGAAAAAACATTATACAAAAGTACCAGTATGGATTTCAACAATGGAGGCAATGATTCACCCAAACAATTTGGAGCTTACCAAAATGATTAAATACAAAGACTTATTAGACCCACAAGGAAATTTGAAACCGAGGCTGGATCTTCAAGAGCAAGGACATAAAATTGATCAATGGGTTTATCTTCAGATTCAAAGCAGATATAAACAAGACAAAAAAGAATTCGGAATTAATAACAAACTGCAACAGTTAGATAAAATTTTATTAGGATCAAATAAAAAAAACATAACAAAATTTTATAACTACTTATTAGAAACAGAACTAGAAGAAGAAATCGTAAAAGGAAATATGATTGCTTGGAGTAAGAACGTAGGGCGCAGCATCACATTAGCGGAATGGGAGAAAGTTTGGGGCAGAAACAATAAGATTACCAAATCGGCAGCATACAAGGAAAATCTTTATAAAATGTTTTATAGATGGCATCTCCCCACTTCGAGGTTAGCGAAGATGCACCCCAACATGAGTTCGCATTGCTGGAAGTGTAGGAAAAAAGAAGGAACCTTTTTCCATATGTGGTGGTCCTGTGCAGAAACCCAAAAGTATTGGAAGAAAATCAAAACTTGGTTGGAAGAAATCACCAAAGAGCAGATCGAATACAAACCAGAGTCCTTCCTACTAGGGATTTTTGATAAGCAAATTTCCAAAAAAACCAAATACATAACAATACACATTTTAACAGCGGCCAGATTAGCCTTCGCTCAACATTGGAAACAACACCAAATTCCATCAGAAGAAATGATTATTGAAAAAATCTCAAAATGCGCAGAAATGGATAAATTGACTTTGGCGCTAAAAAACAAAGACACTTCACTATACTATGACAGCTGGAATTGTTGGTATAATTGGATTGACCAAAGATAAATAATATATTATAAGGCATAAAAGAAAAGTATCAATACATAATAACGAGGTAGCGATATAAGTTAAAAACAGGTGTGGTTATATGACACAAGTTAAGGTGATGAAAACAAAAGAAGATCTTGCAAACTGTTAAAATAAGAATACTTTTAATCCTGTAACCTCTTTCTTTCTTTCTTTTCTTAAAATCCTTTCCCTCTCTTCCTCTTCTCTTTTCTTTCTTTTCTTTCTTTCTTTCTTTTGCTTATTTGTGTATGTATTGTGACTGGTTTTAATTGTAAAAATTAATAAACTATATTTAAAAAAAAAAAAAGCAAGGAGAGACATTGGTAACCATTATTATTATTAGGCAAACACATATTGTTTATCTTTATTTTTAAAATAAATATTAAAGGATTATATTTGAAATGATTGAAATGAAACAAAAAGATGTTTCGATTGAGATTAATGAAAGAGGCTAGAATTAATGTGTTTGTTTCTCTCCTTACTGAAAATTTGGAATGGAAAAGGTAATAATAGAATTAAGTATGCATACGAATGTATAATTGCTGTCATATTTGTATGTAAAGGTGAAGAGCCAGAAATATGTTGTCCAGTAAAAAGAGATTTTTGTTTTTAATGTGAAAAACTGAATAAAATTTGTTTAAAAAAAATTACATTTTTATCCTCAGCAAGTCTTATTAAAAAGGAGAATTTCTCATCATCCTTGGGTGGATAGCCACAAACCTTAACATACCAAGTAGATTCCTTTGGACCCACCTTCATGTTAAAGTCTCTCCAATCAGAATAGAAGCTAGAGGTTTGATGCGATCCATTCTCCAATGAAATGAATTGTCTATTCCATTAATTGCCTATCTGCATCAGGTATAATTAGCAACTATATAGATATTAAGCAAGAGAACCCATAACACTCACATTGCAGTAAAACTGCTTTTGACATGCAGGATTAATAGTTACCTGACAAGGAGCATTTTATTGCCAGTTTTCTAACACTAGATTTTGTCTCATGGTTATAGGATTTTTTACTTGAAACTAACAAGTTCTACAATATGAAAAAGCTTTAAAACATCTGCCTTCCTGCAGTGTTTCTTAACCTCAGTGAAGTAGAAATGGAGGCCACACAAAGTCCCCTTGGGCTGTACATTGATTTTTAAGAAATAGCACTTTCGTCTATTTTTATTGATAGGAATAAGAACTAAGAACTGGTGTGTGTGTGTGTGTGTGTGTGTGTGTGTGTTTGCTTAAGTTTTCGCAGGTATTTATATGTATGGTATTCAGCTTTGTTCGGGTATTTTCCCACGTCATTATAGTTGTGCTTTTAAAGTTGTAGCGACATTTTGGCAGAATCTCATCTGCCATCATTAGGCTTGTGTATTGGGTTGTTTGTGTGTCAGGCTTTCACAGCCGTTTCTGTTTTAAATTTGGGGCTAGCCTCATGCTGTGTTAGAAGAGTTTTTTCTTTATCCTGACCTAGACTCCCAGCCAATCAGGATGAGAAAAAAACCATTCAAATAAAGCAGAAAGCCAGCACCAAATTCAAACAAAAACCGGCTGCCAAGCCTAACATACACAATTAAAAAGAACCCAATACACAAGCCTGAGGATGGCAGATGAGATTCTGCCGAAACGTCGGTATAATCACAAATATTAAGATGTGGGAAAATACCCGAAGAAACCTAAATACCATACATACATACTTTAAAATGAGAAATGTCTTGTATATTGAATTGCTAAATTTATTTGATGCCTATCTCACCCTGCTGCCATTCTACCCAGTTACAATCAGAACGAATATTGGCTGGCAATTATGGTAGCTTAATGGGGATGAAAATTGATTTAAATGGGGCTAAGATATATTAGGAATTTATGCACCAATTGAAGATAAATTAACATTTTATAATGGATTTAAGGACAAATTAGTGGACTTATATGAAAATTGGTGCCTGAGGGAAGACTGGATGAGAGCCATCTGTCCACAAAATGACAGAACCTCTGAGAAAGTTATTGAGAAATATTTTGTGGATATGATGGACATTCTAGAGCCTATGAAAATTGGGAGGCATAAAAATGGAAATAAATAAAAAAATACATTTCTTTTTTTTTAAAAGGCCAGATTCTTTTTAAGAATTGATATGTTCCGCTGCTGTCCAGGAAAAAGACACAAGCTCCTTGCCTCAGCTTAATTGCAGCAGCAAGGGCAGTGCAGGAGGAGGGAATCCTGCTTAGCAAGCAATTTTCATTGCTGAAAGTAAACGGAAGCAGTGAGCTTGTGCAGGAGGACTCCTTGTAAGCCCAGTTTTTAAAATGTAATAATATTTATGTTTTATTTCATGTTGGTAAATATTTCACAGTTGAACTTTAATCTGATTCAGGTTGCACACACAGGTGTTTTGTGGGCTGCTGGCTGCCTTCAGGCTTATATTTGACACCTTTCCCCTACAGGCTGAGGAAAACAGTCCTGTGGGTCATCTGTGCTTTTAGTGTTGTACACCCTCAGCTCTCATAGCTCCTGCTTCCCTGCTCCCAGCCGCCACCAAACCCCATCCCTCATGCTTTTAACCCAAGTTGATTATGGAGATTTGAATGTTTTGGAGTTTTTGATTAATCTTAAGTTTCATTTATCATCTCTTTATTTGATTGTATACAGTATGTTGCTCAGAATACCTAGATTAGAATGAATACAGAACCTGCAAATAAATCTTAACATAGATATGCTAATCTCAGGTTAATTATAATTAAACAGGTTTGAACTTATACCACACTAATTAAAAAAAAACTTACTGTCATGACTGCCATTCTGCTAGACAAGCATCGACAGCTGACGGTCTGATATTAGCAAGGGGGTGGGGATTGGAATGCAGGAAGAAATTAAGGGAGGGCGGGAAACTAAGCTGTGTAGGCCCAAAGCGTAAGAAGCACCAGCCAGCCCAAAGTCACCATTAGTACTGGTATGCAGAATTGGAAAGCCCACAAACTGAATGTCTGTTACCCAAACAATATCCAAGCACCCAATTGGACATTACTTGATAACAGAGGGATGGCCGGGTAAAAAGAAGTGAACTGTACTGCTTGAGCGTGAAAACACCAGATCCAGCCTCGCTACTTCTGCAACCACTGAAGCTTTACCAAAGTATACTCTTGGTGAAACAATGGGCCAGTAGTCTTTCTTTGCTAGATGACTGAGCGGGATAGCTGACATTAAGCTGGATCTGGAGTTTTCATGCGCAAACAATACAAACTGCTGCATCTTTGCCAAAAGCCGATGCAAAAGTCAGATGAACCAGGCAGAGGGGGTGAAACAGGCAAGATTTTGCTTTGGGGGAAGGGGAAGGCAGTAGAGAAGAAATATACCTCTTTGCATGCTTGTTCTTTTAGGTAGGCAAATGGGACACCCAGAAGGTGAAGTGGTCTCTGTCTCTTCCAACTAACAGAGCTGGCAAACTGCAAAACCAGACAAAGCATTCCAATGAGTATAGCAAGGGGTGACCCACTTCCCACCTGTCCCCCCACATTCCAGGCAAGCGGAAAAAGACCACACAAAAACTCAAGCCCTTCTTCAATTGGTACCTCCATTGCCATGGCATCCTCCTTCACAACCATGAAGACTCGTGTGCCATTAGTAGAGGTCACATTGATGTAGTCTTGCAGGATGGGTGGACGTTTGAGGATCTTCCCAGGTTCCTTCTTTCCTGGAGGCGTGGCATGCAGCAGGACTATGTCACTTATTTCCCCCTGATCTGCAACATCAGGTCTTGAATTCCTACCCAATTATAGAGCGAGGAAAGAAGAACAGCACTTACCAAAGCTTTGAAAAGGCAGCCCAGGGTCAAGTCAGGCTTCTTCAAACTAGTGAAGAAACCAGACTATAACTCATTTGGTTCGTCATGAGAAGCAATGTAGTTTCAACTATCTGCAAAGCACATGTCCTGCGCCAAAGGCATGTTTTTTTTAAACCACATTTCACAACCTTATTTATAACTCCTCTTCCTTCAGCAATGTGCTCCCAGACCCTTCTCTTGCTGCCCACTAACCTCCCTCAGTCTTGGGCTACCAAACCTGGACTGAAAGGTGGCGGACAACCACTAGATGGCAGTCATTATGGCTTTCTGTACCTGTCCCCTGCCACCTCATAGTCAACAGTAGATCAGTACAGAAGCCTATCAATAGCTCAAATCCTATCACTGTCCTATGTCAAAAAAATCATTTTGATGGAAAAAGGCACCGATGTTTACACTATATTTATTGTCTGGGGTGCCTTTGGACCTTACAAATGACCCACTGGAATGACAGAAAACTGGGGAAACTCCACACACTTCCTACGAGGGCAGATCTAGTATCATTCTGACTTTGCCCAGCTGAAGCAAACGCCTCTCAACCACCATGTTTTGTTAGTCTCGATGAGCTCACCTTGTGTCCAGGTATTCAGAAAGGTCATTTGGAGAAAGAGTTGGTGCTGAACTACCCTCGGGTGAGTCTTCAGAGACAATGCTGTTGAGCTGCCCAAAGTCCAGCCTTTTCACAGCTTCAAGTCTCCGTCGCTTTGGTTTTGGTGCTGTCAGAATGCCAGGGAGCAAAAAAGGAACAGCTGTTTTATTTGCAAATGGGTCTTTCTCAACCTGGTACTCTCCTGAAGGGCGGGATTTCAGCCCCTATAATTCCAGTCAGCCAGTTCAGAACTTTTAGTTCATAAAGCAAATGGATTTTCCAAATTTTGTCATTTTCAGGGATAAAACAGTCTCTGCAAGGCTTCAGAATCTGAATATTTTGGCCTTGTCCATGTTTGGAGGACGATTACCCCACTGGCCATGTCCTTGCAGCCCCCAACAAAGAAAAGCTGCCCATCCCTGGTTTAGACAAGTATTTCTGTCTCCTATCAGAGAATCTTAACCTCTTCTGGGGGTCTTTATTTTTTATTTGTTTGCTGAATTTATTTGCTGCCCATTTCACTATGGGGCTACTCTAGGTGACTAACAACAATAAAAACGGAGAAATAAAAACTGTAAATGTAACAGTAGAAAATTTTAATGGACTAGAATAAACAATGAAAAAGAAAACAAGGATACAGTAATATGACAATAAAAGACGGGCAGGTAGGGAAGTGGGAATGAGAGGAAGGTGGGGTTTGCTATCAATCAAATGCTACTCCCCAAGTCCCCCCTAAGTGCACAATCATGCCTACATCCCTGTCCTATTGTCCCCAATTATTAGTTCCTATTTCTTATATTTAAACTTATGTTTATTCTTTTTTCGACAAAATAAAAATAAAATAAAATCTTCCTCCAAAGGTAAGTTCCAACAATTCCCAAGGTCATTTTACTGGGACTTTGGCTGTGACCTTTTCAGTAGCTGAACCAGATTCCTGGATCTCCCTTTTGAGAATACCCTGTCTCCCTACCTTACTTCCCTAAAATTGGAAAGACCCCTTATTTTCAGAATGTTTGAAATGCTTGGGGGATTGAAGTACTCAAAGTTCTTGCGGGATAAAATTTTCGGACACTAATTGCAAAGCTGAAAAGTTTGTTTTGCTTTGCAGCATGTCAACCTCCTCTTTAAAGAGCCCAAAGAAGTATCTGAGGAGGTACTATTGCTGAAAGATGCCCATCAAGAGACCTTTCACATCCTGGACATAAACTGTTTCAACTCCTTCCTTCTAAACAAGGCTACAGAGCACCGCACACCAGAACAACTGGACCCAAGGACAGTTTTTCCCTGAACGCCATCACTCTGGTAAACAACTAATTCCCTCAACATTGTCCAACTATTTACTAAGTCTGCATTACTGTTACTATTAATCTTCTCATCACTCCTGATCGCCCATCGCCTCCCACTTGTAACTGTATGACAGTAACTTTGTCGCTTGTATCCTTACAATTTACATTGACTGTTCCCTAGTATGATTTGATTGCTTATTGTACCCTTATTGTACTTTCATTAAGTGTTGTACCTGATGATTCTTGACTCTTGATGAATGTATCTTTTTTTTTCTGTACACTGAGAGCATTTGCCCCAAGACAAATTCCTTGTGTAATAAAGAATTCTATTCTATTCTATCTCGCCTTTTGCCCCAAGACAAAAGAGCACAAGCACTCCGTGTCATAGCTAAGGCCCAATAAAGTCAAATTGCTTTCAGTTCCTTAATAAAATGCCAAATGAAACAGCCATCCTTTTGTAAATCAGCAGATAAAAACAAAACACCACCGTTTTTATTGCACAATGGACTTTCAAACTCACTGTGAGCTGGGCCAACCTTCTGGTTCTGATGGGCTTCTTCCGTTTCTGTGATCGTTGGGGGGTGTTTGGGCCCCCCACATTTTGCGTTACCTTCACCTGGCGTCTTCTTGGGGGAGACCTGGCTCCGGGCATCTTTTTCCAGACAAAGACGGAGGTCCCGGACCAGATCCCCAGCCGAGAGCGCCTCTTCAAAGGTTCGTTTTTGGCTGTGGAGTCTGGAGGCCTTGTGGCATCCCAGGGGCCGGGCTGGACCTGCAAGGAGCAGCAGAGCCGTCAACCCATCGGCAGGTCGAAAACGAATCTGAGCAAAGCAGACAATCCTCCTCTTCGACCCGGAGACCCTAGTGGAGGCCAAAGCGGCAGATCACACCGGCCAAATCCAGCCTCCGGGCTATGGCAGCCCAAGGAAGTCGGGAAGGTCCCTGCAGGCGGCCGAGGGACCCGGGCTCTCCCCTGAGAGGCCCCTCGGGGACCAGGTCGAAGGGAGGCGGGATCCCAAAGGGGCACCTCCCCATTCACGACCCACTCGGAGCCGGCTCCCATCTCCCCAGGGAGGGCCCGTGTCCCTGCAGCGGAGCCGCCTTTCAGGCCTCCTTCTCCCGAGAGCCGCCGGTTCCCTTTCGCAGGAGGAGAACGTCAGCCTCATGCCTTGCGGAGAGCTGAAGCCGTTCGGGTAAGAGGCGGGGTCTTTCGGGAGCCTTTGCCGATGCCTCCGGGCGGCCGAGAGCGCTTCCTTCCCCGCTAACCAGACGAAGCCGCCCTTCTCCTGCCGGGGAAGCTGCAGCCGAGAGCCTCCCCTCATTTTGCCGCAGAAGAGGCTGCGTCGCGTATCGCGCCCTCCCGGCCTCCCTCGCTCGCTCTCCCACCTTCCAGCTCCGCCAGGGCCTCCAGCTCGTCGGCGAACTGCGCCTCGAACTCGTCTTCGATGCCGTACAGCTCCGGCCCGTTACCCTCCATCGCTCGCCCCTCCCGCTCCGCTCGGCGGCAGGAAAGAGCGGCGCCAGCCGGGACGGCCTTCTTCCGGCCGGAGGGCCAGACGGGCGCGCGCAAACCTGCACTTCCGGCAGAGCCTCCCGGCCATTCTCCCCGCCCCCTGAGGCCCGGAAAGCGCTGATTGGCGCTCGAGGCCGCGGGGGGGGGGAGGGCGGTGCTCGCGGGGCCGCCTTCGCCGAGAGCCGGGACAGGGTAGGTGGGTGGGCCGTTCACTCGCCGGCCGGCGCCTCTCTTGGCGGGGGTGGCTTCGCCGCTTTGCCCCCACTGGCGGCGCTGAGCCCGGGCGGGACGTCGATGGGCAGGAAGGGGGGTGCGCCGCCCTGGCTCCCGGCACCGCCCCGAAATTCCCGAGCAGCGGCGGGGTGGGGGTGTGCGGGGCTCAGCCCAAATCGGAGGGCCTCGCGGGGAAAGCGCCGAGAAGCCCCCGGACGTCGCCTAGGAAGTGGCGGGAGGAGCGAAGGAGGCTCGGAGAGCCCCGCGGCGTAGCTGCAGCCAGAAGGGTCCCCGAAGGAGGGCGCGCGAGGCCGCTTCTCTGGCTGGGCGTACGGCGGGAGAGCAGGGCTCCTGTCCATGCGCAGAGTTCTTTCACCCTGCCTTTTTTCCCTCAGAAAGCGGGGAGGGCGGGCTCTCTGCTAGGCTCAGCATTTATTCATGTCTTATTTGTCAAATGTAGGACGTGCCCATCGTCTCCCCTTTCTTGACCCGGCGCTCGCCCTGAATTTGGGACCCCCTATCGAAAATGGCGGGGGGCGTTTTGCGGGACTGGTAAAGGGCGACCACCAGGCGCTGCGCTGCTCCTTTTCAGAGTGTCCTAGTGATAAGATCTGTCAGTCATGGAACAAAGAGGCTGCCAGGCGAAGTGATCTTTGGCGGTCTTCTAAATATAGAGGCCATCTGCACCACCAAGAAGGAGGTTGGGGCCACAGCTCAGAATGACTTGTTTTCAGATAAATACATACAGACTTTCACTGGTAGTGCCTCATTTACACGTCTAAGTTTTAATGCAAGATTTTCATTGGCACAAAGGGAATATCGGGCTCCTAAATATTATGGTAAAACTGCTAATACTTCACATTTATCTTGTCCCATAATGTGTTTATAACTTAAGAGCAAAATCTGGCTTATTTTTTTGCCCGTCTATTCACTGGTCGTAGCCACAATGTGTGTGGGAAATGTGTTAGCTTGCCGTATATTTTAAAAGACTTGAAAATCACTATTACATTCTAAGTAGAATATAAATCAGGAAAAGTAGTCATGGTATAAAATTTACCTGTAAATAATAAATTATGTCCACACTACTGTTCTAAGTAAAATTCAAATATAAAGACTTTATGTCAGGAGAAATTTAAACTTTGGATGTATCCATCCACAGAGTTGAAGTGTTTGGTGAAGGCTTCAACCTCCTGTGTTTTAATCTTGACCCAAGTATCGTCCACATATCAGTGAGAAGGAATTCCTGTGAAGGAATGTAGGGCTTTGGTTTCTACCTCTTTCATATAGATATTGGCCACAATGGGGAAAACACAACTCATGGTGTAGCCATGTTTTTGTAGAAACCTTCATTGTATTTAGAATACATGGTCAGGCATAGGTCCAGCATGGCACATATGTGGTTTGGGCTGAGTGTAACCTGTCACCTAATGTGCTGTTTTGTAGCAGTTGTTTCTTCACTACTGTGACAGCTTCAGTTGGAATACAGGTGAAGAATGAAATCATATCATAAGAAACCATAATCTCATCCAGCTCCAGCTTTAGTTTCCAAAACTTGCTGACAAGGTCTTCAGAACTGTTGATGTGTGATGGGTAGTGTTGCTGACTGGAGCTAGTAAGATGGAGGAGGAGCTAATAAGAGGGTTAGATGTTTCATGGCATGGTAGATAATGGAGTTGCTGCTGCTGACAATGGGTGGAGTTCCCTCTTCGTGGATTTGGGGATGTCTATACATACATGGAGCGGCTTCCCCAGCTGGTAGTATTGTGGTTTGTCGGTGGTACTGTCTTTTGTTAGTTGCAGGAAATCAATGGCCTTTTTCTTATAACTTCTGGTAGGATTTCCTCAGTGTCTCATAGGTGGCAATGCCCTTCAGAAAACTGTTTACCTTGGCATTATAGTCACCGGTGTTCAGGATAACTGCATCTTCCTTTATCAGCCAGCAAGATGGTGAAAGTCCATATTCTGGACAGAGGGGACCACTGGTTTGAAAGAGGGGTCAAAGAGGTCATCTATGTTAAAATTGAACATCCTTCTCTCAACAGAGGGGGAGGGATAAGGCATCATCAGAGTCCTTTCAGCAGTTCTACGAAGGTTCCACTACCCATTTGCACTCTGATTCAGGTGATCCTGAAGGCACAATTTAACCCCAAGTGGCCTCAACAACTCTCAGAGAGTTCTAGAAACCAGGTGACTGCAAGGAATATAAATCCTTCCGCTTCCCCCACCCCCACCACCATTCAGTCAGAACTGAAGAAGCTTCTTGGATGAGAAGTAAAATGTCTTCAAGAAAAAAACAAAGTCCAGTTGTTTTTTGAAAAAGTACTCTTGGGGCAGCTATGACCTGAATGACTTAAGAATCTCCATAGATATTCTCAAACTTCCACTTTGCCAGGCTTTGGCGATGGCAGGGATTTGCGACTCTGCGCGATCCCTGCCGTGCTAGCCGTCTTGGTGCCTCCGATCCCGACGGATCTGGAGGATAAGGCTGCCCTGTTGGGGCAGCCGAAGATAGGGGGGATCCGGACAGGGGTTGAGGGGTATCGCAGACTCCCTCCCCAGCTGGCAAAACCCCCTTTTCTCAAGGCGGTGGAGCGGCGGTCTTAATGGCCGCCACGAAGAAGCCGGCAACTGGCTTAAGAATGTGCAGGAGGAAGAAGGAGGAAATTACAAAGTGAAAGTTTTTCTTGGCTGAACCAGGACTTCAAGGACATATTCAATACCTTGAAAATTACTATTTTTTTTGGATGTTACAATGTTCCCAATGGAGGTTTCCTAAAGTGGCAAATAAAAGTGCTGAAAGGGAAAGTTACTCTCCCTCCCTTACGGAACTAACAAATGGACATGGAAAATCTGCTTTTTAACAGAAGGTAAACATTTAAAGCCCTTTGTTACAAGTGGGAAGGGAGAGGTTTGGAAAAAAAATTATATTAAGACTTTGTTGGAGGAGATGCCTTGAAGATTAAGAGACTAGAAGCTAATTGCAAAAAGGATTTAAAATACAGATTGGGTTTTTTTTCCTAATTGACATTACCCCAGGAAGAGAAACTGCAAAAGGAAGAATTGTGTGCTTTGCTTGGACTGTTTGATGACTTTGGGACTTTGGGGAATTGTTTTAAGTTTGGAAATATTTTGGTTGGCTTAATAGCAAGAAGAGGATAAAGAAAAAGAAGAAGAAAAAGTTTATAATGGCTCTATCTCTCGATGAACTAAGAAAACAATGCGTAAAAATAAGGAAAGAAGGCAAGGACGCTATGGGAGAAGCCTTTGTTTTTTAGAAATGGCGCTTGCTATTTGTCAGCAAATTCAACAACAGCTGGAAGAAGCGGAGGAAGAAGCCATTTTTAATGAACTAAAAAGTTTGATTAAGAAAGAAAAGAGAAAGAGAGGAGGGAAAAGAAGACTTAAAAAAATATCTATGAAAGAGAAAAATAAGATGCAAAATCAATATAATGCTAGAAAGCAAAAGGAAAGAAGAATACAACAGAGAGGGGAAGCCAAAAAGGCGGAGGTTAGGAGAGGAGTGGGTAAAAAGGCTAGGTGGGTCAAGAAAGAAAGGGAAAAGGGGGAAAAAAGTCACAAAGGTATAAAACAAGATGGGAAAAAGAAAATTTTCTTTAGGGACAAAGGGTAATGTATTATTTTTTTTTAAAAGGGATTCTGCAAAGTACACATGATAGTATTGTAGTATTTGTATTAAAAATAGAAAATTAGAATTTTATAAGATTCAATAAAAGATTAAAATATTAAATATAATGTTAAAATGTTTAATAATGAATGATTTTAAGTTTTAATAAAATATTAAAGGAAATGTTTAAAATATTAGTTTAATTATAGAGTTTAACGGGCTAATGTGCTGATGTTATTATAGATTTATTATTGTAGTATCTGTTTTTGAAATAGTAGAATGTATTAAGGAGAATCAGATTGGGATTTAGGTGCTATTTTAAATGTCAATTTAGGGGAATGATAGAAAGGCATCATACTCTGATTAGTGATTTCAGGAGAAATTATCTTTTTTTTTATATTGAGAATGAGATAAATGTTTAAATGGAAAAGAATGGACAAAAGTTATAAAAATATTGACTTAAAGCAAGATGAAATATATAAAATAGAATTAAGAAGAGGGAAAAGCGGGGAGGAGTTATATAGAAGATATAGAATGGTAAACAAGATAGGTAACAGTATATAAGAAGAGCATGAATTTAATTGAAGTCCATACAAAAAGAGGTAATCTGGGGCCAAGCTACTTTCTAAAAGGAAGTTTTATGTTTTTGTGTTTTGTGTGTGTATGTTCAATTGAGAATTAATAAAATCTCAGAGGAATGTCAGATGAGAATAATTGTAAACAAGTCAGAGGGAAATATAAATATGATGATTTAATAGTAGATAAATATAGAAAAGAAATGTGATTGAATAAGAGTAAAGAGAAATAATGTGAAATTTGTTAAAGGGAATTTATGTGTCTATATGGAAATGGAGTAAATTAGAAGTATGCGATATAAAATAATGTTTTACCTGCCTTGTAAAGATTTATAATGAAAAGAGGTTTTATGTTTTCAATGTTTAATGATGTTTTGTTTTGTTTGTCTTTAAAATTAATAAAATTTGTTTTTTTTAAAAAAAGAATCTCCATAGATATTCTGACCTGATCATTATATTTATAAAGTTTTTTTTAAATAAAAAATTAAATATCATTTTAGAGATCTGGACTGAAGCGATAAACCAGTAACAAAATAAACTAACAGTTTTCTCTGGTATTTGGCATAAAGGTAATGGTCTTCCATTAAAATTCCCATTGTTGCATAACTTACCACCATACATCCAAATTCTGCACCCATTTAATCGTACAATTTTTAATTGTTGGTAGTCCATCACTGAACTTCAGTAGCTATTCATAAAACTTTGGATTTTTGCTTAGCTGCTACTTAGACTGAATCAAGGGATATGTGCAGAGTGATTTCCCATTCCTATTGGAAAATCCTAAATTATCTCCAAAAACTTCTGGGAGAGCCAGAAAACCTCTGGGTTAGAGAATACTACAATCCTTTAATGGTGTTCAATGTATTTGTCAAACATCTGAGAAATAAAGTGTAAACAGTTATGAAAGCTCAGAATGCCTTTCTTTTTCTCCAAAGGGTTTGCCACTATGGAGCCTGTGAGTATTGACAACCTGTCAATTTTGTATCAAAGTGAGGACTTCATTGTGGTCAACAAGCACTGGGATGTCCGCATTGACAGCAAGATGTGGTATGAAAAGCTGACTCTGCAGAGTCAGCTGAAATACCGATTTCCAGAACTGGCTGATCCAGGCACTTACTATGGCTTCCGGTAAGTTGGGTAGGTTTCTCTGAGGGGCAGGGTGGAGGGTCTTGGTGATGGAGACCTCGAGCCCCATCCATTAAGAGAGGGCAACTAGAATGCTGCTTGTTTCAAAGGCTGTTCCATCTGGGAATGTTGCTTTTACTTCCTTGCCCATTGACGCTTTTCCTACATGGCGCAATCCTTGGAGTCCAGCACAATCAGGGCCTTCTTTTAGCTACTCGAAGTTCCTGCTGAGAGTTGGACTGCTGGCTTTTCAAATCATGTACAATTTCTTTTAGAGCAATGCTTCTGTTGTTGCTAGTTTGCCCCTTTATATTTTTCTGAAGTTGCTAGTTTTGCCTTCTCCTGATTTGTTTTGATTGTGTTTTATTTTTTTTACCATACCTTCATAAGTTGTTATTTGCTTCTAAAGGGGAGTGGGCAGCAATAGGGTGCTACTATCAAAAAGCAACAGCTGTGATACCAAGTGGTCTAGTTCTTCAAATGCTGTCAACTAGAAACTTTTAGGCCTCGGCATAAGAGTAAGGGTCTACAAATATTTTAATTGGGTTTACATATTAACATATCTTGGGTATTTCCCCCCCCAGGTTTTGCCATCAGCTGGATTTCTCCACCAGTGGGGCACTTTGTGTGGCACTGAACAGAGAGGCGGCTGGCAGTGTATACAAGTGTTTCAAAAATCGGACAGTCACCAAGGCCTACCTTGCATTGGTAAACTCCCCTGTTTTTTTCACTATGTGACAGTCAGACTGCAGTGATTCCTAGACTGTAGAAATGGAAATGAAAATCTTTCTGAATGTTAAAATTTTGAATGAGGAGGATAGACTTTGCTGAGCAGTGGTGTGTTCGGGTGATAAGAAAAGAATTGTCATATAACAAGGGAGGTCCTTATGTAAAGGAGGCTGCTTCTTTGTGGTGGAATGGGACAATTGATCATGGTGGCATTGCCATGGCCACTTCACCCCAGGCCCTCCATAGCAGCCAACCTATTGCAGGTGTTCCTTCTCTCCTGCCCGGCCACTGGTCCTTTCTTCCCCACTGTGTGGCCATGGGTGATTCACCCAGGGACACTTATCCCTGGCCGATTCATGGTGCAGTCCTCATGGTAAAGGATGGGTCTCTGCTTTCCCATTAGACGGCAGTGATCTCAGGCACCAGGGAGGCGGGTCTGTGTGCAGACCTTCCTTCCAGGTGACGCTGGAGGGAAAGAGCAAGAAAGTGGGGAAGCAGGGAGAAAGAGAGAGAATAAGCGAGCCAAGAGGGAAAGGAGAGTGTGTCAGTCGGTGCTCCATTCAAAATCCAAGAAAGAAATACTTAGACTCCATAGATTAGAGAAAAGAATTCTTTTACTGAAAAATGAAATGGTAGCTTCAGGTAAGATTCTGAATCTGAGAAATTAGGCACGCAGATCACATATACAAAGTGATGGAATTGTTCCCACCCCCGAAAGTTCAAAAGATTCTTCTAATTAAAAGTTCTGGATATGATCACGTGGGCATCTTTAGGTGGTGATGAGGCCTCTGTCTGTTGACCTTGGCATATTTTGATAAAGATTTGCAGCTGTGCAGAGAAAAGAAAGCTAAGCGAGAAATAGAAACCTAAAGCAGGAATTTATACTCCCCCCCCCCCTCCTCATTTACACAACATAAGAATGTAACACCTCCAGCTCTCTTTCCAGACAATTCCCCCCTCCTCCCCCCGTTACTTATGGCAGCCAAAAGATGCAAAGCAGTAGCAGAAGATCCTGAAGGCTGACACTGAGAAGAGGAGGGGGAAGCCATGGCACAGGTCAATGAAAGTGTGGGAATGGAGATTGTCGCAAGAGAAGCGAATTTTGGCACTCCATAAGGAAGATTTTTCTCCCATGTTTCTTCAGTCTGGGAGTCTGCTGCCCCTCCCCTCCCTGGTGCTCTAGCAGTCCAAGCACTTTTAAAACAAAATATTATTATATTTTATCTGGGTTATATTCAGGTGGTACAGGGGTATTGCTCCGCCATGTAAATTGCCACACAAATTGCTCCCCACCCCCGTTGGAGCACGAGCCCAAAACATGGAGACCGATCAGGGGCTTTGCATGTGGACCCTCCACTCTGTCCCACCTCCTCATGGCCTGAGGCTGCTGCCATTCAATGGGGAGGCAGAGGCGCATCCCTCAGCATGCGGATTGGCTGGCGGTTAGTTGTCCTGTGCTGTGAACCGATCAGGGATAAGTGTCCCTGAGTGAATTGCCCATGGCGGTGTGTGTGTGTGAGGGGGAGGACAGGGAGCAGGAGTACTGGTGCAGTGCAAGCTGAGAATGAAAAATGATTGAGAAGATGGCTGTGGAAGAGCTTCAGAGAGTCCTAAGAGATTATCTGGACCCATTTTAGTTGAGATTCAGACCTGGGTATAGGACAAAAACAGCATCAATTATACCTTTCCCGGATGACCTCTGGTGAAAGCAGGATGGAGATAATATACCCATCCTTTCCCCTCTTGACTGTGGGGTCTTTGGTGCTCTCACAGCTTGGTTGTTTTCTTGCAGATATTTCATTACCAAATCAGGGAACATCAGTGCTTTAAGAGAGGGGAGCTACTATCTTTTTATATATTAGTCGCTTGCCCTCTCAGAGTTTGTGAGAGTGTACTTGGTGATTCCTTGATTAGGCTGTTGTTTTCTGTTAGCTTGTTTGTCCGAGTTGGTAATTCTTTGATTGATGTATTGTTTACTCTTGGCTTCTCAGAGGCCTTCAATGCCATCAACCATGGTGTCCTCCTGGACCTGCTGCAAGGGTTGGGAGGGGCAGCACTGTATTGTTAATTCTCTTCCATCCTCCTCAGTGGCTGGTTTTAGTCAGTGTTGATTGTGGAGTGCTGCAGAGTTTGATCCTGTCTCCACTCCTGTTTAACATCTATAGGATATTAGATGAGGTCATCCATAATCTTTGGTTTTAATGCCCAGCCAGCTATATATCTCTGTTCCTAGTGAAGTAAGCAATGCTGCCAACATCCTGTCAGAGTCTGGACATCTTAGGGGCTTGGATGCACTTTCTTAACAGATGGGGAAGTTTAAGTTGCATGGTGACAGGGTTAATTATCTTAACAATTTCAAAGGGACGTAAAAATTTCATCCCCAACTTCCTTGAAGGCCATTGTAATTTCAAGTATTTGGTGGACAAGTAAACTTTATCCCCTACCCTAAATTGTCGTTGCTGAGAGCAGAGTTTGTCAGCTTGTGCTTTACAGATTTTCATGGCTTCTGCTAAAGCTCGCTTAGTGTTTTCCCATGATTTTTTCAAAGAACCCATCTATTCTTTTGCAGAAAGTCTAAAGAAGTTAAGAAAAAAGATACAAAAACTAGAATAAAATATGGCTACACATAGGTCATCTTCAGGGTTGACATAGGGTTAGGGTTGGGCAAACCTACACCTTTTTCGTATCTAGTGAGCGTGGGATATTTCAGAGCTGGTTGGACTTTACTGCAGCCAACACCTTTAGTAAAAGAACCCTTTGCTTTAACCAAATGGAGTCAAGGGTCTTTCTTTCCTAAGGGATTGGATTGGGGCAGGTCTGACAGTGGTTGTTTAGTGAGTTGTCCTGTGATTTTACAACTTTCTTTTGCTGTGGCTATTAAGGGCTTTGTCCATTGATTTAGTTTGTCGGAAGCCAACTGGGAAGGTTGCAAATAGGGATTACATGATCCAGGGACACTGCAACCATTGTTTAGTTGCCAAGGGATCATATGGCTACAGAATGCTGCATTCCTTGTAAGTGCATTGACCGGTCATAAATTATTAATTTCAGCACCATTGTAACTGAACAGTCGCTGAATGTATCATCGTAAGTTGAGGACTATCTGTATATAAATCAAACGAATGGATGGATGAATAAAATTCAGATTCTCTAGTTCTGTAGATATGTACATGCCCTATTGATTTCTTATTCCTCAGATAGGATTTTTGTAGTTTGTATTACTGTGTATTGTTTCTTAACAGCAGCGATAACATATCACTGGGTGTGTGTGTGTTAATTATGAAGGTGGAATAGGAGGGGGAGAACCATCTGTGAATTCTGAGCTATTTCTGCCCACCTAGCGCAACCTACAACACCTGGTGGTTGTTGAGGGGAAAAATGAGAGAATAATGTATGTTGCCTGGCATTCTTGGAGGAAAAGCAAGATGTAAATCTAACGAACCAACCAATATGACATTGCAAGTCACTGCTCTGAAGTGTCTTCTGTTTGGATAGGTGAGAGGCCACATCCAGGAGGCAAAGAAGATGATCTGCTTTGCTATAGGGAAGAATACGACTGAAGGGCTGACTCACATGATGTGCATCGAAGGGACCGATGGTAGGCTGCTGCTATGACTGTGATGTCCCTTTGCTTTGTTGCATGCCAAAGAATCAGGGATTCCAGCCAAACAGCTAGTTATCCCTTGGGATAACTAGGTCTACTAATAGACTCAACCCCTGTATGCTTCATTGCTTTGTAGCTGCTTTGGCTGCTGAAAGTTCACAGTCCAATCCTCTGGGCAGACCTGGAAGAGATACCCTCTGAAACTCTGAAATACTTCTGCAGGAAATACAGTCTAGTTCAGAGGACTTTGTAGCTTGATTCAGGTGCTGGCAGCTTCCTGCTTTTTAAGCAGTCATCTGCCTTTATGATTTCTTTCCTTGTATTCCTTTGTGCTTTTATCTGCTTTGTACCTAACTTAAGGACAATGTCTGTACATCAAACACTAGTTTGTGAGCCAGGTTTAAGACAGCTTGGTTTTCAGCCAATCCTTAATGATGGTTCATGTATTCAGAGAATGTTTTAAAACAAACACTTCCACCCACCTAGAAGAAGTTTGTCTTCTTATGAAGACTACACATGACTGCCTTAATCTGTTGGTTGGTTGAATACATAATCCTAGAAAAATGCTTTCCTTCTCTTCCTAGAAGACAGACTTTATATCAGCTTGTGTGCATCTTAGAATTCAAGACAGTAGTAGTGAAATGTACTTGCTGGACGATATGCTGAAATTTTTGAAACAGCTAAATTACTGTTATTGCTTCTTAATAAAAACAATGTCTAATTCTTAATAGGTTGCGAAAGCCCGAAACCTTGTCGGTCAGAACTCATAGTCCTTGAATATGGGTTGTACAGTGGAGAGCCAGCAACAAAAGTGCTTTTACAGCCTCTCACAGGTACAGAGATCTCTCCCCCAGAATTAGTACAAAATTCCAAACAAAATTTGTTTGTTTATGGTTCTGTAGGCTTGGTTGGTACATGGACAAATAATGCTAAAACCATTTATTTATTTAAGTTATATGCCATTCATCTCCCTATTACTTTTAGAAAGTAAGCTTCAAAATTACATGTATCTGTGGTAAATTTAAATGTTAATTGCTCCACATGTAATTATTTCAAATGAATGGATGAAGAATTCTGCTATGTTGCAAATGTTGTTATCTTATGTAATGGATAGTTTAGAGTTACCTAAATTCTTGACATTTTGGAAAGTGAGTATTAATTATTGAATGCATTTTAAGAAGTCCTTCCAGATGTGAAGTAGTAGAAAGATACAATCCATGAAATAAAACAAGATCCTTTAGTAGATAGTTGGCCTGTGGTTAGCTGAGAGACTGCCTGCCCGGCATGTTCCATTAGAGGGGGTTCCTGCTCTAAGTCTCCTCCATTGAACACAGTCATCTTGGGGGACCTAGGAAACATGCCCTCTCTGTTGCAACCCCCATCCTCTGAATATCATGGCACCTTCCTTCCTAGGGTTTTGGAAAGTTTGAAAACCTGGCTTTGACCCCAGGCCTGAACTTGATGCTTATTGATTTATTCTTTTGTTGATTTCATTTATGTTGGATAATTTTAATCACAGGCATCTGATTTTATATTTTTAGCATTTATGTTTTTATTCTAGTTTTGTACACTCTCCAGTGTCCACTAGAATTGGCTATCAATAAATTCAAATAAATAAAAGGAACAATGGTCCTAATAACACATACATATTAGTCAAGCCTCTTGTTGGTCAGAATGACAGCATGTGCACACTGAATAAGTAAAAATATCTTTATCTGCTTGCTTTTTTTTTCCAGGACATGGTAGTATAAAAGTTAGGCCAGTTTTCTAGTCTTGATTATACAGACTTATCTGCACATTCCAGGAGAAAAAAATACAGACTTTTGTCTTGGACTGAGACTTGTGATTTCTTAGCTTAGTGGTTTTCCAAAAACTGGTTATATTTTTGCAGAGGCTAAAGCTCAAGAGATGGAGCAATGGATTTGTCTGCAGAAGGGGGCATGTTTGTTCCTTATCATTTCCAAGAAAGGAAGGGAAAAGGGGGAAAAAAGCCACAAAGGTATAAAACAAGATGGGAAAAAGCAAATGTTTTTTAGGGATAAAGGGTAATGCATAATTTAAAAAAAAAGATTCTGCAAAGTACATATGATAGTATTGTAGTATTTATATTTGTTGGGTATATGAATACACCAACTGGTTTGGGTGAATGAATATATAAAACCTAGGCATAAGTGTTTGCAGCTTTAAGCTCCAAACTGCAATGTCATCGCATAATTATGGGTGCGGTTGCAGGCTGCAATATGAGGCAGTGAAAGAGACGTAACACTTCCTGGTTTCTGATCCTGGTCTCGAGTTCCTGGTGTTACTCGTCTCTGGTCTGTCTGCTGTCTGTCTGCCTACTGCTTTGCTCCTGTATGAGATGTCTACTGTGCAAGATACTTCTCTCTACTGAACACAAGGACTGTTTGCTTGGTGAGCTGTGGATTCAGCATTGTCTTTGAGAGAAAGGTATCTTAAGAAGAAGATTTACAAGCAGATAAAGACATTGTATTTACTGTTTAAAAGACTAGGTAACTGGATTGATATACTGGATACTGACATATGGACTGAATGACTATTCTTAATCTCTGTGTGAATTAAATATCTATTTAAAACCACAAACAGTGTTTTTGTCTCAAGTGTGTGTATACTCTTGGGCCCAGCCTCACTCTCATTTGGCTGCCTGGCTTGACTGCTGCTGTGCACTCAGCTCGGGGGTTTGTCCCCAAACACTAACAATATTAGAAAAAAATATTAAAGGAAATGTTTAAAATATTTAGTTTAATTATAGAGTTTAATGGGCTATTGTGTTGATGTTATTATAGATTTATTATTGCAGCATTTGTTTTTGAAATAGACAATTGGAATGTTATAAGATTTAATAAACTAAAATATTAAAATGTTTAAGATTTAATGATAGATTTTAATATTTAATTATGTATTTAACTATTTTATAGATTATTCTTTTTTTTTCTTAAAATTTAGTAGGTAGAATGTTCTAAGCAGAATCAGACTGGGATCTAGGTGTTATTTGTTATTGTTTTAAATGTTAATCTAGGGGAACAATAGTAAGGCATCATACTTCGATTAGTGATTTCAGGAGAAATTTTCTTTTTTATATTATTGAGAATGAGATAAATGGTTAATTGGAAAAGAATGGACAAAAGATACAAGTATATTGATTTAAAGTAAGATGAAATAAATAAAACAGAATTAAGAAGATTGAAAAGCGGGGAGGAGTTATATAGAAGATATAGAATGGTAAATAAGATAAGTATTGGTATACAAGATGAGCATGAATTTAATTGAAGTCCATACAAAGAGAGGGGGCCAACCCACTTTCTAAAAAGAAGTTTTATGTTTTTGTGTTTTGTGTGTTTATTTTTCACTGAGAACTAATAAAACCTTTGTTAGTGTTTGGGGACAAACCCCCAAGCAGAGTGCACAGCAGCAGTCAGGCCAGGCAGCCAAATGAGAGAGAGGCTGGGCCCAAGAGTATACACACACTGGAGACAAAAACACTGTTTGTAGTTTTTAAATAGTTATTTAATTCACACAGAGATTAAGAAGTGTCATTCAGTCCATATGTCAATATCCAGTATATCCATCCAGTTACCTAGTCTATTAACAGTCAGTACAATGTTCTTATCTGTTTGTAAATCTTCTCCTTCCGATACCTTTCTCTTCAAGACAACGCTGAGTATGCACAGCTCACCAAGTAAACAGTCCTTTTGTTCAGTAGAAACGGTATCTAGCACAGTAGCCAACAAGCAGACGTCTCATACAGGAGTAAACAGCAGGGAGCAGAGAGCAGGAGACCAGCAGACCAGCGACACCAGAAACCAGTAACCAGGAATCAGGAACCAGGAACCAGGAAGTGTTACGTCTCTCTCACTGCCTTATTACTGCTGCTTGCAACCGCACCCTTAATTATCAAATTACATTGCAGTTTTTGTGCTTAAAGCTACAAACATTTAAACCTAGGTTTATATATTTATTCACCCAAATTAGTTGGTGTATGCATATACCCAACATTCTCCCCTTTTGGGTGACATAAATATATAATGCCCTTACAATCTAAACCCATATTTTTCACAACTCTCTAGGTGCTTAATGGCACCTTGGGCTTTAGTAAAATTATCAGCTATATTGTCCTCCGACATGCAGTACTCCAGCTGTATCATTTTACTATTTACAGATTGTCTAACATTTAGGTACCTTAAATCTGTATGCTTGCTCCTAGTTTTTACTGCAATATTTGTGGCCATTTGAATTGCTGCCTGATTATCTTCATGTACAACTATAGGGTAATTTACAGTTATACCCATATCATTCAACATTTGTTTATACATAATTAACTCAGTACATAATAGCGATAAACAGGAGAATTCTGCCTCCATTGTAGACAAACTTATATGCTGTTGTCTTATTGACTTCCAACCTATTAATGTCTTACCCAGCATTATGGCTGTTCCTGAAGTCGACTTTCTTGTGTCTCTTTCTGATGCAAAACTAGCATCTGCATAAGCACTCAATATGAGATCACCTTTTGGTTCTAAATACAGTGCATGGTGTAATGTTCCTTTAAGATATCTTAAGATTCTTTTCAATGCATTCCAATGACATTGAAGCGGATCATTATTATGTCGTGCCAGCTGATTAATACTATAAGCTATATCTGGCCTTGACCAATTGCTAATGTATGATAAGCTACCAATCAAAGATTGATATATTGCCTTATCAAACTTGGGACTTTGAGCATCCATTTTGCAAATATCTTGACTCATTGGAGTCTTTGCAGGCTTACAAAGTTCCATCTTATAATCTATTAGCAATTTAGATATCTTATCTTCCTGAGATATCTTATAACCTTTCTGAGTTTTCAGTATATTCAAACCTAGATATCTCTTTATCTCCCCTAATTGCTTGATTTTTATTTTCTTACCTAATGATGCTATTATTTTATTTGCTTCATCATTAGTCTCAGTAATCAAGGCAATATCATCAGTGAACAATAATAATAATGATATTTTCCCATTTGTCTCCCTTTTAAACAGACATGGATCGGCTAAACCAGCTTTAAACCCTATATTGTTCAGTTCTTTTACAATATACTGGTTCCATTCATAGCCAGATTGTTTAAGACCATAGAGGCTCTTTTTTAACAACCAACAATCATTATTATTTTCACCTTTAAATCCACTAGGCTTTTTCATATATACAGTATGTCTTAGTGGAGCATGCAAGTAAGCAGTTTCCACATCTAAATGGTTAACTATATATTTCTTGCTTGCTGCCCACACTAAAACTGCCCTTAATGTTGCTGCTTTAAGACTAGGTGCAAATACCTCATCATAGTCATTGGCACTTTGTCTAAATCCTTGGGCTACTAATCTTGCCTTATGGATTATATTTCCATCCTTATCAGTTTTTATCTTAAAAATCCATTTGCAGCCAATGGGTTTTATATTTACAGGTAATCTCGCATTTTCATATACTTTCATATCCTTCAAGGATTTCAATTCCTTATTCATTGCTGCATACCAACTTTCCTTATCTCTAGAAGGATACCTTTTAATTTCATCCACAGTACATGGAACTTTATTTACCTGGCACACTGTGTTAGCCTGGTATCTATCAGGCGGTCTAGATATACGTGTAGTTCTTCTGGGAATTACAGGGCTTCTATGAGGACTTTTTTGAGTTACTACCTGTTCATTTTCCTCATCTTGATCAGCTATTGGTTCTATTTCTTCTTCTATGGGCACAATTTCTTCCTGTACTTCTCTCTTCACTTTATTTTTAAAGTTACAGGGATACTTAATGGGATTTCTATAGGATTCAATAATCACTTCTTTATTGTTATCCTGTTCTAACTTATCCCATCCTACGTGCTCTAGAAATTGGGCATTGGCACTACTTAACACCTTAGATGTGCCTTTCTCCCAAAATCTATATGCCCTATGGTTAGCTTGGTAACCAACGAAGAATAATTGTTTAGCTCTGTGTTGCCCTTTACGCCTGAGTTGTGTAGGGATATGCACCCATGCTGGTGCACCAAATGTGTGCAGGTAACTCAGATCAGGCTTCCTGCCATGCCACATGGTGAATGGTATTTCACCAGTAGTTGAGTTAATAACGTTGTTCAATATGTTATTGGCACACATTGCAGCCTCCCCCCACACAGAATCAGGTAATCCAGAATCAGTTAACATTGTTCTAACCATTGCCTGTAGTGTTTGGCCTCTTCTCTCTATAAATGCGTTGTGTTGTGGTCTGTATGGTGCAGATTTTTTGTGCTCTATTCCAGCTGCCTTTAATCTATTCTGGAATTTGCTGTTAACAAATTCCGTACCATTATCTGTCACCAAGGTTATCAGTTGCCGTTTAGTCTTTCTTTCTGCAAACTTTAACCAGTTGAAGAAATGTTGATATGTTTCAGTTTTGCTTTTCATTAAGTAGCAAAACCCATATCTAGAGTAATGGTCCATAATGCTCAGTATATATCGAGCACCCCCCATACTGGGTTTCTTTGGACCTATAATGTCTGCAAATACTACTTCTAAAGATTCTTTAGTTTTGAAACCATTTAGCCTATTTGCAGGCAATATTTTACTCTTATCTTCACAACAGACATTACAACGCAAATATTTATCACAGGGTTTTAACCTTATTCCTTCAGATAACTCTACTGTACGTTTTAGCATTTTAAAATTTACATGCCCCAAACGCCTATGCAATAAATGGATACATTCATTATGAGGCTTGATATTGTTAAATACAGTCTGTGCCTCCCCTTTCTTACTATCATGTAATACATATAATGCTCCATTTAAAGCTGCAGTTACCCTTTTGTTATCTTTTTCCAGTATGCACTTATTGTCCTTAAATGTAACTACATAACCTAGTTTATCTAATACTCTTACAGAAAGTAAGTTCATCTTTAACTGTGGTACATACAACATTTTTATATTCTGTTTTAAGCATGGACAGTATGCAATACCTTCACCCTTGGCCTTGAGGTGCCAGCCGTTCGCGAGTGATATATGCTGAGAGCTTGTAGACATTTTTATAAACTTTGTCTTATCTCTCGTGATGCAGTGGGATGCTCCACTGTCCACCACCCATATATCATTCTTCACATCACAGTTGCTGAACGTGGCTAGTTCAAAGGATTTCTTTGGCTTCTTTACATTCTGGCTTTTTCCTTTTCTGCAGAATCTTGCCAAATGTCCTCTGCCTCCACAATTAAAACACTTTTTAATTGTGTATGCCGTTGAAGATAACTTCTCTTCTTCCAGGTGCTTTACTTTACATAGCTGGTTTCTCTCAAGCTTTGAAGATAATTTCTCTTCTTTATTAGGCTTATCTTCTCTCAGCTGGTCACGTTCACACCTTCTTTTGGCTTCTTCTAATAGCCTGCCGGTTATCTCAGTTACTGATAAACTGTCTTTTGGCAACACCTCTAATGCAGTCACAAAATCATCATAGCTTCGATCCAATGAAGACAGTATGATGTATACTTGTTGCAACTCATTAAATATAAGCTCTTTTTCTTGTAACTCCTGAAAAATGCTTTTCATACAGTTTAAATGAGTTAACATGTCTCCATTCTACTCAAGATGTGTTCTAAACAGCTTCCGTGTAAGATTGATATGAGCTCCTACACTGTCTCGAACATAAATCTTCTTGAGATTCTCCCAGCAGTTTGCAGCATTTAACTCTCCACGAATATGAATCAGTTGCTGGTCTGAGAGAGTCAGTCCTATGATGCATAAGGCCTGCTCATTCTTTCGTTCATAGTCTTGTATCTTTTTGGCATCCTCGTCATCATTAGGATCTAAGTTAGATACATCTGGTGGGTTTGTTATTATGTCCCACAAACCTTCTCTTCGTAGAAGTAAACTACATTTCAGTGACCATGAAACATAGTTTGTTCCATCTAGTCTGGATATCATGGACAGACTTGGCAAATTTACTTGTGCCATTGCTCTTCAGATAAATAACTATTCAACAAACAGTTTGTACAGTAATGTGCAACTCACACCAACCTCTCACTGTTATATCCTGGTTAGTTAGACTGTGCTCACTGCTGGGCCCATAACCAATGTTAGTGTTTGGGGACAAACCCCCAAGCAGAGTGCACAGCAGCAGTCAGGCCAGGCAGCCAAATGAGAGAGAGGCTGGGCCCAAGAGTATACACACACTGGAGACAAAAACACTGTTTGTAGTTTTTAAATAGTTATTTAATTCACACAGAGATTAAGAAGTGTCATTCAGTCCATATGTCAATATCCAGTATATCCATCCAGTTACCTAGTCTATTAACAGTCAGTACAATGTTCTTATCTGCTTGTAAATCTTCTCCTTCCGATACCTTTCTCTTCAAGACAACGCTGAGTATGCACAGCTCACCAAGTAAACAGTCCTTTTGTTCAGTAGAAATGGTATCTAGCACAGTAGCCAACAAGCAGACGTCTCATACAGGAGTAAACAGCAGGGAGCAGAGAGCAGGAGACCAGCAGACCAGCGACACCAGAAACCAGTAACCAGGAATCAGGAACCAGGAAGTGTTACGTCTCTCTCACTGCCTTATTACTGCTGCTTGCAACCGCACCCTTAATTATCAAATTACATTGCAGTTTTTGTGCTTAAAGCTACAAACATTTAAACCTAGGTTTATATATTTATTCACCCAAATTAGTTGGTGTATGCATATACCCAACAACCTTGAAGGAATGTCAGATGAGAATAATTGTAAACAAGTCAGAGGGAAATATAAATATGATGACTATATAACAGATAAATGTAATTGAATAAGAGTAAAGAGAAATAATGAGAAATTTGTTAAAAGATATTTATGTGTCCATATGGGAATGTGGTAAATTAGAATTATGCGGTATAAAATAATGTTTTATCTGCCTTGTAAAGATTTACAATGGAAAGAGGTTTTATGTTTTTAATGTTTAATGATGTTTTGTTTGTCTTTAAAATTAATAAAATTTGTTTCAAAAAAAAGTGAACTAAATACCCCCTTCATTATAAAAAGAAGGAGGGTCTGTGGGGGGGGGGCAAAGTATCAAGGTGAAAGTTTTGATTATGTGATGGTGCCTTCCATAAAATCTATTGGAGTTTAATGAAACATGCAGTGTAAATAAAATTAAACAGAAATGACTTTTCTGTTGTGGCGTTACTTTTGGGGATGTATTTGTCATACCACCGAATTCCCCCATGCTGGGAGAAAGTTGTTTTACCATTAGTGGCTTCTAGTATCATCCAGTCATTGCGTCATAATAACAGTAAGGAGGAGAGTTCTATATCATCCCAACAATGACTGAACAATTCCAGAAGACAGAGTTAAGTCACAGGTTGATAAATGGCCATAGAGAACTTCCTGTACTTATAACAAACATGCATGCTGTTGCACAAGGTCATCAGTAGAGTATTGGAAACAATCTTGCACAAACAGCTGAAGTTTCCCTGTTTAGAAACATGTTTTCCTTGTATGTCTTCTTTCTTAGGAAGAACCCATCAGCTCCGAGTCCATTGCAGTGCCATCGGGCACCCAATTGTTGGGGACTTTACCTATAGCTTTAAGAAGGACAGTGCTCCCTATCGGATGATGCTGCATGCGTATTATTTGTGCATTCCAACCAGCAAGGAGCTTATCGAAGTGAGTGCTCCAGACCCCTTTGTTCCCTCCTTCGACAGCAGTTGGGTCCCTCAGCATCTTATACACCGCTTGGATGAGCTGATCCAGGAGTTGAAAGACAAGGGCATTTGGGCAGGGGAGGAAGAAAAGCAGGAAGATCCATCTGCTGTCCTAAGTTGTGAGGTCACACCTGAAATGAAGACCCAAGAGATAGAGGAACAGCAAACCCACTGCAAGCAGTGGTTGTCTGAATGGGCGCCGGAATGAAATGGTTACTCCTTTGCAAGTGAAATGGAAGCCATCTCTCTTTACCCTGGGGCTTGTGAACGGCCTTGATCCCTGGACAAAGAAGGGCACATTTCTGCTTTAGTTGCAAAATTCCCCAGGAATGAGGAATACTGCAGCCCCAGATTGTAACTCTAAAAGTTATGTCTGCATTGCAATATTTTAGTTTTCTTGGCTCAGCAGTCAGGAGAGAGGACAGACAGGCAGGATTGGTGACTTTATTGGGTGTACAAAGGGACTGAATTGATGTGTAGGTAGTCCTTATCAAAATTGGTCACAATTGAGGCCAACATTTCTGTTGCTAAGCAAGATACTTATTAAGTGGATTTTGCTTCATGTTATGACCTTTCCTGCCACAGTTGTTAAGCAGATCACTGCAGTTGTTAAGTTAGTAATGGTTATTAGGTAAACCTTGGCTTTCCATTGACTTTGCTTGCCAGAAGGTCATCACGTGACCCCTGGGTCACTGCAACACATAAATACATGCCAGTTGCCAAGCACTCAAATTTTGATCATGTGATTGATTGCAGGAATGTGGGAATGATTTCAAAAAGAAAAGACAGAAAAATGAAGTTTGATGGCTTGGTTAAGTTAAATTCAAAAAACTACTTTATTGCTGTGCGGGAGATACTGGGTGTTGATGGAGGGCTAAGAAAACCTCTGTCTTGATAGAATAGAACAGAATTCTTTATTGTCCAAGTGTGATTGGACACACAAAGAATTTCTGTCCGATGCAGAAGCTCTCAGTGTACATATGTACAACAACAAAGTGATAGATCATAGATCATAAATCATAGTTACTAATCATAAGATACAGACAAGTGATAAATCATAAGATTCCAATAGGAGAAGATAGTAGGAAAGATGAGAAGATGTGAAAAGGTGAGAAATGAGAAAATGAAAAAGATGATAGTAGCAATAGAGGCTACTACATGAGTAAATTTCTGAGGCCTAAGACAGTGCTGTGGGAATTAAGTGTTCAGCAGAATGATGGCAAGGGGGAAAAACTCTTTGAGTCTAGGTTTTTTGGCATGGAATGCCCTATAGCGGCATTCTGAGGGGAGGAGTTGAAACAGATTATATCCAGGTTGTGAGGGGTCTGTAGATATTTTCTCAGCCCTCTTTCTGGTCCGTGCAGTAAGCAGGTCCTCAGTGGAAGGCAGGCTGGTTGTGGTTGGTTTTTTTCCTGCAGTTCTAACTATCCATTGACGTCTGTACCTGTCCTGTTTGGAAGCTGTGTCAAACGAGACAGTTATAGAGGTACAAATGGCAGACTGAATAATTCCTCTGCAAAACTAGATCAGCAGCTCCTGATAATCCTGCCCCCTTTTTATGTATGTGATATCTATGGAGTATGTAAAAAAAGGAGCGAGGCTTTGCATAGTTAGTTGCAGCTGCCAAATTCTAAATACAAACACCCTGCAGCACCCCTGAAGGATTTTTTTTTAAAACAAATTTTATTAGTTTTTAAAGACAAAACAAAACATAAAACATAAGAATATAAAACCTCTTTTCTGAATGTTATTTGTAAATTTTAACAAAGCGAATAAAACATTATTTTATGCAGCATTGAGACATTTCCTTATAAACACATACATATCCTTTCAAATTTCTCATTATTTCTCCCTTTACTTTTATTCAATTATATTTCTTTTCTATATTTATCTATTTTATATGTTTTTACTCATTATACTTATATTTTCATCTGACTTGTTTTATTCTCTTCTATCTTTTATTCTCAATCATCCTCTTCTAACATTCCTCCAAGGTTTTATTAACTCAATCAAGCATAAACACACAAAAACACAAAACATAGAAACATAAAACTAAAACATCTTTTCTGAAAGTTGCTTAGTCCCGGGTTACAACTCTTTGTACAGACACAAATTCAAGTTCATATTCATTTTATATACCATTCCATATCTTATTACCATTTTCAATTTTCTATATATAGCTTCTCATCTCTTTTAAACTTTCTAGTTTTATTTTATTTATCTCATCTCAATTCAAATCATAATATTTATTATTCTTTGTCTGTTCTGTTTCCAGCTGTCCATTTATCTTCTTTAAATAAAACTTCTCTTGTACACTAATTGGAGTATGACGCCTTTATCTCTTTCCCCTACATTTATAATACTTAATATAATACATAGCTTACATTGGGATTCTGTTTGGTACATTCTAAAATTATACAATATTTTTTATTATCAATGCCAATACAAATCTAATCATTAATATTAGTATTCATTTATATCTTAAACACTTTACACGTTACTTTTCAGTTGAATATCATACTTTTATGGGAACACTTCTGTTTTCCATAATTATTTCCCCCCCACATCACATATTTTAAGTCATTATTTCATTAAAATGTTCTCCCTTCTCCTACTTCAAATCTCTCATTTATTTCATTGCCTTCTTTTTCTTCACAAAAAATTTCACTAAAGTTACACAATCTAATCATTAATATTGATAGTCATTCATATCTTAAATGCTTTCCATAGTTATTTCCCCCCCACATCACATATTTTAGATCATTATTTTGTTAAAATGTTCCCCCTTCTCCTACCTCAATTCTCTCATTTATTTCATTGCTTTCTTTTTCTTCACAAAAATTTCACTAAATTACACTAAATGTTTTACCACATTTTAAATTACATATTGTTTCTAATTTTCTAAGATTATTTCTAAATACAAATATAAAAACACAATCTTATGTACCTTTCCAGAACCCCTTTTTCAACAAAGTTTACCCATTATCTCTAAAAGAATTTTGTTTCTTTGCATCTTGCTCCCCACTATTGAGGCTTCTCATCCCTTCCTTTCTCCCTTGCTTATTCTTCTCCTTGCCCTTTTTACCCCCTTGTCTCTCCACCTCCCTTTTCTTCTTCTGCTTTCCTCCTTTCTGTTGTTTTCTAACATAGTATCCACTTTTCACCTTATTTTTCTCTTTTTTGGTTGTTTTTCCAAGTCTTAAAGTCCCCTTTTCCTTTTCCTCTTTCTCCTTTCCTTCCCCAAATAGTCACTTGTTCATCAAAAATGGCTTCTTCTTTATCCCAATCATCCTGTTGCGCAGTCAGCTTTTCATAGATACAAACTGCCATTTCTAAAAATTGAAAGAGAGTGCCAAGAGAGTCCTTACCTTCTTGTTCTTCTTTTTTGTATTTTTGGTATTCAAATTTCAACTCATCCACAAGTGATGCCAATGTAGAGAGAAAAAGTTTTTCCAAACAACCACCCAAGTGCTTTTAATCAAAGATAGTTCTCAGAAGTTCCAAAGTCACCAAACAATCCAAATAAGCTGTTTCTTTTAATACTTTCTCCTTTCTTCACTTTCTCTTTCTGGGGTTACTGTTTAGTCACAAAGTTTCATTTAAAATATATCTTTTAGAAGTCTTATTAATGTTTAATAACTCTTTAAAATTCTAGGCAGTCTTCTCCTTATTTTCAAATTCTGTTCCAATTTTTTTTTCCTCTCCCCACTCACAGCAAAATAGGTTTTTTTTTTTAAAAAAAGTTCAGAAATCCTTATCCCTTCAGCATTTAATTACCTCCAATGCGGGTTTTCCGATTTCTCTTATGGTTCCATCCACTGTTACATTAGGAAGGAGAGTGAAAAGAAAGAAAAAAAACTTTTCCTTTTAAAATTCCATTCGCCGCTTGTAACTCTCTCTGGAAACAAATTATCTTTTGCAAATTTCAAGTTCCAGGGTACTTTCTCTTACTTTATCCCGGTCAGCAAAAACCACTTTCACTTCTTTGCGACTCCTCCTGCACTTTCTTTTTCCGGCTGAGCTCTTCTATGTGGTGGCCATTTCTGACCGCCGCTCAGCTGCCTTTGGAAAAGGGGGTTTTGCTGGCTAGGGAAGAGAGGTGCGATGTCTCTCGACCCTGCCAGGTCCCCCCTGTCTTCGCCACCTTCTACGGAGGTGGCTTAGCCCCGAAGCCGGGTGGCTCAGGGCGCTCGGGCAGTGAGCGCAGGCAGAAACCGCATACAGTCGCGGATCCCTGCCTGCCCCGAAGCACTGCAAACCAGAAGAGCTCCCCTGAAGGATATTTTGATGGCCTTTTGATAGGTGTATGTGCAAAGCTGCCTGCCTGGCTTCCACTTTTTTTGTCCTCAAAGCACAAGTTTTGACTTTTAAACTATTTGCTTACCAATTTAAATCAAACTCATGGTTTTAACTTATAGGGCTGTTTGGGAGAAAACCATCCTATATTCTATCAATGGCATTTTAAGGTCTGTTCCAGAATATTGTAGTAAATAATATATTTTTAGGATGTCTGAATTAGTCTCAGAGTATTTTTTTTAAAAAAATGTTTGTGGTGCATTTTCTAAATGCATAAAATTCAAATGGATTTAAGTTACTTGCATACCAAACAGATGTGACATGATATTCCCCCATCTTCCATTTTGTTAGGCTTATGATTTTTTGATCCTGATTGTTGCCTGATGGAGAAATGACTTTTATTTATTTTTATCAATGACAGGGCTGCATCCCAGTTTCCCTTAACCAAAGGAGAAAATGCTTACTTCTTGTGGGAGGTTTTGAAAATGTGCCTTTTGATTGATTCCAGGGATTGTATGAAGAGCTTCCACATAGAATGGAGGTTTTATCTCCTTGGTTTTACACTTATCTTTCCTGCCCACGGCATACCGTTGATCTTGTGAAACTGCTTAAATCTTTGGCAATATTTTAAAACTTTAGTAACCAAGTGTAATGTATGTTATTTATATTCAAAGTTTAAGTAGAATTTTGTACAAATATACCTGGTGAGGTATAGATTATTCTGTGCATAACTCCTCCCCTCAGCTTTCCCAGTGTTCTAATTTCAGTCTTTGAAATTGGTGCATTAAACAGTTCTTCTCACTAGAGGATGCTCACACTGCAAATTGTCTTGTTTGTGGCTGCAGGCCCTAAATCCACACGGTTGGCAGTAAACCACAGTTAAATAATATGCATTTTTAAAAAGTGGGTGTAGAATTTTGAAGATATGGCTTGCACAAAATGGCAAGATAGGTAAGCGAAATTCTAATCCTGACCCTCACTCTTGTGCCTGGCTGTCTTTGTGGCACACATACTGAAGGAAATCAGTATGGAATCTGAATCGGAGAAGAACGGACCTCACATTAAAAGATGTGTTTCAATCTTTAAGCTGTGAAATCACATGACATAAAATCACTCATTTTCAGGCTTTATGCAATTGACTGGAGTCTGTGTGTAATGATGCGTCTTAAAAGACTGCTTAGAAACCTTTTTTAAAAAAATCAAACAGTTAAGCTTGTTGCTTTTAATTGTTTAATTGATTTTTTTTTAAAAAAAGGTTACATGCAGTCTTTCAGGATATAGCCTGACAAGACAATTCACATTGCAATAAATGAAAGCAGTTTCATTTTTTTATTTCTATTTTTATTATTTCATTTATTAAATTTCAGTGCTGCCCATTTCGCTGTCCAAAGCAACTGTTTATAAACTTTTTAAATTTTAAACTGCAATTAATAAAAATACAACAAAAATACATTGAGCCAATTAAAAATTGGCTCATTCATCAAGCAAATTAAATCAACTACTTTTATGCAAGCTTTGATGTATTTAAGTGTGCTACGTTTCTTTGTTAACTTCTAACCAAAGTTCTCTAAGTGGCTTGTAAAATATACTACAAAGTAAAAATATAAAACCAAATAGCATGTAAAACTGGCAGTAGTACAAATTACTAAGATGTTGTATGGATTTATTTATTTGTTCATTTACAATATTTAATATTTTTAATTTACTGTCCATTGCATTTTTTCTTCCTTCCCTTGAGGAAAGCTCTAATACATTAATTCAGTTCTTATACTAACAGATTCATAGGGTAGGTGGTGTGGTGGCCCAAGGTCTTCAAAATAACTGAATAGATGAAACTATTTTACTGGATGTAGGCTTCTGTATGATGGCAGATGAGATTCTGCCGAAACGTTGCTACAACTTTAAAAGCACAACTACAATGACGTGGGAAAATACCCGAACAAAGCTGAATGCCATACATGTAAGTACCCGCGAAAATGTAAGAATATATATATATATATATATATATATATATATGGATCTTTGGTTGTTCGGGTTTTCTCCCGCGTAAGATTCAAAGTGTCTAGGCAACGTTTCGATGAAGTCTCATTCATCATCATCAGGCCTCTGTCTTTGGCTCTTGCTTTTCAGAGTGATGTGAGATTGCAGCTGCTTCCTCCTTTTAACTGCCAGTGGGGGTGGGACTTGATTGGGTGGGGGCTTGGCTGTGTTCTGATTGGGTGGAGGTGTGTTCTCATTGGTAGGGGGTTTGGCTGTGTTCTGATTGGTTGGGGGGTTAGCTGTGTTCTGATTGGTTGGAGGCGTGTTCTGTTCAGGTGGGGGGCTTGGTTGTGCTCAGGTTAGTCTTAGTTGCTGGGGGATTTGAGCTGGTGAGTTGTGATCTTGCTGTTTGGCTTCGAGTTCGTGGTCCTTCTGCATCTTCATAGTGGGTGTCGGTTTGCTTCATGTATGGCTCGGAGGGGTTTGAAGTGGGTAGTGATGCAGCTGCAGTGCAGCTTCTGGTCCATGGTCGTGTCTCATCTTCTGAGTGGGTGTGAGTCTGTTTTCTACATGGAAGTGTGGTGGTGGCATCTTGTGTGGCTCTCATGGGTGTGGGTCTGGTGTCCTTCTTCATGTTAGGTACTCGTCTGTTCATGAGGGCGGGTTTCCAAATGGCTGGAAGGCGGGAGGTGTCATCTCGTTTGTTCATGCTGTGTGGGCGTTTTTCTATCTCTATGGCTTCTCTGATTATTCTGCTGTTGAAGTGTTCGGTTTTGGCGATGGTTCTGGTATTTTTAAAATCAATTTCATGTCCTGTGGCTTTGAGGTGTTGGACCAGGGAAGAGGTTGTTTCTTCTTTTTTGATTGAGTTCTTATGTTCTTCAATGCGTGCACTTATTCTTCTGTTAGTTTGTCCAATGTATGTGGTAGGGCAGGCAGTGCAGGGGATTTCGTATACTCCTTGGTTTTCTAATTCGATTTTGTCTTTGGGGTTTCTTAAGATGGTGGATATTTTTCTGTTTGTGCAGAATGCTGTTTTGATGTTGTGTTTTTGGAGGATCTTGCTAATTTTGTCTGTAGTGCCTTTTATATATGATTTTTTTACTTCACTTGATTTAAACTTTGTACAAGAAAGGCCTAATGATTGTCTACCTTCCCAGTTCTAGACTTATAGATAATCTAATTAATAGATTACAAATAGGCGACATGTTTTTTGTTCTATAGGTATTCCACTGTATTATTAAAAAATCATTTGTTTTCCTCATAGAGAGCCTGAGAATTTTTTAAAACTTCACACATTTAAATCTTGCCATTTTTAAAAGAATAACTCCTGTGGTTGTAATATATGAAGCTTCTGTTCCAAAAAGGTATTACAAAAATATTTCTCTTAATCTGTCTCCTGAAATGAAGCAAGGAGCAATTATTTTACCCATAAGTGTACTGTCAGGAACAGTACATCAGGACTAGAGACTTAAACAGGCAGTTTATAAAATAACATTAAAATAACTCATAACAAAAGGGAAAATCTATCTTTTTCTCCCCAGGAAACAAGGAAAACGGTAGCTGTTATGAGGCGCTCTCACATTTTGCAGGTGGACCATAGGATCCTCCGAATGTAAAAGGGAAAAAACAATGGGTGTCTGCAAGTGTGTTTGTGCAGAGTGTCATGATGCCTGTACGAAAGGGGTAGAGTGGAGCTGGCCTCAGACCACTCTACCTTTTAACTGAAGTGGGAAGGTCTTCTTGCATGTTCCTTAATAGTTTATCATTTACTTCAGTTTGAATTTTTATTCTTTTTATGACCCTGTAATCTCTTGATTCGGGGTGGAGTCGGATGACTGAATGGAGCCGAGCGTTTACTGACTGGATGCCCTTCCTGATGCCTACATGGAGTTTGCAGCAGATATTTTCTCTTTGCGCCCTGATAGAGAAACATCTCTCGCTGCCTAGGATTGAACTTTCACTCACCTCTAGGTCACCATGCCACTCTTACTTCAGTTTGAAATTATTGTGTGAAACTAATAAGGAACGCCTGATGTAATGCTAGCATGGGAAATTGCTAAGTGTTTTCTTGGCTAAACACTGTGGGATAAGAGATGCTGCTTTTGTGACATTGCTTGCTCCCACCCGCCATCCCCCAGCAATCTGAGTGCTGTTTTCAACCTTTGCACCTTGTAGACCAAGCAAGAAAATAATTAAGTAATTAAATTCCTGGAACTCAGGAAAAATTTCCTGACAGCAATTAATGGAACAGCTTGCCTCCTGGAGTTGTGGATGCTCCCTCACTGAAGATGTTCATGGAATGATTGGACAACCGTTTGACCTGGATGCCTTAGGCAGGGGCTGGAGTAGAAGACCTCTGAGGTTCCTTTCAGCCCCGTGATCCTCCCCTCCCCTCCTGCTCGCTGAACTTTTTGATAAACTTTTGTTTGGAATTGACCAGAAATATAAATCTAATTCCTTAATGGGATGTTTTATCAATGAGAGATCTATTTTGGGATGGCTTGTGAATTTAGCTGTGTTACGTTAGTTCCCACTGCATATTATCACCCAAAGTTTCTAAATTTGCACTATTAACTGGGATTATGAAATAATTTCTTTGTATATTTGAAAACATGATGTAAGGTGATGTTTTGTGCGTTTATGACTTTCATAAGATTTTGGAATATTTATTGTTTCAGATTTATTAAAATAAATAATGATATGTACAACTTTAGAGTCACTGCCTGATTAGTCTTGGCCAAGTGGAACCCTGTTTAACTGGTACTAGAAATAATAGGTGTAATGGGTTTGTTCAGTAAGGTGAATTTAAACTACTGTTGATTTCTGGTGACTTAGGTTTATAGCAGAGATTATTTCATTTATATTCTCGAAACCATGATGTCATCAAGTATGTCATTCCGCTCCAATATTTTAAAAAACAAATCATTCAGAATCTCACAAGATGACAAAATCCTGTCGATTTCTGGTGAACTCATCCTTGAGCTTTCAGGCAGTTATGATATTCAATTAAAATTGATACACCTGAAAAACACCTGAAAAACTCCCTGGTATGGTCATTGGGAACCCATTGCTGTAATTTGTTGACTCTCGGCTGCTGATTGGTTTCTGGGTACAATGTAAGGAACTGCTTCTCACCTATAATCCCATTAGGGCTCTGCTCCAGGATCCCCTCCTCCCACCAAGGCCGGGCAGGCCTGTCAGGTCAAACAGAAACTACCCTTGAGCCCACATTTCAGATGGAGACTGCCACAAGAAGGGGCTATTTTTCACAGCAGCACTGATGCTGCCAAACAGCCTGCTGGGAGATCAGAGCCTTCTTCAGAAGCTTTCAAAGACAGAGTAGTTCTGAGAGCTTTCTCCCTGGTTTTGTTACACCATTTTTAATGTACATGTTTTACCTTGGGGGTATTGTACAGTTTTTATGAATGTTGTACCATGGGTGTTTTACTTGGTTTTTATGGTCTATTACAGCAAGATAGAAATGTGAGAAATAAATAGACCCTCTACAGGTTTAGTGGAATGTGATGAATCAATCTATTATCTTCCCTGTGTCTTTTGGCAGGTTTGGGCTAAAGTTAGTCGCTAACTTTGCCCCAGTCTAGAGATGGATTAAAAATCTGAGGCAGGAAGCAGAAGACTTTGGCCCGGGGCATCTGTAGCCCTCAGCCAAATAAGTCCCACAGGTGTTTAGCGCATTCCAGCACATCGGAAATGTTCCTAACACCTTTACTTCATGTTCTGGCTATTTGCAATGTATGTAGGATCTAAAGATAGATGCCTCTTGCATCAGTTCCCACCTGGTTAGCTTCATGCAATTTCCTACTCGTCAGAATCCATATTTGGAATTGGTTTCATTCAATCAATTGTTCATTTTTCCTTTTCTTTTGCTTCCACTATGGAGATACGGTAGTGTAGATGATCAACTACATAGATTTCCCTTCTGCTTTACAGAAAAATTTAAAATAATTGAGGTTGCCTGTAAGTAGCGTTAGTAATCATGTGCAAAGAGAAGCCAGCATGACCCAGAGAATGGTAGGGCATTCTAGGAGGGGCTGTCCAAGAATGAGGACATACTGGCCAGGCTGGAATTCCCTGAAGCCAAGAGAAACCTGGCCAACCTGCTCTGAAACTGTTGAATATCTTTATTATCAGCAAGTAGATGAAAGTCAAGCAAAAAGAATGCAGACGTCAAAGGGTTAGCAAGTTTTAAAATAAAACAATAATTTGCAGGTGTAGACAAACAATTGGGACAAGCAGTAATTTGTGCAGTATCTTTGCTAATGCTTTTTCCTCCCCTACAATAAAAAACTATAAGAACCACCAACCTTACTAAGTTAAGGGAGACTTTTTCTAATTTTCTAATGTAAAGGCACATGCATTCCATCTAATCCTTCTCCTCTAAAATATTACTGCAAATTGTTAGGAACTTAAGAACTTAAGATCCCTGCTTCTCTTGGCCTCTATTTTAACTGGCTTTTGCCAAAATCCCCACAGGATTCTGCTCTTAAGTACCGTAAAGGTTGGCTTCAGAGCAGTTGAATCCCAAGAAACCTTTGAAATTGATGATACCCACAAAGTAATGCCTGATATATTCTTGCTGGGTCTTTGTCTAAATCTCTGGAGGGTTGACTAGATATCAGTACAAATTGCATTTGGATTGCTTTTTGAACAAAACTTCACAAAATTCACAGTTTTCTTCATAAGGAACTTGACTATATTAACACCACAACTTCAGAAGAGAGGAAAGGTCCATTCAATGCCCCAATGCCCTTTTCATTCCAAAAAGCAGAAGAGAATTTTGCAATCCAAAGCTTGCTTTGGTATCCCCAAACTTTATAGCATGTTCACCTCTAATGACTTGGATCATCTGACTAATATACTATAGGTGTGATAGGAAGACATTTGGAAAGATATTTCATCATTTCATCTTTTCCTTTTCAAAATGTGAGAAACTCCATGTTCCAAATGGTGGACTTTGGAATCAATGGTAAATAACCATAATTACTACTGATTGGGAGTCGTGCCTTTGAGTGAGAGATGTCTATTTTGACATGGTTTCCACTGATAGGTGGAGATTGCCTGAGTATTTAAAAGAGGGCTTATAGTCATCCTCCAACCATAATTTAATCTCCTTCTGAAGCAACTGTGGAAAGTTGATACCTGTCACGCCTCTTTCTTTCTGACATCTCCCACCTTCAAGGGATAAGATCAGGATCATCCAGCAAAAACTTGTTCTTTAAGGTACATCAGGAGGACTTCGACTCCTGAACAGAGGTGGGTAAACCTTTATCTACGAGGATCCATTGATTGTATTTACTGCTTACTGTGCTATAATTTCCCTTGACCCGTTCTCTGTTTCCCAATTTTTGTTTCCTTGTGTGCATTTGGAGAGGTATCTTCTTGTTTTTACCAAATAGCTCAAAGCACGACAGAGCTTTAGCGGATAACAATTGCATTATAATAATTTTGAAATATGGAAACTGGAAAAAAAAAGTTAAGACATGAATTCAGAAGAATAAAACCTGGATTGTGAAACCTTTGGACTTTCCTAATGGTCTACTTACTTTGGCAATCGATTACTGGCATTCCTTGTTTTTACCAAATTCTTCAAGGAAATTTCCAAAACTTAACATTTGCCTCTAAAGGTTTTTGCTCCAGGATCTTTGGATTTGGGCTACCTGTTGTTTAACAGATAGACATTTTGTTGTTTAAACCAGAGGCAAAGAATGTATTCATCTACAATTTGCTGTTCTGAGAAAAACATATTAAAAATGAATTTCTGCTTGCTCTCTATTTGCTTTGATGTCCTGTTGGCTACATTTTTCTATATTGCCTTGAGCAATGGTCCAGATTAGGAACCTGAACTTTGCCAGGCAGTCTCCATGCCTGCATTTTGAGAGCACTCTCTTGCGAAGTGATTACTGAGCATGACCTGTCCCAAAGCATGAATGGATGCATGGATGAGGTTGCTTGACCAACATGCTGCTTTGTAAGGGTGTCGTTCATGGGGAGAGTAAAACATGTCAACAACTTTTGTAACTTTCCCCTGTGAAACCTTTGAGATGCATTTTAAGAACCTTTAAATTGCACAACTGGTGGCTGTTTTCTTTTTGCAGTGCCTGGAGGAGACCCACCATGGCACAGGTGTGTCAGCCTTCACTCCTATTTGCAGCTTTTGTGCTCTATATAGGTACGTCACTGCTTTTCTCCCCCCTCCCCACAATGGGCCTCTAAACTGACTCCTTGCCAGTAAGGTTGTGGCCATCTTTCGCCCAAACATCTCAGTTATGAGAGTTATGGTAACCTCTTCCACATGGATTCATCCCTTCTAAAGATTATTTGTTTATTATTTGTTTTAAATATTGGCGCCCATGTTATCTAGAGGGTAACTCTGGTGGTTTCCAGTCAATACACACACACACACACACACACACACACACATAGAGAGAAAACAAAAAACCAACAAATGCTACAATCCAATTGCAGGTGGGGCCTCTTGTTAATCAACCAGTGGGCTGCTCCTGCATTTCAGCCCCAGGCCAACTGGCAGAGCCCTTATGAAAGGATAGGAGGGCTGGGTCAGCCTCACATTGGTGGTGAGAGGGAGATGTTTCAGAGGGCAGGAACAAGAGCAGAGAAGAAGGGGGCCCGCCTGGACCCCACTGGTCAGAATAATCAGGCTGAAGAGAGCTGCCCCAGGCCTCCTCCCCCAGCACAGAAAGGACAGGCCCACCCCAGTGGGGTGACTGGTCCCTCAAGTGGCCTGGACTCATGCCATGAAGGGCTTTAAAAGTGATCACCAACCCTTTGGGTTGTACCCAGAAGTAGACTGGCAGCCAATGCATTATATTAGATATCTGACCATTGTCTCATGCAGTTCCACTGGCTGCAAATTCTTGCCAGAAGACAAATTTTTCTGGGAAGAAGATATTGAACTGCACATTTAGAGCTGTCTATGTGTTTCCCCCAAATGTTCTCCACTACAGCTTTTAAATTTAAGGCAGTTCTTAGGCCAATGACAAAATGATTGGAATATGCAGAACTCCATTGTTTCTCGTTGGACTTTTGATTCACTTTGTGTCTATTTAGACTTCCTGTTCTGGATACTTATTCAAAGAATTTCTCATCAGCTTTCCCTAGTGTAGATCCCTATAGGTGTGCTTAGACTGGCCATCCCAGTAACCCAGCCTTCTACCTGGAGGCCAGGAGTTCTGTCTCTTGCAGTCCTCATTTGTGTTGGGGATGGCCTGGCTCTTTAACCAGAGGCTCCAGGGCTGAGTTGGGCCCCTTCTGCCACAGACGTCTCTGCCAATCTCAAATTTGTGAGGCCCTTTGAATCCATCTTTCTTGCACAGCTTCGAAGTCTACAGAGAAGCCGTTTCGTTGTGTATGCAGCTTTTTCACCGATGAATGGAATCCAGCATTTCTTGGGAATTTCTTATACATTTACACCACAAAACAGCTGATCCCCCTCTTGTCCTCCCCCCCCCCCCCCCGCCAACACCCGAATCCCTCCACCTGGTAGTATAACACGTAGGAGCAAAAGATTGCTGATAAACAGAAAGCACAGAGCATAAGTAGATTTCCTCTGTTTGGGCACACGTATTTGGGGAAAAGTGTGCAGTCCACAGGGAGGAGCAGAGGAGCTCATTTTTATTTTCTGACACATCCAGTCACAAGGATCTGAGTCTCAGTGTCCATTTGAAAGCTCTTCCTAGTTGGAGGAATGGCCAAACGGTGGCCAAATGGTTGGACGAGAAAAAGCCAAGGGCCCTTTCTAATGGCCTTCCCCTTGTTTTGCAGCCTTCTTTGTAGCCAGAGTGGAAGGGGCATCGGTAAGTTGCTTTTGTCTGTCTTGACACAGTGAAGGTGCTGTCCTGCTCTTGTCAAAATTTCCAAGATGGTGGAGTGGGCATTGTGACTGGCCTTTTGCATGCAGCACCTCACAGATTTTAATCTCCTCCTGTGGGCGTCCAGGGAAGGACGAAATGATCAGGAACAGGGTTTTTCACTGATTTGTTGTATACTTGTTCCATAATGTCGGGATTTTGAGTTTGTTTGTAATTCTCTTGAACAAAAAAATGGCAAAAATTAACTTAGTTGCCTGACACTTTACTACTAAAGATTTCTGGTAGGGATGTGAATCACAAAAGAAGAAACAGCTCAACAAGGAAAAAAACGGATGCTGAACATTTTTAAGCAAGGCTCCTATTTTTATAAATAGTCTCCCTATCAGTTGTAAAGACCTGTATTAGCTTTATGGCAATGTTATGAATCTGCAGAAATAAAGACTGGATTATTTTTTTTAAAGTTAAGGCTTCATGATGCTTTATTCCAGTTTGCAATAAACACTTGCACCACAATTGTGAATTCACTGACATTTGAAGGATTCAACATTAATTGCACTTTTGTACTTTTCTTCATTTTAGTGTCCCGCTGCCAGGATTAATGGTACGTGATATATTGCAATACTTTTGTCGTTTGGGATTCTCCTAACAAGTATATCTTTTGGGGGAGAAGCCTGCTAATTTTTTCTTTGTTTTTTTCTTACTTTTATTTTTGCAGTTTCCGAAGTTTGTGAAGATGTAGAGAGGTATTTTTATAAACCAATTAACAAATTCCTGATGCTGGGAAGATTCTGAACAAAAGTGAAATTAGCATAAAAGGGTATTTCCTTGTCCACATTCAGGACTAGCGTTCTATTTTACAAATCTTTGTTCCTGAGCTTTGAACAATATTTTTGGCTGCAAAAATGTCAGCATTTATTGCCATATTGCCAAAAAGTTTTGTTTCTTGATTTCTATAGATGACATGAGGAACAGATGAGAACTTGAGCTGCTACCAGGAATATGGCAGTTTGCAGAATGGAGTATAGTAGAGAAGCAAGGGATTAGCTGCCCAGAAGACAATATTTTTGAGTGGATGAAAACATCCAAAAATATTGTCAAGTGAAAGAGCTAGAATGAAGGATGGAATACATCCATGTTCTGCAATCCTGTAACAGGTTAAGCATTGTGGGACTGTATTCCCAATGCATTGGAGGGAGCTACACTATATTAGGGAACATTTTGAACATCCTTCTGCCCTGCATCTTCCTTTCTGGTAATAACAAAACCTATTAACAGCCATAGAATAAAGGAAGACACAACTGTGGAAAAGCTCTGAAACTATAAGGGAAACTCAGGTTGCTTCCAAAAGGAGTATAAAAATGGAAAGGGAGGATATTTTTTCCTAGTCTGGTAAGGAATAATCAGATAACAAATTTAGTAATGGAAAAAAAAGAATCCATCAAAACTTGGAAATTCCTTGGAAAATATGAATTTTTGGCAGGATGGTGTTTTTTTTTAAGGCTGTGGGTGGGTCATGTACCATGTCCGTTGTTGCAAAAATGGGCCTACCTTATTGAATGTGGCCCTAGCCACATTCTTGGGAGCCTTTTCTGGCACTGTCCCTCTATGCCTGTCTTTTTTCCCCCTTTTCTTACAGCATTGATGTCAAAATATCTGCCAACCTTACTCACCTCGTTTGTGACAATGTAAGTTCTCCATGTGCTTGCCTTACAGCCTGACAGTAGTAGATTAAGATAGGGCCTTGATCCAGGGCTAGGAGAGTGCTGCTGGAGGAAGGCTTTGCTGGTCTTTCATCAGCTAGTAGAGGTCAGGCCAGGCTTGGGCAGCCCAACCCCTTCTCCAAGTGTTAGAAACCCTGGTCTCGGGGGTGGCACTTGTGGAAAACTGGACCATGCAGAATACAGATTTAGAACAGGGTGCCTCAAACACAAGTCATAAGGAATCTACTTGTTTTCAGTTTGATGTTTCCTCACTACTTTGATTTTGGGGTGGATGGCTTAAAAAAGCCAAGGTGGCACCTATGACTGTACAGTCAAAATTCTTTTTCATGTGCACTGCAAGATGAAGATGTCAACCTGCACAAAACTAGTGGCTAAAATAAAACCAAGCCAGCCTTGTTAAAGAAGCCAAAATAGAATTGCCATGTCATTGACTGGAGGGATTCCAGTGCGTGTGTGTGTGTCATGTGAGTGTGCACACACGTCCTCCACTTGCGAAATGGAGCTTGTGCTTGTGTGCATGAAGTTCCACTGGTGCAAATGGAATGAACTTTGTGTGTGTAGGGCCCCGCCACTTATGCAAGTGGACCTTTGTGTGTGCACTTGCCCACCACTTGCGCTAGTGGAGCTTCATGTGTACATGCGTGCCCATTCGAACAGGCTGCAGCCTGGGGTTTGGGGACCCCTCCTGCATTAGGAGAAAGTCTGTCCAATTTCATTCATGAAGATTTCAGAAAAGGAAAAGGACTTCTGTTAACCCATCAATATCTTGACAGGCAGCTAGATTCAAAAGTTGGCTTTAGTGTCTTAATTCCATGCCAGTTTGCTGTTACTGCATTATTTTCAAACTGCTTTTGGACAGCAGTACTAATACTTCTTTAATCCTCTCTTCCTAGCTTCAGAATCTCAGTCATGTTAACACCACCTTTATAGTTCAAGCCTTGGAATTCACCCTGAGGAAAAAATATGACCTTCCAGTCAGTATAGTCAGAGTCCTTCTAAATCAAGTGGATGGGGAAGAGCTGATCAATGCACTGGAGGAATTTAATGAAAAGGTAAAAAAAACCACCCACCGTTAAAGAAGAAAGTACACTTGCTGTGTGATCATCACTATTTCAAGTAAAGACTTGCATTCACACAATGCAGTGTGATTGTTGCTTGGGGTGTGACAGGTGAGAGCCAGTTTGTGTTGTGGCTAGAACCTTGGAGATCTTGGAGCTGCAGTCCCATTTTAGAGATGAGGCCAGTCACTCTCCGTCCCACAAAGGAAGCCATGCCAAAGCCCCTCCGAAAGAACCTTGCCCAGACAGTTGCCAGGAGCCCCTACTGACTTCAAGGCACCAAGAAGAGAAGGGGGAATTAATTAAGCAAATACTTAATTTTCTGTGTGTAAGAAAAGAAATGGACTATCTCAAAACTGCAAATGTGAAGCAGATTCATGTTTCAGTATGAGGCTTATTTGGGAAATGGGCAGTTAGTCCTTTAAGTTTACCTCGTACAATAAAATTAAATGCCATCTTCAGTGTACATAATACATATAAAACACACATCCTTCACATTTTATACATTTGAATTGAAAACCCCTGATATTGCATTAATATTGCACTATACTGTAGAATTCAACAGACCCCTGGGATAAAAGCTGTTTTTCAGCTTATTTGTCCTTGTTTTTATTATTGTCCTGTACTGTCTGCCCAGGATGAGATGGGTCTTTGAGAATGTTTTGAGCTTTCTTAAGGCAGCGGGAGCTCTAAAGCTTTTCCAAAGAGGTGAGAGGGCAACCCATGATCCTCTGGGAAATGAGATTAACCCTCTGGAGTGCTTTCCTATCTGTCACTGTGCAATTGGCAAACCATACAGAGGTGCAGTAAGTTAAGATACTCTCTCTGTTGCAGCGGTAGAAGGTCGCCAGCAATTTTCCATTCGCTTGTTGTTTCCTGAGCAGTCTCAAGTAGTATAATCTCTGCTGGGCCCTTTTGACCAGGGCTGCAATGTGAGCCCCCCAGGTCAGGTCCTCTTTTAGGGTAACACCCAGAAACTTAAAACTGGCCACTTGCTCCACTCGATCTCCATTGATAAGCAAGGGCTGGATGTCTGATCTGTTCTTTCTATAGTCCACTATAAGCTCCTTGGTCTTATCGGTGTTGAGGACCAAGTTATTGTCTCCACACTACGAAAGCAACCGGTCCACCTCATCTCAGTAGGCAGACCCCCCCCCCCCCCCACATGAGCCCCCCCCCTGTTGTATCATCTTTAGGTCTGCAGTCAGAGAATGGGAGTTCAGGCAACTCCCAGAGCCTTAGTGAATTCACTCATAATTCACCTCCTTATTTCTTGACACTGAGCAATAGATCACGCTCTGCTGTTGGGGAAGCAGTTTGTGAGTTTACTAATGAATGAACCAACAAAGCTCCCTGTGCTTCATGGAAGTGAGGGCAACCTTCTCCAAATGGCCCATGTGGCCTGGGTCTAAGAGGAGTTTCCCTCCAACACATCTGGGAGATCCAGAAAGCTTAGGAGAGTGTTTTTTTTTTAATTTGGCTTCGTCCTGTGCATTTATTCTTCACCCTCTGATATTTCCACTGGGATATTTCAGTTGGGGCTGCTGCTGCTGGCATGCGGGGTAGGCAGTCCCACGTGTCCACAGCAAGGGGCAGATGCATAAGCCAAGCTCCTGGGCCCAGGCTTTCTTCTACAGCCCCTCACAATTTGGGCTACACACCTGCCTACTTCAGGTGCCAAATTGCGAACCTCATGACTGCCACTTGTTTTTCAGGCTTTGGGGAGAAACGAGAAGGAAAAGGTGAAAGGAAGATGTTAATTTAATTTACCCCCCCTCCATTTATCATACTTCCCCCTCATGTCACCTCTTTTGGAGACTGCCGTGATGTGGAGAGAATTTAGAGAACTTACGGCTAAAGAATTCCCTTCCTGCTTCTCCAGCAGTCTTTATGACCATTTGCCCAGTGGGCTTCCAAAGTTGGAATAAAACAAGGTGCTTTAGCCAAGAGGTAACAGGTAACAGTTAACAGGTAGTTAGGCAGATTCGCTTGCAGGTGAACTGCTGCACCTGATGTGTGGGCACCTTCTGGGAGGCACACCCTTGCTGTGTACATTCGCGATCTTGTCTCCTCTCAAGGAGAACAGTTGCCAGGGATTTTCTTTCCCTGATGGGTGACACAAGGGCACTCTAGCAGTTGCTTTCCCGAAGTTGTTTCACATTAGATGCCTGAGGACAGCACTGGCCCCTGAGTGAGACAGAACTAGCCTGGCAAGAAGCGCTGGCAGATTTTCGGTTGCCTCAAGGCCCTTCGATCATGAACGGGAGGAAGGCCTCCTCGACTTCCTAGTCCTGATGTTTGGGATCTTAAACTATTCTTAATGTTCTCTGAGTTCACTCTTCCTTAAAGCCTCTGTTCCCATGATGTCTGTTCCCTTTTTGTGCTGCATATTCCATTTTCCCCTTAGGTTGCAATTTCTCTGCAACTCTCATGTCTCCTCCCCAGATTGTGAACTCTTCCTTAATTTCCAATCAAGCGAAAAGTGCCATCATGAGAGCTTTGTGGGATGAGAAGCTAAGAAACGAAGATTGCTTCAATGAGACCGCCTTTGTGACATCCTGGTTCCAGAAAAGACTTCGCCCTTTTATCTCGGGAATTTCACCAGAGATGCTCCAGTGTCTTCACAATGAGACCATGCAGTGCGAGCAATACCAGGCGATGTATGTGGTGGCACTCTTAATCTTTTCTTCCGTCATGACTGTTCAATTATTCCCAGGATTGCATAACACCTGCTAGCATGTCTACCGGAGAGGAATATTGTCAATTCTCAAACTTCAAGTATTTTGAAATTTTGATTTTTCTATAGCCAGCAAATAGCTGTCTGAATCTATTAGGGTATAGAAACATTTATACGCAAATGTTTCATTTTAGCCCCAGCATTAACTTTCTAACTCTACAAAGACAGTGTTGAATTATATATGTGGGCGCAGTAGTTTTCAACAACAACTTGCATCAGTTCAGACAACATGTCCATCTGTCTCTTTTATCCATGTAGCAAAGAGTTTCTTAATTTAAAGAACTTCCAGTTATGTGTACTTTAGCTCCTAAGATATTACTATACTTGTTGCGGAATTCTGAGAATTGGAATTCACATATCTGGAACCTTTATTCAAGGTCACGAAGCAAGGCTTCAGTCTGTGCTGAATATTTTTGTGGTATTCTCCAGAACATATTTAAGAGATATTTCTATCTCTCCCTATCAAGCCTGTTTAATAAGAGTTTTATTGGGGGATGATTCTGCAAAATCAAACATTTAGAAATTAGCAATAAGGCTTCTCATTTGAATTCTGTATTTTGTTATGTGTATTCTATAAACAAGGGGGGTATTAAATAAGATAATCAAGATGTCTCCTCTGGGACCTCTGACTCAGCCATTGCCCACCCCATAACTGATAGATGTATTTGCTGTAAGTTATAGGTGACCTATAGAATAGCTGCTTTGCCCTAATTTGATCAACCTTTGTTTTAGATATATAGATACTACTTGTTTCTGGTAGTAGAACTGACACCTATCATATTAATTTTCTGATAAGTATAAATGATCCAGTGGTTTTTCATTATACCATTATAGTTAATGTTGTAATTGTTCTTTTGCTCTTTCTTCCAATGCAGTGAGGAATGATCCTGTAGTAAGAAAGAAGCTATATCCTTTGCTAGCTCTTCTAATTGGAGGGCTGTTAGGATTTGTTTGGAACTTAAACAAGTTGATTTTGCTTGGATCCAGAAAGGAGCAAAATTGCAAGGAGACTGGTTCATTTTGGTGCCCTCCATTCTGGAGGATTTAGAGCAGGGGTGGGATTCTACCAGTTCGCACCTATTCTCTAGAACGGTTGTTAACATTCTAAGCAGTTCAGAGAACTGCTTGTTAGAAATTACAGGGCTAATCCTGTAAGGAAGGCAGGAAGTTTCTGGTGTTGCTTACAGAAACTGCCTCTCCATTAACCCTTACTACATTCTTGGCAGGACTAGACTTCCTGTCTCAGGAACTTCTCTGGAGTTTTTTTCCCCTCCTTTGCTGGTCCTTTGCTTGTGTGGAGTGACCATTCAAAGTTACAATGGCACTGAAAAAAGTGACTCACACTTACGACTGTTGAGAGGCCAGTCCACAGTCTTGAGAGGCCAGGTGAGGAGATGCGTGCCTTGATGTGAGTGATGTTGAGTTGGCCACATCCAGCCAATAACATGACCACCAAGCCACGACCACCACCTAAGCCATGCCACAGAACCGGTTGTTAAAAAATTCGAATCCCAACCCTGATTTAGAGCCCAGTTTGAAATGGGCTTGAGTTCTTTAGAAGCTAGGTGGACATCAGAACTCAAGCTTCTCCAAGCTGGTGCCCTCAGGATATTTTGGGAGTGCAGTTCCCAGAATTCCCAGCCAAAATGACTGCACAAGTTGGGGGAAGGCCACAGATTACATCTGAAGGACCCCAGATTGGAGCAGGCTAGTCCTAAAAAACAGTGAATCTTTGCTTTAGAAGACTTTCCCCCCCACCCCCTTCCTCTTTATCCTGGTCTTCATTTTTTCCTATCTATCCCTTCTCTTTTGCAAAACATGCTTTTGTTTCTCAGTGTTAAAGGATTAGATGCAGAATTTATGAAGATGAATCATCACATCCAATACGAAGTTTTCCACTCGTTCCAACTTCCTTATTTAAGGGGACTGAATGCTAGTGGTAAGAGAACAATGGTATTTGTCTGGGTGTGGACTCTTGGTAGCTGATCTGAAGTACACTGCAGTCTAGTCCCTGGGCTGGGCCAAATGAGCCAAGATTTATTTTTACAGTTTTATAATCTTGGGCAATTGCAAGTTAATCTAGGGCTTTTATTTTCCTACTCCTGGTGAGGGGGAAACTAATTCCCCTGGAGTTCTAAGTAAAAAGATGAAACAATGGGACATACAATGAAAAAGCAATATTCCCAGGATCTCTAGCATGCTTGCAGTAGCTCTTATTTATTTAATTATAAAATTTGCTTGCCTCCCATCTTGTATCCAATGATTCTGGGTGGCTTACAATGTAAAAGTCTGATGTGAAAGTCCCTCATTCCATCCAATATTAGCTCCAATTTGGTGGGAATCCATGTTTCCCCTCCTCTTCCCACAGAGACCCCCTGGAGTGCAGGGAACCCTCAGTCCTCCTGCTGATTGGTCATCCGGAGCACCTGGGGTGGGGCAGTATAATCAAACCCCAGCCCTTTTATGAATGGGGCTTCAGCAATATCACCTTGATTTCACCTACCTCATTTTGCCTGCATAGAACGAGCACGACAAAATCCAGGCTCCTCTTGCCATAGCTGGCTGGATTATTCAAACTGTTTCAATCAGCTTAGCGAGGCCCATTCATATCATGTGCTATATATGATAATGGTATATAACATACTAGGAAATTGTGAGTTCACACAACTCACTAAGCCACAAACTGCCAAGTCTCAGCTGACGCTGAGCCATTGTTTAAAATATTCCATGAAATGAATGGGCTGATGAACCCCCCCAACTTCACCCCTTCTAAATGTGTTGGACTGCAAATGGAACCCTATCCTCAATAATCTATTTTGACTTCAGGGTAATTGAAATTCTCAGTAATAGATTTGGAAATATCTTTTTGCCTTTTAGGTATTTTAACTTTTGTTCAATTTGCTTCCTTTATATTTTTAATATATAGTAACAAGAAAGTGGAGAATTTAAGTTGCAATCTTAAGATTGAAACCATTATCATATAACTAATACTTTGATGTGAATTGCAGCATTCTTTTGTCAATGTTATATTTACGTTCAGATGAAGAAAAGCCCAAATAATTTTATGGTTTGTAATATTATCATCCCAAGGTATAATCAATATTGATATTTTTTTCTTTTCAGTACATTAAGCTATCTTAATAATAGAATGTTAATGACTACTAATCATATCTTATAAATATCACCATATTCAAATAGTACAACACATCAAGATTTATGGCATTATAATAAAAACGAAAAAATAAAATTTAGTAGAAGGGAATAGGGAGAAAGAGAAAGAAAAGGAAGCATTCAGTTGGAGAAAGTTGGTTCAGGGATCTTTAAAATGCCAAACATTATACTTCCCTACCACCCTGGATCATTTAAAGCTTCTTTATAACCTGTTTAATATTATTCCTAACTTTTTAATTGCAGGATCAGCTTGCACAAAGGACCTCAACAGCACCTCATGGCTATTGGTCAATTTTGCACATTTCAGTCGATATGCCAAGTATCAAGAGTTTCTTTCTTTGAATTCCAGGTTCAGTGGTGTAAGTTATTGATTCAGTCTTTACAGGGAGGGGTACTAAATACTTCTTGGCTAGTTATGTTTCCTAAATCTTTCTGTATTTCAGGGGTGTCAAACTCAAGAGCCATGGGCTGGATTTGCCCAACAGAGTGCTTAAATCTGGCCGGCCTGAGCAAAGGAGGGGCCTGCAGTGCCTCTGGCAGCCAAAACTCCCTGAGCCCCATTTTGGCCAGCAGGGTTAGAGTTAGAGGGCATCCAGGTCATGTCCCCCATGTCCTGTTTTGGCAGGCAAAGTGCTGCAGGAAGCAGTCCAGACCAAAAATGGGCTGTGGGGGGGGCATGTGTGCCCCCCTGCCCTGGTTTGGCTGGCAGGGTGCTGCAGGAGGTGCCCACCCCATCTCTTCCCCACCCCCCCGGCCGCCCACAAAGGAGAATGCTGATCTGGCCCTCAAAGAAATCCAGTTTGGCACCCCTGCTGTATTTGACCAGCTTTGATTTGTATCAAACATTTCCTTGCTTTTGCATGTAGTTGCATTGCTTTTTGGTGATATTTATAGATGTTTATTTCATATTATTGTGTTATAATAAGACAGGCCCGTGGGCTGGAGGCATCATGCAGAGGCCTACCCATCCCAGCTCTGCAAATGGAGAAAAACGTCGCAAAATACCATGTGACAGCAATGTGACATGGCAAATTTGACACCTGTGTAATAAGACAACTAAAGGATTTGTAATAAAGATGTATTGAAAAAAATGTTTGTAGGGAAGAGAATTAAATAAAATAATGATCTGGTCTATCTGCAAGTGGTCTCTGACCAGAGTAGCAATGAGCTTAGAGGTGCATTATTTTTAAAGAGCAGTTGCTGATGGAGGGGACAGGAGAGCTACTTAGGAGTTTAACAGGAATCTGGGTGGGGGAAGCTGAACTTGATGGAATTTTCTTAGTCTTATTTGACAATTCTCCTTTGTCCTTAGCAAAATTACTCTCTTAGAAGATTTGAGGATGTTCAGGGTATAGGAAAGCCTGTTCAGTTTGGTTATGACCTCTAGCAGTCTGAAATGTGATGTGTTCCATTGGTTGCTTCTTCTTGGAGATTGCAAGGGACTCAAAAGGTCAGGTTTCAAATCCATCACACTGCCTGTGGGACAATAGCAGAGTAGAGCATTTAGGATCAGTCCCAGAACTTCTCAGCTGCTTTATAGGAGGAGATTGATTGTAGCTTACCAAATGATAAAAATGTTTATGAAGAAAGCAAAAACCAAATTCACTAGGAATGATGGTAGAAGGTTTCTTCCAGTCTCAAGATAAACCAGAGTCTCTTTCAAATCCACCAGTGCCATTTTTGTGGCATGACATGGAGAATTGCTGACTTCCAGGATGTTCGTTCAACATCCCAGTGTAACCTCTAGCTCTTTCCTGCTGGTTTCTTTTCCAAGGACAGATCAACTGACTCCTTATCTTTCTACATCAGCCAAAGTTAGTCAATTGCTGAGGACTAGCATCAGAGATTCCCGCCAAGTGTGTGAGGGCACCCATTCATTATATTTGATCCACACTAGTAGAACATGGGTTGTTTGTTGGTTGAATAAGAAAAACCAAGCCCTTTATCAGTCCTTTATGGGTCATTAGTGGAACCAATGACCTCACATAGTTGAACTCATTCTTCTACAGAACTAGTGCCTGCATTAGACGTTCATCTGGTTTTCCTGTCCAGTGTTCTGAAAAGCACCAACAGGTTGAATCTGTTGTTTCAGTTTGACACAATGCCTCTGAAGCATCCTGGATTTCAATGGAAAATTAGAATAGCAATTCTTAACTACATTAGTACGTTATACATTAAGTGCCAGCATTGATGTTTGCTCCCAGATATGACTATCAAGATGTACTCAGACCTAGAATTGATCTCAGAAAAAAATATACTTATATATAATTACTTCAAGTATGCCCCCCACTTCTCTTTCTTTCAGTGTGCCCTCAGGTTCTGATCAAGGTAGATTTAGGACTAAAAAATGGATTGCTTTCATAAAAATGAACTAGGTTGGCCTCTTTTATAAGCAGCTTAGAATAGAATAGAATAGAATAGAATAGAATAGAATAGAATAGAATAGAATAGAATAGAATTCTTTATCGGCCAAGTGTGATTGGACACACAAGGAACTGTCTTGTTGCATATGCTCTCAGTGTGCATAAAAGATACATGCGTCAAGAGTCAAGAATCATAAGGTACAACTCTTAATATAGGGTACAATAAGCAATCAAATACTAGGAAACGGTCAATAAAAATCATCAGGATACAAGCAACAAAGTTACAGTCATACAGTCATAAGTGGGAGGGGATGGGTGATAAGGAGTGATGAGAAGATTAATAGTAATAGTAATGCAGACTTAGTAAATAGTTGGACAGTGTTGAGGGAATTATTTGTTTAGCAGAGTGATGGTGTTCAGGAAAGGAACAGTTGTACCATCTACCATCAATTAGGTACACTTCAATTTTCAGGTATGCTGTAATGGAGCAAAATTCCATGGCAGCTGATCTTCCTGTGGCTATATTTATTTATTTGTTTGTTTGTCAAACATGTGCAAGATAACAAGTATAAGTATGAACATAAACAAGAAAAAAGAAAGTAAATACAGATAAATGGGACAGTAAGACAGAGATGGTAGGCACGCTGGTGCACTTATGCACGCCCCCTTTAAGGACCTCTTAGGAAAGGGGTGTGGTCCATGGTAGACAGTTTGAGGTTGAAGCTGTGAGGCATTGAGGCTGTAACCACAGAGTCGGGTAGGGCGTTCCAGGTGTTGACCATTCTGTGGCTGAAGTTGTATTTTCTGCAATCGAGTTTAGAGAGTTTACATTGAGTTTGTATTGGTTGTTTGCCTATGTATTATTGAGATTGAAGCTGAAGAAGTCATTGACAGGCAAGACATTGTAGTAGACAATTTTGGGAACTATGTTTAGATCAGACCGCAGGTGGCGCAGTTCCAGATTGTCCAGGCCCAAAATTTTGAGCCTGGAGGCAGAGGGAATTCTATGGTGAGTAGAGGAGTGGAATACTTTTCTTGAGAAATACCTTTGAACCCGCTCAATTGTGTTAATGTCCAATATACAGTGTGGGTTCCAGATGAATGAGCTGTATTCGAGAATTGGTCTGGCAAAGGTTTTGTATGCCCTAGTTAACAATTCAATGTTGCTGGAGAAAAGCTTCACAAAATAAGGTTAACAACTCTTAAAGCAGAGGTGGTATTTAGCAGGTCCTGAACGGAGAACCGGTAGTGGAAATTTTGAGTAGTTCAGAGAACCGGCAAATCCCACCTCTGACTGGAGATTTTTGCAGTTTCCTTTCCTTGCCGCGCCTACCAAGCGACACCCACAGAACCGGTAGCAAAAAAAAATTGAATCCCACCACTGTCTTAAAACCTTTTTGGCAATGCTGTTATAGTGAGCTCTGGGGCTTAGATTGTTTGAGATAAGTACTCCTAGGTCCTTGACAGAGTGAGGGTCGTCTACGAGATCGCTTCCGCCTACCTTGTATTTGGTGTTCTGATTTTTTTTGCCAATGTGTAGGACAGCGCATTTGGTAGTTGAAATTTGGAGTTGCCAGTTATGTGACACATTCTGACACATAGTGTAGGTTGCTTTGCAGGGCAGCAGCATTGTTGGTGGTGTTAAATAATTTTACATCATTGGCAAAGAGAACGCAGCTGCTTTAATGTTGTCACATAGGTCATTGATGTAAAGCAGAAAGAGTGTGGGTCTGAAGACACTGCCTTGGGGGACACCGCTATTAACTGGTGCTGGATTTGATAGGGCCTTCCCTATTTTGACCATTTGTTGCCTGTTTGACAGGAACGTGGCTATCCACTTGTGCAGAGGTCTGGAGATGCCGTAAGAACTAAGTTTCAGCAGTAGTTTGTCATGCACCACTGAATCAAAGGCTTTGAAGAAGTCTATGTAAATTGCATCTATTGCTTTACCCTGGTCTAGATATATGGTCCAAATGTTTCTGCATTGTAGGAGTTGCAGATTATAGGACAATTTTTTCCTGAAACCAAACTGCTTGTTAGAAGTATGTCTATGGAGATTTTCAATCATCCAAGTCATGAGTGAGAAGCAAATTGTTTTCAAGAAAAAAAACCAAGAAAACCAAGTTGCCTTTTGAAAAGCCCCTTTGGGACTACTGTGGCCATGCTGATTGTATTGCAGAACATAGAATAAATGTGCATTATCTATATCACTTTTTCAACATTGAATTAAATCTTCAGTGAAATATTTCTGTAAAAACTGGTAAACTCATTAAAAGGGAGCTTTACTGAATATAGACCTCTTATTTGTGAATCAATTGTGCCATGAAAATATTTCATAAGTTTAGGATTTCTCTGTAAATAAAAACGTGAAATATAGGAGCATTAAAAAAAGACTACTAGAGATATTTGAATATATAGACTAAAAAGCTGTAGTTTTATCATAGTTCTCATTTTTCCACTGACTTGCCTGTTTTCCTTCTTAGCTGTTTGTTCTCAAGAAATTAACAGTGAGGCAACTTGCACAGTTTTCTGCCAGTGATGGAGCTCTGAAGACACCCAAAGATGTTGAGAGTGTGATGCATCTCCTAACAACATCTACACTGACAGAATACATTAACGAATTCAGCAGGCAGGTATGACAGCAGATCAGGTGGCATTACATTTTATGAAATTATTGCAACCATTAGGCTGCCTTAAATTATGATTTTGCAATTCCCTCAAATCTTGCAGGTTTGTATGACACACTCAACCACAAACTATTTACACACATAGGGCTAAAATGTGGCTGACAAATTTGTGGTTGTCACCAGGCTCCACAAATCATGCAAAAGCAAGACTTGTTTTGGGAGGAGATGGAAACACTGCATTAACCATGGCCTCATGGGACTGGGTCCCAAAAGAACACTTAATGGAGCATCTTTGAGTCACAGGGGGGGATGAGCCTGTAGGCTAAGAAATAGTAACTAATTATTTTAGTTGAGAATTTTATTTGAACAAGATGGCTTCCAACTATTTATTTTCTGTGTCCTCCCGGTTTTGTCTTTCTTATATGGGGCTGAATTATTATTTTTCCAAGTCTCACTGAGACATGGAGGTAACTTTCTATTCTGCAACTAATTTATTTATTTGTTTGGTTCACATGCATAATTTCATATATTTTATTTAGCCAACCTGTTTATTTTTTACAAATAACAAGCATTTCCCACATATCTTCCTCCTATTTTCCTACAACAATAACCCTGTGAGGAAGCTGCCCTGAGAGAGACTAGCCCAAAATCATACTTAGAGTCCATATAATATAGTCCTCATGCATTGATCTTAGTAAACTTTCTACAATTATGTATCATTCATTTTTTCTGGGCACATTGGAAAGCTAGCTTTTCCATTTTTGAGTCTTGATTCAGGTATAAAATACATCCTGTCAGCGTTCCAGAAGACCTCAACTCCAATAGATAACCCAGAGACAGACATGTTCTCAAAGTTTCCTTTTATTGGAGTAGTAAACTGGCACATCTGAGAAATCCTGAATCTGAAAGTTCTGGGTTTCCCTCCAATAAGTAAAATATTACAAATCTACCCACTGAACCCCTCATTGCATCACATGCCCCAACCACTATCCGTCCCAGTTTGAGACTTCCCCTCAACCATTCCTCAGCCAGGTGCAGGAACAACATGACCTTGATTCTAAAGAAGAATGCTATTATGTCTAACCATATATGCTCCCCAAAATTCCCCCCTCCCATTTTCCCAGGCTCAAAAATGTGGCAGTGTGGAAGCTTCTGGTGCTAATATGGCTTCCAAAGCTGACACATCCTTAAAAAAACGGGGGTTCTATTCCTCATCTTTCCTTCCTTACAACTCTTATATGACGAAAGATAGTGTTCCATATTGACAGACTTGAAACCCAACATTCCCATTGGTCCGTTTTAACCGCTACCTGATTGGACAACCAGAACGGCTGTGATTGGCTCGCTAAGAGTCTGCCGCGATTGTTCGAAACCAAGCGCAGGAGACTCAAAGCGATGTCATTGGCCGCTAAAGCCCCGGTGAGCTCTATAAAAGAGCCGCCACGGCTGCTATTCTTTTAAGCTGATTTTAGCCGATAAATAAAGAGCTGTTGTTACTGAACCGGAGTCTCTCGTCTTTATGAGCCCAACCCTTCGAACTTAACACTGGTGACGAAGGTGGGATAGAGAAGACAACAAGACAATCCTGCATGTGGCAAACGGTGCGAAGCAACCATCAAGATGGCCAGCAATGCCACGCCACCTGCACCCTTTAATCCAGCCACAGAGGACTGGGAGTCCTACATTGACCGGTTCCAGATGTTCTTGGAATGCAGCAACCTGAAAGACGCCAACGGCAACCGGAAACGGGCCGTATTCCTAATACACTGTGGACCCGTCGTATTTAAAATGCCCAAGGCTTTGGCAAAACCCAATGACGTCAAGGCGATGGACTGGGACGATCTCGCACCCATCCTCCGAAACCACTACGCTCCAGCCGTACCCACCCTTATTCGCCGGCACAACTTTTACTGAAGAGACCAGCGCGAGGGTGAGAGCATCAGTGAATTTGTGGCTGATCTAAGGGACCTTGGAGGGTTGTGCGGATTCACAGACCTAGAAGAGGCCATGCGAGACTGGGTTGTCCTCGGCCTAAAACACCCCACACTACAAAGCAAGTTGATGGCAAAAGGCAGTATCTCCCTCGCTGACACCATAGCTGAGGCCACTGCAGCAGAAGCCACCCGCAAATCAGCAGCTCGAATGCAGCGAGCAAATACAACCGACTGCCATCCTGACAGTGAGACAGCCTCGACACCGGAGAAACACACCGCCTCCACCCACCACAGCAACATGGAATCCCCCTCTGACAGCGACTACAAGGAGGAAGAAATCCACCGGCTTCAATCGGAATGCAATCGACGAGACCGGCGGGGTCAGAAGTCGGAGTTCCAGTGCGCCGGATGTGGAGGCAATCACCCCCACTCTGAATGCTGTTTTCTTGATGCCATTTGTCGGCATTGTGAGAAGTGGGGGCACTTCGCAAAAGTTTGCCGAAATAAATGCAACCACAGTCCCCGGCGTCGAGGCGGCAGGCCTAGACGACAAGACGGCACCCCCCCAAAGCATCGGGATTGCCAGACTGACAGTCGTTGGATCCGAGACGGCCGGACCAAATGATTCAACGAGGCGCCGCGGAAAGAAGAGACCCATCAAAGGGTTGTCATCGGCCATTCTTCAACCATAGATGCCCGAAAAGTACGTGTAATGGTAAACATTGAAAACCAACCGTGCTCCATGGAGGTGGATTCAGGATCCTACCTCTCCATGGTCTCCTGGCACACCATCAAGTGCCTAATACCCAGCATACGCCAACACAAACTAAGCGACCAAAAGCTGATTCCCAGAGACTACCAGGGGAACCGCATCCCTGTTACCGGCATTGGCCACTTCAAAATCACATTCAAAAGCCACACCAACATATTGCCACTCACCATCGTGGACAACGACCACCCCAGCTTGCTAGGGCTGAAATGGTTCGAGCCATTAGGGATAGAAATGGCTGGCATCCACCACACAAACGAAGGAGATTGGGAAGCGGCACTTGCACGGGACTTCCAAGAGGTCTTCAACAACACCTTAGGCAAGTACAAGGGGTCCCCAATCTCCTTCAATCTTAACCCAGATGTCGCCCCTATCCGCCTCAAACCACGGCGAGTGCCATTTGCACTCAAGCCTAAAATAGACGAGCAACTAAGTAAGCTCATCGCCCAAGGGGTATTGGAGCTGATTGACCATGCCCATTGGGAAATGCCAATAGTCACACCAATCAAACCAGATGGCTCCATAAGAATTTGTGGAGACTATAAGGCCACCCTCAACCATGCCCTGCAGCAAAGTGCCTACCCTGTGCTAGTAGTCCAGCACCTCCTGCACTCACTGGGGGGAGGCCGGGTCTTTGCAAAGCTCAACCTGGCACAAGCCTATCAGCAGCTGCTGGTCGATGCAGAAACCGCCGAGGCACAAACGATTGTGACACATCGGGGGGCATTTAAATGCAATCGTCTCCAATTCATCAGCGTAGCACCCGTGTCAGTGTAGCGCCTGGGGTTTTCCAAAGCCTAATGGAAAGGATGCTGCAAGGCATTAAGGGAGTAGTGCCATACTTTGATGATGTATTAGTGGCAGCGGCTAATAAAAATCAACTAGAAAAACGCCTGAGGGCAGTACTCCAAAAATTTAAAGACTCTGGCTTGAAAGTTAAAAAAGAAAAATGCCAACTGTGCACTGAGAGGGTCGAGTTTTTGGGGTACCTCCTAGACAAACACGGAATTCACCCCACCAAGAAAAAACTCAAAGCCATCAAGGAAGCCCCCAGACTGAAAAACAAAATGGAGCTTCAGGCGTTCTTAGGACTCATTAAGTTTTATAATGTTGTCCTACCCCAAAAGATGACCGTGGCAGAACCATTGCATAGACTGTTGGACAAAACTGCCTCCTGGACTTGGGGAAAACAGGAGGAAAACTCCTTTCAACAAATAAAAAACCTCTTAACTTCCGACACAGTTTTCATCCAGTATAGTGAAACTCTACCACTAACAATTACATGCGATGCATCACCTTTTGGAGTAGGAGCAATCCTCAGTCACACCTTATCAGACGGAAAAGAGGCACCCATTGACTTCTTTTCAAGAACCCTGTCCAAGTCGGAAAGAAACTACAGCCAGCTGGACAAGGAAGCCTTAGCAATCATCTCCGGAGTGAAAAGGTTCCACGAATACGTCTACAGTAGGACCTTTTCAATTATTATTGATCATAAACCTCTGCTTGGCATATTGGCGGGCAACAAGGCCACTCCAAACATCCTCTCACCTCGCATGACGAGGTGGTCCGAGTTCTAGGCTGCTTATAATTACCAGCTCACACACCGCCCCGGCAAGAACATTCTGCACGCTGATGCTTTAAGCCGCTCACCCCTTCTGGATGTGCTAGACGACCCAGCACTTACCACTCAGGTCCTCCAAATAGAAACCCTACCTAGCCCACTCATCACCGCGCCAGACATTGCCCGCGAAACAAAAAAGGATAGGCGGCTGGCATGAGTCTTGAGTTGGGTAGAACGGGGTTGGCCGGAAAATGATAAAGACGAACGTTTTAAAGCCTTCAGGAGCCGGCAAACTGAATTCTTTGCTCAAAAAGGGTGCATCCTTTGGGGAGATCGGGTGGTGATACCTGAAACATTACAAACCATAGTGCTGGACATGCTGCATGAAGGGCACCCGGGCATCGTCCAGATGAAAGCCCTGGCAAGAAGTTATGCTTGGTGGCCAGGGATGGACAGGCAGATCGAAACATGGGTCTCAGCATGCAACAGTTGCCAACAAACGCGATCCACCCCCCCACAGCACCACCCCTGGAATGGGAAACACCCAGAGGCCCCTAGTCCTGAATCCACCTTGATTTCACCGGCCCCACTCATGGACACACATTCCTGATAACCGTAGATGCCTATTCAAATTGGCTGGAAATCTGCACTATGAAAAAAACAACTACAGAGGCCGTCATAGCTAAACTTAACAAACTTTTTGCCACACACAGTTTGCCAGATGTGATAGTGTCCGACAATGGGCCACAGTTCATGGCACTGGCATTTGAACAATACCTAGCTGTCCGAGGCATCAGACATGCATTAACATCACCCGCTCACCCGGCGGCGAATAGGTGGGCGGAACGAATGGTTCAGTTTACAAAAAAAAAAAAACATACAAAAAATTGAAGATGGCAATATCCAAGAAAAAATCAACAAAATGCTGCTGATACAACATATCACGCCTAACACAACCACTAACAAATGCCCAGCAGAACTACTTATGGGCAGAAGACTCTGTTCGCCACTAGACCGGTTACATCCCACTTATAATCTGGAAAACCCCCCCCGGTTCCACAAGCTGACATCATGCATTCAACATCAGCAACACTGTCTTCGCAAAAAGTTTCACCGGGGACCCCCTCTGGGTACCAGCACAAATCACCCAAATAACCGGACCCAGGTCATACCACCTAGAAACCACCGATGGGCGAAGCTGGAAGCTCCATATCGACCAGCTATGGTCCAGGCTAGCCAGCACAGACTTTAACAAAGAAATCGGGGGGGGGGGGGGAATCTCGAACATTGAAAAAGAAAATAATGCAAGCAGAACACCCCCCAGGCAGAAGCCAAATAATGAACCAACCATACTCACCTGAATATACAGGGCTGTTGCAGACGGGTGCTTCACCTGAAAAGAGTAGCCGGACAAGCTCGACCAGCCCAGAAAATCCAGGCGGGAGCAGCAGAGTGAACAACCCGGGCGAACCAGGCGGGAGTCGCAGCTATAGGCCCAGCTCACTCTTCCAGAAGGTTCCATCGGGAGACTTAAGAGCGACGCGGAGCCCATCCGAACCGGCTGACGACCAGAGACTAAATGAAGCGCACAAGTCAAGTAGGCAGGTACGGAGACCCGCCTACTTATGTGACTACATCACCCTGCCCCTTGGACGATACCAAGAGGGGAGGGGTGTTCCATATTGACAGACTTGAAACCCAACATTCCCATTGGTCCGTTTTAACCACTACCTGATTGGACAACCAGGGCAGCTGTGATTGGCTCGCTAAGAGTCTGCCGCAATTGGTCGAAACCAAGCGTGGGAGACTCAAAGCGCTGTCATTGGCCGCTAAAGAGCCGCCGCGGCTATAAAAGAGCCGCCGCAGCTGCTATTCTTTTAAGCTGATTTTAGCCGATAAATAAAGAGCTGTTGTTACTGAACCAGAGTCTCTCGTCTTTATGAGCCCAACCCTTCGAACTTAACAGATAGATAGATAGATAGATAGATAGATAGATAGATAGATAGATAGAATTCTTTATTGACCAAGTGTGATTGGACACAAAAACGGTGCATATGGACTCAGTGTACATAAAAGAAACGATACATTAATCAAGAGTCAAGAATCATAAGATGCAACACTTAATGATAGTCATAGGGTACAATAAGCAATCAAACCATACTAGGAAACAGTCCATTTAAATCATAAGGACACAAGCCACAAGGTTGCAGTCATATGGTCAAAAGTGGGAGGGGATGGGTGATAAGGAGTTTAATAGTAATAGTAATAGTTTAATAGTAATAGTAGTGCAGACTTTGTAAATAGTTGGACAGTGCTGAAGGAATTAATTGTATAGCAGAGTGATGGCGTTTGGGGGAAAACTGTCCTTGTGTCTAGTTGTTCTGGAGTGCAGTGCTCTCTAGCGTCGTTTTGAAGTATTTTGAAGTATATGAAGTGAGGAGGAGATACACTGATTAGAGTTCATTAGCAGGATGTGATTGTTTCATTCTAAGGCTGTTTCAGGCAGAACAGGCCCCTTGAAACAGAAGTGCATCCATCAAGGGAAATCCTTGGATGGATATCAGGCATATGCATAATTGCAAAGCTTTTGTCAAAGTCTCATCTGATTATCAGAGAGGCCACCTGGCACCCAAACATCTAATTTCTACTTTCATCTAATACCTCTCTCAAGAAATAATACAATAATTCAGTCACATTTTTCTGCTTGGTCTTCCTTTTCAAGGACAACGTTAGCCTGCCAAAGGAGATCCAAGCCAGCCTCCTGGAGCACTTGCTGGTGGCTGCCCAGCCCATCCTTCAAAAGGCAGAAGATGTGGAGTTGACACTTTGGATGATGCAATACCTCCCAAAGCTGATATCAGGAATAAACAGTTCACTTGTTCCACTGTTATTTGACAATCTGGAGACCAGAAATTGTTCTGCTCTCAATGCTGTGTATGAGTGCTATTACTTATTTACAATTATTGCATTTCAAATTCTGCTAGTTTTTGAGTGCCATATTAATTGTTATTGTTATAGATGTCATATTTCATGTCATATGTCATATATCACTTTCACTCTCTCTCTCTCTCTCTCCACACATACACACACATCTTTCCTTCCTTACAACTCTTATATGAGGATAGATGATAGATAGATAGATAGATGATAGATAGATAGATAGATAGATAGATAGATAGATAGATAGATAGATAGATAGATAGATATAGAATTCTTTATTGATCAAGTGTGATTGGACACAAAAATGGTGCATATGGACGTACACACACACACACACACACACACCATATCTACCTACTGGATTTATAAGGCTGTCTAACTAATAATGTGACTTAAATATATTTTATTATATTATGTGATGTTATACATTACAGACCGGAGAGTAGAGGAGATGCGAGACAATTGGCTTTCCTAAGCTCAGAGGGATTCTTTGTTTTTTCCTGGGCTTTATATTCCTTGTTGCCTTATTGCACAACACACTCGGACCTAAGCTAGATAAGTAGGCAAGAGCCTTGATGGCACCTGCGCCTGTCTGACTTGCATATCAGCACTTTGTGCCCATATCAGCACTTTGGATTTTTTCCAAATGGTTGGGAGTAATAATACTTTTCTTGTATTACAGAGTAACTCTGTTAAATGGCTCTCTTGGTCAATTTGGCAATGGGACGCGACAGAAGGTTTTCGAAGCCATCCTTAGGGTGATCTCAGGTAACCAGCAACCAGAGCAGTCCCAGTGCTTTATGCTGCCCCAAGCAAAAGGGTGCTGTGCGGCATTTTGGATGGAGGGGCAGAACAGCAGGGACTAGAAAGACACTATCACAAGAACCCCACTCAGCTGACTTCATTAGATGCCTTTGGAGGCCCTGTTCCCCCGTGTCTACATCCCTCTGCCTTGGATCCTCCAATGGGGTTCAGAATGTTGATTTACCTTTTACAGATTCTTGTAATGACTGTTAAAATGATATATAAGAGGAACTTCACGTTATCTATATATATAAAAGTGAAGTACCACTCACGCATCATCACAAAATCTCCAGAACCGTAAAGCCTACAAACTTGAAATTTGGCATGCATGTTCCAAATTTGGTGCTAAGAAAGGGTTTTTTGAAATGACCACCAGAGCATTAGCTTTTCCTAGCATTATTATTATTAACATGCTCTGATGCTAAGGAGTTCTACTACTCCTCCCCACCTGAAAAGAAATTTGTTCCAAATGCAAAACACAAGCAGAGGAGTTTCAGTTTTAGTTTCACAGCACCAAGCAGCTTTAGCACAGAACAGTTGAGCTAAGCCACGCCCAGGCTCCTTGCTGTCTCCTTCTTGCTCGCACAGCAAATACTGCTTCAGTTTCCAAACAGCCCTCAACTCTCTCGCACACTGACAGGACGCTAGCTGGATGAATACTGATGGCAGAGGTAGGCAGAGGCAGAATCTTTTTCTCCTTATTTTCCTCCCCAAAAACTAAGCCCGACCACATAGTTTTGTAGAGAAGAACGGGTATTGTCAATATTTTAAATAAATGTGAATATGATTATTACTAAGGATGCAGGCTTTGCTTTCATCCTCAGTAAAGATAATGTTTAAATATTAAGGATAAATTTTTTCATTTTGGAAAAATCAAGTTTGATGTTTCAAAAATTAAACATTCTGATAATGTTTTTACTTGAGAAATTTAAAAATTGTCAAATGACCTTACCTGATTTTTATTGAATATCTTTTGTCCTCCCTTCCTTGACTTCTTCAGCCTCCTCTCTTCAATGCTATGCTTCAAACACCAATTTTTGGGTGTTTCTAGAAGAGACCTTTCAGGGTTTTATTGACTTCCTGACTTTGAAGGATCTGGAAACTTTGATTCCCTCCTCTGACCTCCAAAAGGTAGTGTTGTTATTCACTGACATCAAAATTATATCTTATATCTAATATAGTCATGCAGATTTTTTTCCTTCCTAATAATTTTCCTGGTTTTTTTCAGATCAATGGAGTGTTGATCTATTAGTTGCGACAGGAATTGATTGGCTGGCCTGTTGACTGAGCCGGAGGTTGTGGGCTAAGAGAGAGGGGCTGGCCCAGCTGGTGTTCTATCCCAGTTAGCCAGCACCGAATAGCCAATACCTGGGGAGCTGCATCTGCCCCCTCCCCAATTATCTTTGCTCCTGTACAATCAAAGCACCTCACCTTGTTACCTCACTATGCTAAGGAGCTTCTAATCTTATTTGGATGCTGATTTTCTATTCTTTTCCTTTTTTCCAGATTGTGAATACAGTTCCAGCAGATGATCTGGCTGATCTGTTTTCTAGAGAGGGATTCATTGATGATGATCCTTTCTTGACTGCTGTGTTAAAGATCTATAATAAAACTGGTTTATTTATTGACAGACTTAACCAGAAAAATATTATCGTAAGAAACAATTATGGCTTATTTTACAAACCATTAAAAAGTGAACTTTAAGTATAATATATATGTACAGTATAAACATTATTATTCATTAGATTTAATATAGCTGCCCATTCCAGGGATTCTGAGTAACTTACAAAATGTAATACTAAATTAAACAATTACAGAAATAAACATTTTAAAAGGCAGGCTGAACTAAAATCAGCCAATAAAACAAACCTGTGACAACATTTAACAGAAATGTACAAAAAAAAAAGAGGTTGGGAGAGACAGGCAGTCTCAGGTCTTACGCCATGAAAGCCTTTAAAGTTTAAGTACCAGCACCTTGAATTGCACTCATGGCACAGCAGTGACACAGTGCAGTGATCGGCATAACAGAAGTGCCCGTTGCTTCTCATCCTGCTGCATTTTGAACCATTTTGAACTTCCAGAACAGTCTTTCTCAACCTCAGTGCTGGCTGAGAATTGAAGTCCACATGTCTTAAAGTTGCTGTGGTTGAGAAACCCTGTTGCAGATGGCCTTGAAGGGCAGCCTCATTGGAAACGGTGGCAGTGTCCAATTCCTAGGTGACTAGAACATGACTGACCGCCTGCAAATCCTCCCAGTCAAGGAAAGGGCAGAGTTGGCACACAAGATGTATCTGGGCATTGTTGGTTTTGGATTGTTCTCATCCCTGGTTAGATTTCTAGCACTCAGATCTTAGTTCTATGACTTTCCTCTTGCAGGACATTCTTCCAAACGGCACCAAGGTGGCTCTTTTGGCTGGGCTCTGGCCCAGCGTGGTTTCCAGCAGCCAAGAGACTGAGGTGTCCTTGTGGCTGGATAGCCGCTTGGCTCATTCCTTCATGTTTCTTAATGGTGACATGTTGAATGCTAGTGAGACCTTGAACACCAGCTGTGGGATATTCCAAAAAATGTAAGTATGTGGCCATGTCAATATGGAGCCCTACCTCAGTTTGGAACTCTCCAGATAGACGGCACTGCAGTTTCCAACTAAGGGAATTAGGAGTGGAGGAGCCAGAGCTGGACACCTCTTTGGGAAACAAATAGATCTAATTCAGAATCGATAAGAACTCTGCCTCATGTTCCCTGAACCCCACTCCTTATCATTTTTAAAAAATAATTGCTTTCTATCAGTAACTATACTGGCGGCAGCACAGTGGTTCGAATACAGTGTTGCAGGGCAACTGCCCACAAGCAGGAGTTCAATCCTGACCTGCTCAAAGTTAACCCAGACTTCCATCCTTCCGAAGTTAGTAAAAGGGGGACCCAGATTGCTGGGGGCAAGAAGCTGACTTTATAAACTGCTTAGAGGGGGATGTAAAGCACTGTGGAGTGGTATAGAAATCTAAGTGTTATTGCTACTTCTATAAGCATTTTAGGATGAAAGTGTTGTCAAGTTTTCTTTCCTGTCATTGGTACGCTCACTCCTATCATTGGTACACTGGGTGAAACCAGGCTCAATAGCAGTAAGTGGGAGAGGGATCTTGGAGTCTTAGTGGACAACCAGTTAAATATGATCCAACGGTGTGCAGCGACAGCCAAAAAAGCCAATGCAGTCCTAACTTGCATTCACAGAGGAATGTAATCAAGATCAAGTGAGGTACTAATACCACTCTATAAAGCCTTAGTAAGGCTTAGTAAGACTAGAATACAGTATCCAGTTTTGGTCACCACACTGTAAAAAAGATACTGAGACTCTAAAAAGAGTGCAGAGAAGAGCAACCAGGATGATTAGGAGAGTGGAGACTAAAACATGAAGAACAGTTGCAGGATCTGGGCCTGGCTAGTCTAGTGAAGAGAAGGACCAGGGGAGATAGGATATTGGAATATTTGAGGGGCTGCCACTGGAGGAGGGGGTCAAGCTATTTTCCAAGGCACCCGAAGGCCAGACAAGGAATAATGGATGGAAACTGAATAAGGAGAGATTCAATCTGGAAATAAGGAAGAAATTTTCTGACAGTGAGGACAATCAACCAATGGAACAGAAGTTGCCTTCAGAAGTTGTGGGAGCTTCATCCCTAGAGACTTTCAAAAAGAGACTGGATTGCAATTTGTCAGAAATGGTATACGGTCTCCTGCTTGGGCGGGGGTAGTTGGACTAGATGACCTACAAGGTCCCTTCTAACTCTTTTAATCTGTTAAATATGTCTCTTCTTAGCTTCTTCCATTTAACATTTTATTTATGTTCTGCTTGTTGGAACTTACATTACAGCCAATAAGATTTTGAAATCTGAGGCAAAAAGATTGTTTTTATGTGTATCTAATAGTTTGGCTGGGTGGTGGTCAAGTAGTAAAGTTAATGAGTTTGCAAGAAAGAAGTTCTGCTTCTCTGAAATTTTCTCTCTCTCTATCGGCCAATACTTCATACCTCTCTTTCTGCAGAGTGAACAAACTGAATGAAAATATTGTGATGTTCAAAGACAAGGAAAAAGAAATGTACTTTTCCATCAAAGCTTATCTGACTGGTAAGGTCATGGGCGAAATTCTCTTTGTTTCCCTTGCAGGAGGTGTTGCATGTAGAGCTGACTATAGGCCCAACATCTAACCATACATAGCTCATACGTAACACCTTCTCAGATCAGAACATGGCACAAGGACCTTCACATCAGAATGAGGTTCATTCAATCTCTACAAATCTTAAATGTAGTTTTGAAATAGGTTGGCTTATACAAGCAGATGTCCATCTAAGCTGGAGTCCTCATGTAAAAAGGCCTGTGAAAAGTCCGGCATGTAAAGCTTCCTTCACAAGTTTAAAGGAGGAAGAAAAAGTCACACATCTATCTCAAACTGCTTGCTGTAGTAGAAATCCCTTACTTATGTGTCACTATGACAGTGTGATATAACATCTGTCTCGTTCTCAAGTCTTAAGAGTTGAGCTGACCACAGACTGGTCCTGCTGGTTTTCTGCCAGGAACATTCAGAAAGAAAACGATACCAGGAATTGCCACCTGTCTTGATCCCATAACATTGCTAACTCCTAATTCTGAGCATTGTGTTAATATTAGCTAGTTTGTTCATAGCATCTTCTAGTGCTGTTAAAAATACAAGTGCTTTAAAATACCTACAAAATTGTAAAACAAAATTCAGGATAAAAATCTTTCAAAGAGACTAGGAACTGGAACTAGGTTTCTTTAAAAGTAACTGGAATTATTTTTCCTACAGCAAGCAAAAGCAGACCCCGATGCTACAATCCCAGCAATCCAGAGAGGTCCAGTTGGCTTGCGATGTATCTTGGGAATTATATTCGTTATAGCAGTGCCAGAGACATGCGCTTATTCACAAACAAAAGTGCTGCCATAGTATGTATTGCTGCTGGAATTGTTTTAAACAAAACCTGTTGGAAAGACTGAGGTCGGAACAAATTCTCTTTAGAAAATAACAACTTATGCCTGATACGCTTATTGTTAATTTTTATTCAACCCATGGGGATAACATCCCATTGGTTAGAACAATGGGATGATCAATGGGTCAGAAATGCTAAGATAGCAACTGTGACAGGCAGAATTTTGATTGCACAGCCATAGTTGCCACCTTTTCCCCCCTATGTGAATAAATAGACTATATTCAAAATATTTTGTATACAATTTTTTCAGGGGTGGGATTCAAAAATTTTTTACTACTAGTTCTGGTGTGGCTTGGTGGGTGTGCTTAGTGGGCGTGGCAGGGGAAGGTTACTGCAAAATCCCCCTTCCCTCCCCACCCCACTAACCTGCTTTCCAGCTCTGTTCTCCTGTGTAGGGCAACCAAAGAAGACCTCAGCCGATCAGCTGGGACTCAATGGGAGGCAGAGAAGAGATGGGGGGTGAGGCCAGTCAGAGGTGGGATTTGCTGGTTCTCTGAACTACTCAAAATTTCTGCTACCGGTTCTCCAGAACTGGTCAGAACTGGCTGAAGGCCACCTCTGAACTTTTTCTTGGTTAAGTTTATTATGTCCTATTATAGAACAGAACAGAAGAATAGAGTGGGAATTAGAATAGAATAGAATAGAACAGGTTTCATTTGGCCAAGTGTGATTAAAGACACAAGGAATTTGTCTATGGTGCAGAAGCTCTCAGTGTACATGTAAAGCAACAGAGTAATAATAACGGTAATCTAATGCTAATAAGAGGGGGATAGTAGGGAAGATGAGATGGATCATAATAATAAAACAACCTTACAGCATGGCTGAATATACCTAGACATAAGACTGTACTGTGAGGATTATGTGTTCAGCTGACTGATGGTATGAGGGGAACAATTGAGGAGATATAAAATCTGTTTGTAGAATTTCACCATGATTTATCTGATTTTAATATGATGTGAGAACTGAGCTATTGCAGTTGTCAGTCATGTTGATGGCCTGGAAACTAAAATATATGACGAACAGTTGCAGGATTGGGTTTTGTTTGTCTAGAGCAGGGGGTGCGAGAAAAGTCCAGGTAGGATAGGTCCAGGTAGGTCCAATAGGATATTGGCTATATGTTGGCATTTTTATTTTCTTTTGCAATGGATTAACTTAACTGAGCAAAATATAAATTTCAGGGGGTGCGAGGTTCGAGTGAAATTTGTTTAGGGGTGCAGGGCAAAAAAAAGGTTGGGAACCACTGGTCTAGGACTAGTGGGGACATGATAGCAGTATTCCAATATTTGAGGGGCTGCCACAGAGAGGAAGGGGTCAATTTATTTTTCAAAGCACCAGAGGGAAGAACAAGAAACAATGGATGGAAATTAAAAAAGGAGAGAAGCAACTTGGAATTAAGGAGAAACGTTCTAACGATGAGGGCAATTAACCAGTGGGACAGAAGTTGCCTCCAGAAGTTGTGGGTTCTCCATCCTGGAGGTTTGTAAGAAGAGACTGGACAGTCACTTATCTGAAATGATACAGGTTCTCCTGCTTGAACAGGGGGCTGGACTAGAAGACCTCCAAGGTCCCTTCCAGCTCTATTCTGACATAAAATTGCTGGTTGCCCCTTTCATACCTGAAAGTCCTTAGCAGATTTGTATTTTTTTTAGTTTCAAGATCTTGCTTTTAACCAAAACAATCTGGAGCTGATCAATAGAAATAAAATCCGTAAAGATTTGGCAGAAATGTATGCTACAGCGTTATTTACGGTTGACTCGGATTTCAATCTTGACCGGTGAGTGGAAATGTATTTTGGTGCTATTAAGATATTTTAAGATATTTTAATTATATTCCCAGTAACTATAACAGTTAGGGGAAAGGAGTTTGGTGGATAAGCAAACCTTTTGTAGCTATAAATAAGAAACAGAATTGATGAAACTCCAGATAACAGGTAAGAAAAGAAATTCAAGGAAAAGTATTTGAATGCTGATATTTCAAAAATACATATGATAAATTCTCATCACATGGCAAGAAAATCTGCATAATTATGTAGTTGAAAAAAACATTTCCATTTTGTGGAGATGAAAATTTCCAATTCTGTGGAGTGCATGGAATGGGGAGGAGAAACAGAGTTGGGATATCCAATCTGACCCTAGCTACCTTAGCTCTCTTTGTTGATCTCTCAGTGTCCTGGAAAGCTCTTCACTTCAGCCTGAAACAGCCACTAGATGAAGCAAATTGTAACTTGTGCAACACTAGTTAGTTAATCTTGCTTGAGTCTGAAAAAGCTAAGCAGGCTCATATCCGATCAATACTTGGATGGAGGACCAGCAGGAAATCCCAGGCAGTCTAGAATATGTAAACTAAAAAAAAGGTGAAGACAAAGGCAAACTGTATTAACTCTATAGACAGTAAATCTGCATTGTTATCCCCCACCCCATAAATGGGTCTGTGAAGTCAATTAGGAGCAAAGCCCAACTCAAAGGAAGCTTTCACCTGTACATTTGCCCTCTACTGAAGGCCAACAGGGCCTTCTGCTGCAAGTGCTCTCCTTCCACCTGCATGCATCACCATAGAGCCACTTCAAAGGCATCCATGGAAAATAGGAGCTGTACCTCAAGCAGTAGCTATAGCAGAGCATCCATTCAAGGAACACCAGCAGCTGCCTAGAATTAAGCCAAACCTTCCAGGATATGAGTCGCAGATAAATCTGAAGCAGCTGTTGGGCTTTGCTTTCTTCTCAGCCTTCCAGATCAACTCACTTGTTTTGCGCAACGCTCCACCTTGATCTCTCGTCTGAGCCCTGCAGAGGCCTTGAGCTTCATTGCCCGGGTCAACCAACATTGCAGCTCTTCCAACCCATCCGCCTCTGACCGCCAGGTGAACTCACTCAGTTTTTCTATTTGCACATGTTGCTCAGAAAACTATAGTCCTAAATTCATGGTACATATTGGAGCTTATTCATGGGCACCGCTTGGATTGGGAGGCGAAAGAGGACTGGGACAGCAAGCCTTTCCAGGTATCTGTTCTGAACAGTCTAAATCGAAAAATAGACTACAGTTTATTAGCATTTGTTTTTTGGTTAAATATGCAGTCTAAACAAGCCAATTGTTTATCTGTCTTTCTTTGTCATGCCCTTTGAAAACCCAATATTTTTTCTGGGGGGAGAGGTCACAGTTCTATTCTCAGTTGGACACTGTTGTTCACCAGAGACTAGAACAGAGAAATATGCTTATATATGCTAATGTGGGCCCATTCCACAATGAATGGAATCAAGTTGGTATCATGGGAAATGTACAGAGAAGGTGGGTCTTTCTCCCCTCCTGCCTTTGATGTAAAAGGTGGCAGGTGCTGTCTGATAAAGTAAGAGAGAATGTAGAAGTAGGGAGAGGTGGCAGGTAGTCCTTTAGTGTGATCCCACGGGACTGATTGGAGACCTTGTCCTGGAAAGGATTCGCCTAGGAGGAGTGGCCTGGGAAATAGCCTTTTTCATATCACAGGCATGGAGAGGGGCTGGGACATGGATTCTTTGGTTTGATTTACAGATGTTTTCTTATTCAGAAACCAATTCCAACAATGTAACATGCCAATCTTCAGCCACATGTTCATCACCCTTATAACCATCTCTGTTACCTTTTGTTCTGCAGGGTCCCCTCCCCTGAACCCTGTTGTTATAGCTCGGAAATAAGGGGAGGCCACACCAGAGCATTAACAAGAACACGCTTTATTCATGGAATAAAGGGGGCTGTCGCGTCTGCATACTAACAAGCAGACATGCCCAGCGAACAGCGACTGGCTCGACCTAGCAGCCGGCTTTTATAGCCGGCTGTCGAAGGGAGCCAGCCAATGGGAGCTGTAAACGCCCCCGCAGTATGGACGGACCTGGTTGGGAACTTGTGTCAGCCCCAAGGACATAACACCCCTTCCCCCCAGATACGAGCATGAATAGTCCTTTAAATATGCTGGTGGTCTGTGCGGGCGCCCGGACCGGCGCAATTCTGGTGAGCCACTAAGTGGCACCGAGTTCGGAGAATCAGGAACGGGGTTTGCCGGAGAGCAGGCTTGCTCTGGGACCTGGCCAGGTGTCTGTGAGCAGTCACTGTCCTCGGGTTGGTTTGTCATACAGTCATTGTCCAGCAACCCGGTGGTATCGTCGGTCGGTAAAACTGGTGTCTCAGGTGGACGGTCCCGGTCTACCGTCCGCTCCCTCGGTTCGGCCGGTGGTGACTGGCCCCTCAGGTGGTCCCTGCTCGGATTCTGGTGCGGTAATTGGAGAGTTACTGGAGTCCATGGATCCGCGTTGGCATGACCGCTCTGGCGCCTTCTTATCTGATCCAGATGCCTACGCCAAATGCGCCCGTCCTCCAGCTGAATTCGGTACGATCTCGGACCGGTGATGGCCACGATCTTCCCTGGTACCCATAGCGGATCGCCGGCGTAGTTCCGGATAAACACTTGGTCCTGCAATACAAAACCTCTGACCCTACTGTCAGAACCGATTGGCATGTCAGGGCAATAGTGGGGATGCAGTCTATCTAACACAGTCCTTAGGCGTCTGCCCATCAGTAGCTCGGCGGGAGACTTGTTTGTAACTGTACATGGGGTCGAGTGTTGGCTTAAAAGGAAACGGGAGAGTCTGGAGTGCCAGTCTTCTTGATTGAACCTGGCCAACGTCTCTTTTGCTGACCTAACGGCTCTCTCCGCCAACCCATTGCTAGCGGGATGAAAAGGGGCCGTTAGGACGTGCCTGATGCCCAGGTTGGTGACATACCGGCTGAATTCTGTAGATGTAAATTGGGGGCCATTGTCCGAGACTAAGGTGTCAGGCAGCCCGTGTGTAACAAATAAGCGGGTCAGGGCCTGGGCAACTGCTCGGGTGGTGGTCGTGGGTAGGAGGGCCACATCGATCCATTTGGAAAACGAATCCACAACCACCAAGAAGGTCTTGCCGTGGAATGGCCCGGCCAAGTCAATGTGCAACCGTGACCACGGCGCGTTGGCACTTTCCCATTTGGTTGGGGTGGAGATTGGTGGTGCTGGCCTAGACTCCTGACAGGGACGGCAAGAGCTTACCCATTTGGCGATCTCGTCGTCCATGCCCGGCCACCAGACGTAACTCCGAGCCAACGCTTTCATTCGGACGATGCCAGGGTGCCCCTCGTGTAGCGCCTTCAAGATGGGTGTGCGCAGGGGGTTTGGGATGACAACTCTGGTCCCCCATAACAGGCAGCCCTGTAAACTGGAAAGTTCTTGCTGGCGGGTTTTAAACGGTGAGAATTCAGTTGAGAGGTTAGTGCCCGGCCACCCCCTCCGTACCCAGTCCAGAACCTGGGCGATAGTTTTGTCTTTTTTGGAATGGAAGGCGATGTCGCCAGCGGTGACTGGAATGTTGAACTCGCTGACATCGAAGATGGCATGGACCGGGGCCGGGTCCTCCACGGGGGCTGGCAGCAGGCAGCGGCTGAGGGCGTCGGCGTGGCTAAGGTTTTTTCCTGGGCGGTGAACGAGTTTGTACGAGTAAGCCGCCAGGAATAAAGTCCACCTAGTCATCCTGGGTTACAAGACTTGAGGTGTTTGTTTTTCTCCTGAGAGTAGCCCCAACAGTGGTTTGTGATCTGTGATAAGTTCAAATTTGTGACCAAAAAGAAATTCATGGAATTTTTTTACCGCAGCGACGGCGGCTAGGGCTTCTTTGTCAATTTGGCTGTAATTACGCTCGGTTGGTGAAAAGGTTCTGGAAAAGAACGCGATTGGAGCTTCGGAGCCATTTGGAAGCCTGTGGCTTAAGACAGCCCCAATCCTGAAAGGTGAGGCGTCTGCGGCTAAGACTAGAGGGAGGCGCTGGTCGAATTGTATTAGGACAGCGTCTGAGGTGAGCAGCGATTTGACTGCATTAAAGGCGTACTCCTCTTTGGGTCCCCAATGCCATGGAGTGTTTTTGTCTAGAAGTCTATGCAACGGTTCGGCTACTGACGCTTTGTGGGGTAGGAACGACGCATAGAAGTTTAGCAAGCCCAGGAAAGCCTGTAATTCTGACTTAGTGGAAGGAGTGGGTGCCTCGTGAATTGCTTTGACTTTGGATTCCACCGGGTGGATGCCAGAGGCGTCTATTTTATACCCAAGAAAGTCCACCTGTTTAGTGGCGATGGCACACTTCTCCCTTTTTAGTTTGAGGCCATGCTGCCTGAACCTATCCAATACCGCTCTGACTCTGTGGAAGAGTTGGGGTCTGTCCCTGGCTGAGACCAAAATGTCATCAAAGTACGGAACCACGCCAGGGAGACCTTGCAGTATCTGTTCCATTAATGACTGAAAAATGCCTGGGGCGACACTAACGCCAAATTGGAGGCGCTTGCATCGGAATTAGTTTGTAATTCGGCCGTTTGGCTGTCAACAGGAAATTGCTGATAAGCCTGTGACATATCCAATTTGGCGAATATAGTACCAGGCTCAAATGTGTGTAGTAAGTGTTGGATTACTGGAACTGGGTAAGCGCTAACCTGTAGATAGCGGTTGATTGTGGTCTTATAATCAGAACAAATTCTTAAACTGCCATCTTTCTTAAGGGGTGTGACAATTGGGGTCTCCCACTTAGCAAAATCCGTGGGCTCAATCACCCCTTGTTTGAGCAATTTGTCCAGTTCTGCGTCCAGTTTAGGGCGTAGAGCAAATGGTACTCTGCGCGGTTTTAAATGGACGGGAACTGCTTGGGGGTCCACAGAAAAGGAAATGGGCGTGCCATTGTAACAACCTAATTCATTGCTGAACACATCAGCGTAGTCTGCAATTAGTGAGTCGATATCGGAAGTTGAGACAGCATGAACTCCCGTTAAACTAAGACTGAGATAGGGGAACCAATCCAACCCCAAAAGGCTAGGGAGGGCACCATCTACAACCACTAAAGGCAGATGGCCTTTAAAGGATTTGAATTTAACGAGGAACTTGCCTTTTCCGAGTACTGGAATATTCTTTCCTTGATAGTCCCTCAAGGTGAGACGACTCTTCTGGAGCTGGTTCCTGGACAGGCTGGGTCGTATTTTCTTAAGTGTGCTCCATGAGATGATCGAGAGCGCTGACCCGGTATCGACTTCCATAAGACAGGGTTTACCTTCTAAATGAATAGAGAGTGTGATTTTATTAGGTGTCAAAAAAGTGTGGTTAGCTTGGTAGCACGTATAACAATTTTCTACTTGCCTTGGTGGCCCCGGAGGGGAGTAAGAGGACGACAACTTTTGTGGAGTCACATGTGCTGCCTGGCAGGCCCTGGCGATGTGGCCTTTCTTGCCGCAATTGTTGCAGGTAGCGTTTCTGAACCTGCAAGTTGTTCTGGCATGGGAACCCCCGCAGGAGAGGCATAACAGGATGTGTTTAGGCGCATTGCTGTTCCCGAGCCTGGCTCCTACCTGTGGTTGTCTGGATGGTTTGAGGCGATGAACTTCTGAGTGTTCTGTGGGGTCTTCTTCGCTCACCGCTTCCTCGGAATGAACAGTGACCGGACTGGGTTTGGGCGAGGTCCCTTGGATTTCAGCGGCTGACTGGGTCGCTAGCTCTGCGGCCAATGCTTCTTCGACCGCTTGGGAGAGGTTGAGACCTTTTCTGGCCAGCAAACGCCTCTGTAACCTTAAATCTCTGACTCCACAGACGAGTTGATCAAGGAGCATGTCGTCCAAGTAATTTTTAAACTCGCAGTGGAGAGCTGCGGTTCTCAGGGCGGCCATATACTGATTGATAGATTCCCCATCTGCTTGCTTCCTCATACGAAAGGCAAAACGTCTCGCGATCTGCGATGGCTTAGGGGAGTAATGGTTGGAGAGTGTTTCCAACAGCTCGGTCCACGGGACGTTCTTTATCTCTCTTGGGGCGAATAGCGCCGTGGCGGTATCGAAGACTGCGGCCCCACAGTAGCTCAGGAAGTACGACTTCTTCCTGTGCTCCGTAGCATCGGCCAGACCGATGGCATCAATGTAGTGATTGAAGCGGTTTCTGTAAGAGTCCCACTTTTCTTCATCTGGCTTAAATGGCGGGAACGCCGGATTGGAATTCATTTTGGGTTTTCAGTCTGTTGGTAGACTGACCAATCTCTCTGGGGATACGAGGCCCTGATGAGTGTGGCGGCTGTAGCTGCAGCGCCTATCTAGCTCAGTGCTTTCAGCTCTAGGAGGTTCTCTCTGTGTAGCTCTTGGCGGCTATGACTATAGCGCCGTAACTGACTTCAGTTTGAATTTCGCGCCCTCAAAAGAGCGTAGGCGGCTATTGCTGTAGCGCCGTGACTGACAGTTATTCAAACTGTGCGCTCAATGTATTCTGGCGGCTGTGAGTGCAGCGCCGAGCTTCGCTAACAACAGAATTCGAACAGCAGCGGTTGAATCCTGTGCTCATAAACGCTGGGCGGCTGAGGCTCTCAGCGCCCTACTTTCACTCTGTAGCTTTCTAACTGAGCGGCTACAACGCTCCACTTTCACTTCAGCAATCAACGACTGACCGAGCTCTCAACGGCGCGGCTACGGCTCAGCGTTTTGGTGCGTCTTCAGCTCTTTTGATAGTTGCTGCTGGTTGGCCTTGATCCCATCCTCGTCGCCAATGTTATAGCTCGGAAATAAGGGGAGGCCACACCAGAGCATTAACAAGAACACGCTTTATTCATGGAATAAAGGGGGCTGTTGCGTCTGCATACTAACAAGCAGACATGCCCAGCGAACAGCGACTGGCTCGACCTAGCAGCCGGCTTTTATAGCCGGCTGTCGAAGGGAGCCAGCCAATGGGAGCTGTAAACGCCCCCGCAGTATGGACGGACCTGGTTGGGAACTTGTGTCAGCCCCAAGGACATAACACCTGTCTTGCTGCTAGTAATCAGCTGCTGTTTGGATTGTTTCTTAATTGGGGATCAGCTTGGGTTCTGTTGAAACAGGAACAAAGACCAATGTAAAAGACTCCGTCAAAGTCAGAACTATCTTAGAGACATTGGGCCAGGGACTGGAGGGGAGAGAGTGTGGCTACAGCTCCCAGGCAGCCAGTAGGAATGGTGCAGGACTTAGTCCCTCTCCACACTGTCAGCTGCATCATTGGTAATGCATCCTTGTGCATGTTCATGACAAAAATTGTGTTGAAAGAAAAGGGAACTGTTTGTTAAACTGTTTGTTTAAAATGTAGAGCAAGTCAAGGTAACATTCTGCTTCCTCAGTTGTGGACTGGGATTGAGAGCAAGGCAATATCTCTGGATGAAGCAGGGGCACATAAATTCCATCACTCATTCACTCAAATGCATATCAGGAGGATATATTGTTCAAAAGTGGCTCCCAGGGCATGCTTGTCCTGTGTTAAGAGGAAGCCATGTGGAACTCTAGGCTTGTAAATGCTCAAAATATGTCTCATCATAATAAGAGAGTAAGTCAAGATTTTCAATTCCTTGGCTTGAGCAGCAAAGTCAAAATCAGAATCAAATGATGACTTGGGAGTTGTACCAAAGTTTCTAAGGATCAAGGGCAGGGCCTTTGAACAAATATATACATAAACAAATCAAATGTTGTCATGGAATTTTCTCCAAGTCATTTGGGTATTTCAAATATCTCAACGTTAAATAATTTCCATCTTTTCTTTTGTAGCTTGCTCATAGGCTTGTGGCTCAAGTCAAGACATTTGATAAACAGACCTTGATAGCTTTGGGGCAGCAAGCAATGGGGCTCACCATGGGTCAAATTTCAAATCTAACACCACAAGACCTAGTAGATCACAAGGTTTTGGAATTACTTGGCCAGGTCAAGGGCTGGAACAGAGGACAATCCCAGATTCTGGTAAACAAGATCCTGCTCAATTACAAGGTAAATCTTGTGACTTCCCATTTGTGATCTGTTAATATCAGTGTGTGTCATCAGTTTTCAACTGGTGTAATTGTGATACAATAAGATATATGTTTTAATTTTAGTTTTTGAAGAAAAATCATAATGGAAAAAGAATTCCAGCTCACTGCAGATATACAAATCAGGAAACAGACCTCAATCATGTTTTCCCCTCCCGTCTCTGGAATAGTTTCTTGTTTGCCATCACCCTCACTCTCCCATTAATGCATGCCCTGCCAGGGCACTCATGAGGAAGTTTTAAAAAGTCAAAATTGCAGTCACAGTTATGATCTTAACTTTTTAAATTCCCCTGTAAAGCCCTGCACCCTGCTTTGTATGTACCATTGTGGCTTACAAAAGAATGTCTGCCAAAGGTGACATTAAGTTCTGAATAGATCTTCTCTATAATGGTTTGAGCTGGCACCTGTGGAGCTTGAAACTTAACTTTACTAATGCTGGGAAAGGAAATAATGTAGGAAAATGTCTCTGGCAGGTGAACTGACCAAAAGAGAAGGCCTTCTGTGTATTCATTTTGCCTGTTCACAATACCACCACATGAACAAAGAGATAAAGAAGGAATCAAGAGGGTGAGAGCAGAGAAGGAGATGAAGTGAAACGGTCATCTTCTGAAATGTGTGCCCATTTTGTATACTGAGACAAAGGATGGATGTGGAAAGCTAATTCCCCCCTTGTCCGCAATTCTTTCCCAATAGATTTCCATTGAAAATGGACATGTTGGTATTGCTAACCAAACAGGCAGGACTGTGTGGTCCTGCTCTCCTCTCCCCAACCAGAGAAAGAACATTCTGGAAGAGGCAAAGTTACAAGGGAAACAATTAGCCTCAATCTCTCTTCTCTTGGAATCCCCTCTTTTTCCAGGGCAATAGACAGAGGGGATCAGAGAAAGAGGTTGGGTAATGAGTAGGGTGGTTGACCCAATAAAGGGCATTTGACTTCCACCCCCTCAAATCTAGGCCAATCCTGGCAGAGGAGATTTATGCCTTGACCATCTACCTCATTCTTCCTGCAGCTGGACACAGTTGAGAAATTTGTGCTTCTCGGTACCCTAGCAGAAGGCTTGCCGGGTAACAGTTTTGACACCATGACAGTCAGTTTTGTAGTTAAGCTGGCCAAGAATGTGAGCTTTCAGACAGCTTTCAGAAAAAGTCCTGATCATGTGAAGAAGGCCTTTGTCAGCAAGGTAAGAGGAGAAAAAGTGACTATAAGAAATGTTGGGAGAGAGGTGGGTCCCTTTAGGATTGCTTAGATAAATGAATGAATCAACAAGTTTCAACCAGCTACATCTGCTACAAATCAAAGAATATGAGAGCTGGAAGGTCTTTGCAGCATCCAGACCACTCCTTGCTCGCTGCAGGAAGGCTGATTAAAGCCTCCTTGGCAGTTAGCTCTGGAGCCTCTGGTTGGAGGCCAAGAGTGAAAGGGGGAGCCCCCCTCTGGCACTTGCCCTTGCTGTAAGGTATCAAAGTTGGCCAGTCTTGCGGTTGCATCTTTCTTGCTTCTGTCAGCTGCTGATGAAGAAAGTTGCAGTGCTATGTACAGCTTTACAACCCTATTGCTTCCCTGCCTTCCAGCCAAATTGGGAATAGATATTGAAATTTGTCATTACATTTCTGATTTATTTTGTACAATTACTATAACTCCCTTTCAGGAGAACAGCTCTCCTAAAAGCAACCACTGAGTTATAAAAGTCCTTAATTGCATATAAACGTATTAAGTTATGCATTTGATAAAGTAGATACAACCTACTTCTTGGTAAGATAGAACAATGTGGGATAGACGGTTTCAGACCAGATGGATTCCTAACTGACTGATCAACTGCACCCAAGCATGTAGTCCTCAATAGAGCTACATCTACATGGAGGGAAGCACCCAGGGGGGTACCTTAAGGTTCTCTCTTAGGCCCAGGACTTTTCAATAACTTCATGAATGATGTACATGAGAGAACAGAAGGGGAACTCATCAAATTTGTAGATTAAACCAAGCTGAGGGGAATTGCAAGTCTTTTGGGGAATAGATTCAATATTCAGAAGGATCTTGACAGACTTGAACAATGGGGCCATCCAACAAGTTGCAGTACAGTGATTAGAAAAGGAAGGTCCTTGTGATGACCCAAAGGGGTGTGGCACAAAGGCAACATAGTCACATAGTAAGAAAAGTCCCTTTAATGCCTCCAACTTTGCCCCCAATGTCCAGTTACCTTTGGCTGGGGAGAAAAAACTCTCCCAAGAACAGCCTTTAAGTGGAGGAAATTCAGTCTGAAAACAAAGTACATACAAAGTGTAAATAAAAATCCACACAAACCACGCTGCAGTAATTACCTTGACAGGGCAGGAGAAGGAGTTGCAGACTTGAAAGTCCAGCAAAACACATACAGTTAGGAAGACACCAGGAACCTAGATAAGCCTCAACGATACCAGATAACGCACGATTTGTTCCCAACAGTTTGCTGTGCGCAACTTCCCTTTTTAAACACTGTTTTCCCAGCTGCAGCTAATGAAGGGGATCAGGGCCCCTTTCCTCCCCCATAAGCCATGCAACTCATGTTGCTCCCTTCTCCATTCCTCCCTGTGTGCCCTAGGATGAAGAGGGGGTGGGCCTGGGTCTTCCTCTGAATTCCCTCTGCCTTGCTCTACCTCTCCCCTGCTCTGCCCAGCTGGACTTTGCCCTTCCCCACTTTCTTCCACAGCCAATGGAGCCATACTCCCACTCCCTGTCAGCTCTTCAGCCTCCTCCTCTGAATCAGATTCCGACAGGGGCATGACAGTCCTGCACTTAGGCAGAAAAAACCAAATGCACAGGTATAGAATAGGCAGTACCTGGCTCAACGGCAGTAATTGTGAGAGAGATCTGCAAGTCTGTGGTGGATCACCACTCAAGTGTGGGTCAAGAATCTACTGCAGCTGCCCAAAAAGCCAATGCAGTCCAAGGTTGCATCAACAGAGGAATAGCATCAAGATCATGGGAAGTGGGTAGTACTGTGCTTTATACTGCACTGGTGAGACTATACTTGGAATACGGTGTCCAATTCTGGTCACTACAATTTAAAAAGATGCCAAGGTCCTAGAAAGAGTTCAGAGAACAACAAAAAGGTAAGGGGTCTGGAGTCTAAATCACAAATAGCTCAGGGAACTAGGTATGTTTAGCCCAGCATTGTCAAACTGGTGGCCTGTGGACTGGATGTATCATGCCATGCCCAGTTTAGCAAAGGGGGAAAAAATCCCGAGATGTCACATGATGCCGTCATAACAATACAAGTTTGACGCCCCTGGTTTAGCCTAATGAAGAGACGGGTTAGGGGGACACAACAGCTGTCTTCTAATACTTGAAGGCCATCCCAGGGAAAAGAGCAGCATTTAATCTCCACAGCACCTGAGGGTAGGACAAGAAGCAATGGGTGGAAGCTTGTCAGAGAGCGATTCAATCTGGAATTAAGGAGGCATTTCCTGACAGGGCAATTAATCAATAGAACTGCTTGCATCCTGGAGTTGTAGATGCTCCATTGCTAGAGGTTTGCAAGAAAAGATTGGACAGTCATTTGTTCAGGATGGTATAAGGACTTTGGTCTTGAGCAGGGGGTTGGACTAGAAGGCCTCCAAAGGCCCATCCAGTCCTATGATTCTATGAGTCCTTCATTGGTCATTGGGGATTATGACCTTACAAAAAGGATCCAACTGTGCAGAATTGGGTCCCCTTCCCTTCCGCTAGTTTTCCGGGATTTCGTCCCCTGCCTTTAAACCGATATTCTACATGCACCTTTTAAAACCTGCTGGTTGGAGCAGGTCCTCTGACTTTCTTTGGGCCATTTGCAGATCCTCTCAAGCTCCTCCTCTCTTGATGACATCTTAAATAATGTTCCAGATAATTTAATTGAATTTGTTCCCAATTCATTGCTGGTGTTTGGAGGCCAGATTCCAGATCTCCACAAAATCAACGAGAAACCGTGGTCTCCACAACAGGTATGGCTCTGGGCATATTTGCTGACTGAACCAGGGAGACTCTTGCATTTCTTGCTTCTGATGTGCTCTTCTCATTCCAGGCAGCAGTCATGTTTGGAGATATCTTCACCAGAATTGAGAACTACACAATGTGAGTTCTGGGCTCATAATAGTAGAGTAAGGGAGGATGTTATGGTAAGGAGAAAACCAAGATAGAGCAGCTGCAGATGGAATTTATTTATCTATTTGTCCTTCAAATAGTGTAGGATATTTCAATTATAAACTGTATGGGGAATGATGACACAATCATGCTTAAGCAGCTTGCTTCTTCACAATATACCTAGGGTGTGTATTCTTGAACTTAAATGCCCATTTGGTTAGTTTATGATTTAGTATGTTCTGAACATGCAGAAATGGGTTGAGCATGTTGTATATACATACAGTAATAGTTTTATTTTTCAAACTAGCAAAGCATGTGTTACATTCTTGGGAGACCTATCAAGCTCTCAACATTTCAGTTTGAGCCTCTGTCTAAAGTAGCCCTCAGCTTCCCACCACAGTTGAGACCAGAACTTCCATTGCTAAGCCCAATTTTGCAGTTGTTAAGCAGTCATTAAACCAATGACGGTAATGCAAGGACTACTTATACTTGAGATATTCAACATGAACTTCTACAAAGGGGGCCAGGAAAGTCAAGATGGTAGCTATGACTGATCAAATTTTTGCCTCTTTTAAAATTTTATATCTTTATTTGATTTCTATAGGCCCCGTCTCAAGCAAATGACTCTCAGCAGCTTGTGCATCATTTATAGCCTCTATAGCAGGGACAGAATTTTGATAATTCTGTAGATTCTGGGCTGCAAACTTTGTTTTTTTGACAGTCATATCTGATCATCCATTTCTTTTGTGAGAGAACAAAGCCCTTATTGAAATCTGGTGTAATTATCTTTTAAGACTGTGGCTTTCACTCAGTGTATCTCTGTGGCTTTCAGGCTTTCTCCATTCATCTTGCAAGGCTTTCAGTGTGATGTGGCAAGTAAACTGATACCTGGGCAGCTCTCCTCCCTAGTCCAAGAAGTGAGGCGTCAAAAGGCCAATTTGAGTGAAGAACAGGTAAGGAGATCTCTTGGACCAGGTTCAGATCAAACCCAGGTTCAAGGTAGAAAGAGGGCAAGGGCTGAATACAGTGGGGCAGAAGCCAGGAGTCTGTGATGTCAGTGGCAAGAAAAAAGGCCCAGGCCCTGTTCCTGCCCAAAGCAGGAGCCTGGCAGATTGCTATGAAACAGGATAATATTTGAATTCTACTTGTGATATCCAGCCATCATCTATAAATTGGCTTTTTTCATTAATGGCTTTTCTAGCATTTGCCATAAAACCGACCTCTCAAGACCTTTGTCTTAGAACATTTGCTTATCACACATCCAGAATTGGCTGAGACAAGCCTGACACTGGCTGGCTGGATATTAAAGGATAGCTGGGTAATTAATTTATTGTGGTTTCCTAAAGCTGGTGAAACCATCAACCCACCTATTTACTTCAGGATTATATAGAAGGGGGAATTTCCTTATAGCAGAAAAAAAAGCTCCAACTCTCTTTTCTTCTTGATAAGTCATGAACATGTGGGTTTTCTGTCTGAATAACACACCATAGATACCAATTCTTGGAGGAAATAGTGCAAGGAGTCAGCCAAAGACCTGATTTCCCCATTCATTCCACTTTTAATGTCCCATTAGATTTTATTTCTGACTGTTTATGCACTGCTTTATGTCTACAGTGGCAGATGTGGGGTTCAATAATGCCTCTAAAATATATGTTAGTTTATCTGAAAAATTTGTGGGTGATTTTTCTCTTCCATTTTACTTTGTTGACAGTTCTGTAGTCTTCTCGGGAAGAATTAAACTATGATCTCCAGCTGAAAGAAGCCTTTTCTGGTACCATAAGTGAATTGGAACCAGAATGCACATGATTAATAACAATGACCTTTAATGTTCTGCTTAGCATTAAGTTAAAAAATTAGCAAGCCATAGTTTTAATTATGCAAAGTCTGTTAAAATTCTGATTCTAGTCTTTCCCAGTCATGTAACTTCTGGGTGTTTGAGCCCCACCCAATTCCCCAGAACTCTCCAGAAGACTCCCTAAGACACCTTCTGTCTGCTCACCTGGATTTTAATCATGCTGATGGAGATTAGATGTGCTGAAGTGCAGCCATGCAGGTGGCCACATGGTTGGAAAGTTTATGGACCTTCTTTTTTTTGCTTATTGTGACAGCAATGTCTTATTTTTTTTCCCATCAGCTATCCTGCATGGCCAGACTTCTCATCAAAAGCAACCTGACCACAAATCTCAGCAGATACCCAGCGGATGTTCTGCTTTTTTTCCTGTGAGTAGTTCTGAAGTGGACTTTCCAGCAGAAGGAAGGGTCTTTTTTGCCTCTTTCAAGTCACTTTTACAGCTTTTCTTCTGGCTCTCTTTTGGTTCTAACAATTTTAACCTTTTCCAGCAACTGTCCAAAATACGAGTCCCAGGAGCAACAATGATCTTTATGACATGATATGAAATATTTATGCAATTACTCAAAATCTAGCTATGGAGGGTGGGGCATCTTAAATGATGAAAATTCTGTTGTTGTTTTTTTTCCCAGCGTTAGTAAAGTAGAACATCAAAGCTGTGAAATGTTTTACACTTTGGCTTCCCAAGGGAACCTAAGTTTATTGGCCAATGGATCATCCCAGCGGACCAGACTTTTGGAGAATGCATTGCATTGTTTTGTGAGTAATGACTCTCTCTCCCTCCTTCTCTTTTCCTGGCTGACTTTTGTGTTCTACAGAGCAGGCTTTCTAAACCGGGATGTGCACATCTCAAGAAGTGCACAAGATGATTCATTCAGATGTGAGAAGATAGGTTAGAATACTGATTTATATTTATTTACCCCTGCCTTTTCTAGTTTCATTTTGGGGATATGTTTTATAATGTACATATTTTAATATAATAGTACATGTACATTATATAGCATGCACCCACCACTCGTACAAATGGAACACAAGCACTCACTTGCTGCTTGCACAAGTGAGGCTGTGCGCACGCACACACTTGCCTGACTTGCCAGTTCCGAATGGCTCACAGTTGGGGCCCCAGATTTGGATGAAACAGGTTCTGATTGGCCTCTGTGGATATTCTAAGCCGCTACAATTCCTCCAGAAGAGGGTAGATCAGAGGCAGAGAGAGAAATAAAAGGGTGGTTGGATCCAATCCAACCTTGCCTGGTTGACTCAGAATTCCACTTGTTCATGGTAATCCCGGACTGGATTTTAATGCTTCTGGTTTACAGTCACACAGGAAATCCTACCCGCCCCCGCTCCCAAAAAAACCCTCAAACATTACTCTCCTCTTGACTCAAAGCATTGCTTTGTTCTCCACAAGCATGGCTCTCAACTTGGCATTCATCCAAATGCAGATTAAAGATTGATCAGGTATTGAAAGAGAAGTGCAAAATTCTGGCTGCCCTTAGCCAGGCAAAACTCCTGGATCAGATATTAAGCTCAATCTCTGTTTTACAAGGGAGTAAAAAATACTTCACTCAGCAAAGAGCAGCTCCAAAAGCTGGGAGTCTTTGTGTGTGACATGAAGCCACCCACCATCACAGACTCCGACCTGGCAATCCTGGAGAATTTGAAAGAGTGTCCAGATCTCACAGCTGCTCAGATTACAGCCCTCAGGATGCTCCTGGCCAGTGGGAACACCTTATATGGGTGAGTGAGAGTCCCTTAAGAATGAAAAAGGACTGTTTTAAAAGGGCAATTAAAAGACCGGGGCAGGGGACGGCACATTGTCTCTAATTTTAATGCAAAAATTCAATTTTTTATAAACATATCAATGAACTAAGTTTTTGAATATACCTTTTTAATGTTTTGTGTTTTTTTCTTTGTTTCTCTTAAATGTTTTGGGAGTTCTATATTCTAAATTTTTCTGAAAATTTAAAAATAGAAAAAATTTAAAAATAGAAAAAAAAACCCATTTTTTATCACACAAACAGGAAATTCTCAAAATCACTTAAATATGAGCCATCAGTGTGTGACAGCAGCCAGAAAAGCCAATGCAATCTTAGGTTACAAAGAGATAGACTCGAGATTACGTGAAATGTTAGTATCTCTTTATAAAACCTTAGTAAGACCATACTTGGAATACCGTATCCAGTTTTGGTCACCATATTGCAAAAAACATGTTGAGACTCCCGAAAGAGTGCAGAGAAGAGCAACAAAGATGGTTAGGGGGCAGGAGCCTAAAATACATGAAGAACAGTTGCAGGAATTGGGCATGGCTAGTCTAGTGAAAAGAAGGACTGCAGGAAACATGATAGCAGTGTTACAATCGGGGTGGGATTCTACCAGTTCTCACCTATTCAGTAGAACTGATAGTTAACATTCTAAGTAGTTCAGAGAACCGGTTGTTAGAAGAAATGACTGGCCTAATCCTGTAAGGAAGGCAGGAAGGAAACATTCTGGGTGTTGCTTACAGAAATTGCCTCTCCGTTAACCCTTATTAACATTCTTGGAAGGACTAGACTTCCTGTCTCAGGAACACCTCTGCAGTTCCCCTCCCACCTTTGCTGGTACTTTGCTTGTGTGGAATGACCATTCAAAGTTACAATGGCACTGAAAAAAGTGACTTATGACCGTTTTTCACACTTACAACTGTTGCAGCATCCCCACAGTCATGAGAGGCCAGGCAAGGTGATGCGTGCCTCGATGTGAGTGATGTTGAGTTAGCCACGCCCAGCCAATAACATGACCACACCCAGCCAATAACATGACCACCAAGCCATGTCCACCCAGTCACATGACCACCAAGCCACGTCCACCCAGTCACATGACCGCTAAGCCACACCTACATAACCGGTTGTTAAAAAATTTGAATCCCACCCCTGGTTAGAATACTTGAGGTGCTGCCACAAAGAAGAGAGGGCCAACCTATTTTCCAAAGCACCCGAAGGCAAGACAAGGATCAAAGGATGGAAGCTAATCAAGGGGAGAACTTAGAACTAAGGAGAAATTTCCTGAGAACAATTATCCAGGGATGCTCCATCACCAGAGGCTTTTAAAAAGAGACAGAACAACCACTTGACTGGAACCACTTGACTGGAAAGGCAGTGATGGCAAACCTGTTTATTGTGGTGTGCCAAAAGCATATGTGTGTGTCAGCACCACCATGCAATGTGCCCCACCATATGCACATACTCACAACACCCCCACCCCACCCTCTTACCTGCATTGCGCATGCGTGTGCCTCCCAGCTGATTTTCGGCTAGTTTGAGGCAGTTTTCGCCCGCCCGGAGGCTCGAGGGAAGCCTCTGCAGCCTTGAAAGGCCAAAAAATGGGCCTTCCGGAAATACTGGAAGTGCCCATTTTCAGCCTCCGGAGGGCCTCTGGAGCCCGCGAGAGGCCATTTTCGCCCTCCTGAAGGCTCGAGGGAAGCCTCTGGAGCCTTGGGAGGCTGAAAACGGGCCTGCTTCGGCATTTCTGGTATTTCTGGAAGGCCTCCCAAGGCTGTAGAGGCTTCCCTCAAGTCTCCACGAGGGTGAAAATAGCCTCAAATGGCCTGAAAATCAGCTGGGAGGCACACGCATGTGCAGTGCAGTTAAGTTTGGCTGGGGCTCGCATGCCTGCACAAATGGCTCTGCATGTTCTGACCCAGGCTTTGTCAAACTTAATAAAACACAAACTGATTTTAAAAGTAAAACCCATTTTAATGCAATGCTGGGAATTACTTGCATTCCCAGCCAAAACTAATCATGCACAGTTCGTCCAGATAAGAGCACGCTTTTCAGTGCTGTAGAATGCTGCCAACAAACAGATGTCCAATTAAGGCTTAACATAAACCAACCCCAAACCCCAGAATACTGAGTACAGAGACCAGAGTACAGAGCTTCAAGACGGACTTGGAAATTACTGAACTGCTTTGTTTCCTGAAAAGCTTTTCATCACTGATTTTTATCCCTCAGGGGAGGGGCAATCACCTCCCAGCCTTACTCCCGAGTTGCCCGTTCTGCTTCAGCTGCTCTCACCTTCTAGCAGCTCTGTGCACATGCGCACTGGGAACAGGCTCCCTGGGGTCCTCTGCTTCACTGCTGCCAGACTCCAAAGGCAGCATCCCACTTCCAGATGGTCCTAGCCCCATCCCTGCATCGGATGCAGGACCCTCATCCGAGTCCACTCCAGACTCCTTGACTGGTCCCCTTTTGTCCTCACTGTCCGACACTTCTGCCGTTTGCACCTGCTGCTGGCGAACTACAACACTGTGTGTCACATGTGACATGTATGCCATAGGTTCACCACCACAGGTCTCCTGCTTGAGCAGTGGGTTTGACTAGAAGACCTCCTGGGTCCCCTCCAACTCTGTTATTCTGTTCTGTTTTCTTCTTATTTTGTCTAACTGGCAATATCTATAGAGACAAGGGGCCTGGCTATTAGCCCTTTGAAAGTCAGGGTTGAAGGTGACCTAGACTTCTATTCTCCCCTGAACACCGAACTAGCAGGGCAGCCTTCGCCCACAGCACTCTCTCTCACTCCCAAGACGGAGGCAACGGCAAACCTCTTCTGAAATCTTTCGAAGAACCTGCAGGTTCTTGGCAGTCACCAAGAGCCAGCACTCACACAAAGGCAAAAAGAAAAGAAAAAAGAAATAGCCCTTTGGAATTCCGCAGGTTTGCAGAACACCCCACCCCTAGATTCTCAAAATATATTATGGAAATATCTCATAGTGGACACGAAAATATTAGTTAGCTTTTGAGTGGATAGAAAGGAATATGGAAAACAGAAATGAATGGAAGTCCTGCTTAGTTACCATTTAAGTTTATATGTATTTATCAATATGGGGTTATGCTGGTCAAAGACTGTAACTTAAGACTGTAACTTACTGCCATGAACTATAGGGACACACAAAGATGATAATTAGCAGTACCATTGAATTAATGGGAAGGGAGCATAGATCGAGGTTTATTTTTATAGATTTCTTCAAATTATAAAATGTTAAAAAGCAGATCTTTCAAAATGTCTTCAGAGTCAGAATTGCACATTTACCTAATTATTAATTTTGCTTTGCTGGCCATGAGCTGTATCCCATACAATAATATTACACACAATCACTATCTAACACCTATTTTCATGTGACATAGATCTCCTGCCTCCTGGGATGAAACAACCCTTGAAGACCTTGGGCCTCTTGCTTTCTACATAAATCACACGATCTGGGATTCCATTAACAAGGTAGGAGGAGTAGATGAACCTGCGTGCTGTGGTTCCTCCCTGAAGTCAAGATGGCAGCCACAATTGTGAAACTTAATCTCTATTCTCTCAGGGCTAAAGAGAATAAGTGGCGCAAGGCCATTCAACTGGCTCCATGCCGAGGGTGGGACAAGAACTCACAGTCTCCAGGTTTTTAGCCTGGTACTGTTGAAAGGCTGGAAAATGCCTTTCTTCTGAGGGCTCGATTTTCCTGCTGGTGGTGGTGTTGAGTATTTCTCTTGCTAAACATTCCCATATGTTTTCCTTTCTCTGGGATAAGCTTTGGTTCCAGGAACGCAGTTGCTTGTGTTACAAATGTTACAATTATTACACATAATAATACATAGAATATACTGCATTTCATGTTCCCCGTTGCTAGATTCCTTTTCTTCCCTTCCTCTCCCCCTCCTCTTTTTTTTTTTAATAGCAATGTAAAAAAAATGTAAAAGGTCAAGTATCAAAAAATTATGAGTAAGGTATGGTTAAAGTCCTTTTTGTTAAAAAAAATACGATTAAAAAATGTTTTAAAAAGGGGGAAAAAATGGAGAAGGTGAGACAAAAAATAAAAAAAAAATAGTTTATAACTCAGCACCTGGGAGTCCAGTTTTGTTTAATGCAACGTTTGCACTTGGTTCCTCACAGTGGTGTGGTTCAACAGTGTTGAAGAATGCTGCAAGCGTCCATTGATCTGTGTCCCGATCTTTCTTGAGTTTGATGGGTGGGATTGATTGTTGGTGGAGTTTGGCTATGGTCTATAACTGCTGGCTTTGCATGTGTCCAATGTAGCCAAGAGTCTCATTCTGCAAACCTTTATGGTGGTGTGTGTAGTCAGTAAAACTTGGTAGGGTCCTTTCCACCTGGGTTGTAGAGGGGAGGTTCTGGTGAAGAACTTGATCCACACCCAATCTCCTGGCTCATATGGATGCAGGGCTTCTTCCAGGGGTAAGGTCTGTGTCAGTGCACTCTGGGTCCAGAAGGTCTGTAGTCTCTTTTGCAGGGCTGTAAGATAAGAAGAGAGAACCCTATCCCCCCCATCTAAGCAAAGGGAGTGAGGATCTAGGCTGAGAATAAGGATCCTAGTAGGGTATGGAGGGGTGACCAAAAAGGATCTCAAAGGGGGGAAATTTGTCTGGTTCTGAAATAAAAGAGGGCAATTGGGAGCACTTGTGGCCAGGAGAGGTGTGTCTCCTGACAGAGTTTGCCCAGTAGGGTCTTCATCTCTTTGTTTGCTCTCTCCATGGCTCCTTTAAATAGTCCCACTTCTGATGCATCCCAGCCCCATAAGGAGGATGGCAGGCTTTTTAAATCTTCATGAAGCCCTGTGTTGCTGGTTATCAGCATGATTGTCTTGTGTGTGCCTTTTCCTGGGATTTCCAATTGCAGCCCCTGTTTGCCACATATTATGGTAGCTCCCATTTTACATAGGAGATCCGTTCCTAGTAGAGACAGTGGGGACTGGGGGCAAATAGTAAATGCATGGTCTACTGTGAAAGGTCCTAGTTCTACTGGTACATTGTGGGTAAATTCTACAGAGATTATTCCCCCACCTCCCATTATGCTATCCCGAGCCCCTTCAGCCACTGAAGCTTTATATGGTGATTCAGTAATGAGGAGGTGGCTCCAGTATCAACTAAGCAATTGTATTTCTTTCCTCCTATAAGAATGGTTACAATGGGTTCCCCTTCTGGGCCGTTTTTTAGGGGGATAGCCAGCCCGTTAAAGGTAGCCATGAATTCAGTGCTTTCATTGTCATGTTCTAGTCAAGAAGGGGGTAAATCTTGTTCTCTCCTTTGCTCCCATTAATGTCTATTGTTATTATTTATTGGAGGAAAGGGAGCACTGGGTGGTGCCTGGTGACTGAAACTTTGTTGCTCAGTGTAATGGACTGGATTATTGGCTGGCCTCATGTTCCTAGGTGGTGGGTGATACCGGTTGCAGGAGGGGTGTTGCCTACATTGCCTGCTGAAATGACCTTCCTGTCTGCACCTATAGCAATGCTGACATTTGCCTTGAGACCATCCTGCTTTATCGCAATGCCAGCATTTATTTGAATTATAGGGGGTTTTACCTGGCGTTTGTCTGGCATGATGTTTCATTACAGCAAACATTTTTTAAGTCTTCCTGTCTTTCTATTCATCTCTTTCTATCTTTCTATTCCTCTTTCAGCTTGTCTCTTTGATCATAGACAAAGTTAGCAATCCTGCGCAACTCTGCTATGTCTAAGGTTGGCCAGTTAGAGATGAAGCGGTGGAAATATTCTTTAATATCTAAGGTGGACTGATCCACGAAGGCTGAAGCTAAAATCCTTTGGTCCTTCAGGCAGCTAAGGTCTAGGTGGGCATATGCAGTAGCTGCTTCTGACAGGCGGACCCAAAAGGCATCAGGGTTTTCCTTTTCCCTTTGTGTTTTTTTTTTTTTTGAAATTCAGACTAGTTTAAAAGTTTTTTTTTCTTATTTCTTCTAGAGCTTCTAGTAAATTATCTTTTGCTCTAGTGTATTTGTCCCATTGATTGGTATCATTATACAGGGCGATGTACTGGCCCTGCGATGCGGGCTGGGGCTGCCTGACCAGGGATAGTTGGTGGTTTGCCTATTTGGTCTTTTTTTTTTTCCAAACATTTTTAATAGTTCGTCTTTCATTAGAAAGACTTGTAACAGCTGAGTCATGTCACCCCAGGATGGATTATGGCTGTCTATGATAGATTTCAGGGTTTTAATGACTGTTTGAGGATCAGCCCTGAAAGCTGGGGTATCCTTTTTCCAGATGACTAGGTCAGAGGCAGCGAAGGGAGTGTGGGTAAAAACATATTCTAGTTGTCCCCTATTTCTGCCTGGCACTGGCTTGCTTAAAAGGGGAGCCATAATCCGTGCCTCAGTATTCCCTTCCCTGAAATGGGTTTCAGGCTTTTCCTTATTTTTTCCTCGGTCAGGTCTTTGGTCCTAACAATTTCAGACCAGCAATAGCAATAAGGTATTTGGCTGGGCTTAATGCATGTTCTAAGTGCTTTCAGAGTTTTATAATCTAAAGTACCGCTATCAGGCCAAATTTGTCTACCCGTGTCATCTCGCAATAAAGCCCACTTTTTGCAAATTCTTTTTGCTTCCTTTTTATTCATTCCAGTTAGGACAGGCACTTGCCTTTTGTCCCAAGCCTCAAGTAATTTATCCAAGGGGGTCTCTTCCATTGCCCTCGAGCTACAACTTCCCATATTCCCTACCTGATGTGGGGATTACTTTGGTTTAGCCGGGCTCCCGCCGTCAGTTTTCAGACAAAAAAAAGGTCTGGGAAGGACTTCGGTTTCCCTACACACGGAGTATGGGCCCCTTTCTCGTAGGGAAACTCCGCCATCAGTTTTAAGACCCCCCCCCTAAAAAACAGGGATCTTGGAGGACCGTCTGCCCCCTAGCAGCCTGGTACGGGCCCCTTCCTACACTCCACCATCAGTTTTCAGATCTCCCTTAAAGGTGGGGATCTGGAAGGACCTGCTCTGCTTTGTAAAGCAAACTATTTCCAATTTTGTTTGCCAGCAGCTGGTACGGGCCCCTTCTAAATGCATAGGGCTTTACTTGCGGGATGCACTGGGACTATTTATTCTGCTTTCTATTTATTTCCCAACATCAGTTCCTTTCTCAGCCCACTCGGTTTTTCTTACGTCCTTCAGAAGGACTCACACTCTGTGATCACCCCTTGCGTTCCCAAATCCAGCCGGTCACGGCTTGTTGGAGCTAGCAGCTGGCTGGGGTGGGGCTGGCAATCACAGAGGAGGTGAGGTCCCACTGTTTCAGCAGAGAAAACCCACAATCACACACCTGGTACACTCACGCTTCCACTCCCCTCCCTAGTAAGATTATAAATTTGAAGTGGTACTCACCTGCTTTCAAGCAGCTGTTGAGCAGAAAAGCCCAAGGACTCCCTTTACTACCCTTATGCCTTCCGGGCTGGGTCCGTGGATGTTTTCCCTGGACAAAGAAGGTCCATGCCGGCTGGGTTTGGATCTGCGGGCCCGGTCCGGTGGCAGGGTTGGCTGGAAAACCTTCATGGTCGCCAATTGTTGAAAGGCTGGAAAATGCCTTTCTTCTGAGGGCTCGATTTTCCTGCTGGGAGGGCTCCGGTGCAAGGACACAGACAACTGCTTGGAAGCTGGTTTATTTTTCAGGAAGGCAAGAGATAGCAAGAAGTCTATGTTCCTGGGGCTAGCCATCTTTGTATAATAAACCCCTGATTTTTATACCTTTTCTCCTTTTGTGTGTGTGTGTGCTTGTGTTTGTATTTCTTAATGTTTTAAATCCTGTCAGGGGGTTGTCTTCATTTCCGCCAGAGGGTAAACTCCGCGGGGTGGTTTGATTGGATTATCAGTTTCATCCTGATGTTTTCTTATATTTGTTTGGTGGCAATCTCCTGTCTGCTATGGAATTTATTTTGTGTCTTTTGTCTATTTGTTTTGCTGATTTGGCATGACCTGTTGTTTGTAAAGGATTTCTTTTTCTTGTTTCCCTAGCTTTCTTAATTACTTGGCTTTTGTCTAGGGGGCTTCTTTCAATACCTTTTATTAAATCTCTTTTCCTATGCAAGTTTGTTTTATGGCTGGCCTGATGTTCCCTTTGGGCTTTTCCTGCTTGGGTGTCACCACTGTCCTCATGAAGTTCCCTTTCCACAGTACATTAGCCTTTACACCAAACCATCTCTCTTCATTAAAAAAAGTGATGTATTGTCCCAATGGATTTTCTGTTCCTCAGGAAGAAAGGATGATCTTCTTCAGAAAGGTGATGGATGGATACAGCCAAAGAGCTTTTCCAAAGGCAAAAACAATCCTCTTCTTAAAATCGGTTGGATCTAAGGCTGCTTCCGCTCCTAGAACTAAACGGGCAACTGAAAGTAAGGGAAAAAAATTGGCTTCTTGGTCTGTTGCACAGTATAAAAATAAATGCACAAGCAATTAAAATGCACTGAATTTAAAAGTATTCTCTTGGAAAATAGGGGGCTTGAATAGCCTAAGTAAAAAAAATGTACAGTAATATTCTGGTTATATAGTATAGTGAACTCGTATCATTTTGTCATTCAGCATATTCTTCAATATTTTGCTAGCATTACTATTTTTTCCTGCAGTCAGATAGCTTTTTAACATCCTGTCAATATTATGGGTAGAAACCTGTAGTCAGCCTCACTCCCTCAGCAGGATGTCAGAAGCAGGGCCGCTGGGACAGAATAGACGCAGGAAAATGAAATACGGAGGATGATATCCCTGAGGAAAAAGCCAGGACCAGCTGCTGTGCTGGGCAAAGAGAAGGATAGAGGAGGCCAGGGGAATTATATTAACAGATTTTAACAATAGATCAAGAGCTAGTAAGGCTCAAGGAGTGGGAGAACTGTAGGAGGGACATCCACAAAAAAAGTCAAGGTGGTGACTGCAATTGTGCAATCAAAACCCTCCCTCTTTATGTGCATCACGTGCAATGCATGGAAAAAGGAACTGAGTTCCCGTTATTCAGTTGTTGCCCCCATTTTGACTTTTAAAATTCCCCCCCGCCTTCCTGGCACTTTTATCCATAAGTAGGGATTTCCTTAAAGATTTTGGGGAGGTCAGTTGTAAAACTAGGCTTAGCTGGTGCTACAGTTGGATAACAAAAATCTCTCAAACCACCATGTCATCCATTACAGTGTTAATCTATCATTTTTGTAGCGTACACGGTTTGTTGTTACTTACCACATACATTAAAATTCAGAGGAAGGGCAGCCAAAGACAAGGGAATTGGTGGGAAAGTATGAGTGAGGAGGAGGAAATGTTTGGGTGACTTGAAGAAAAGGTGAGACACTGAGACAGGAGGAGAGCGACAGAGAGTTGGAAGTTGGGGCAACAGAGCGAAAGAGTTTTGGCTTTCAGAAGTCTTCCTTTCCCAAAATCTGTTCAAAAAGAAATGACTTCTTTCCTGTGACTTCTGCCCACAGCTTGCCGGTCTGCTCCCATCACCAGCAGCAACCTAGAAGATCCACTTTTCATAATTCGCTATGACAGTGCCCAGCAGTTGGATGCATGCCTGAGTGATGAAGTCGTGAAGGCCAACCTGGCTCTTCTGCTTGAACAGCCCCTCCCGAATGACTACGTGGCCATAGTTAAAAAGAAATTAGACAAGGTGAGAGGCCCAAGGACTTAGGAGGGGCTGAAGTATACCAGGGGTGTCTTCAGAGGGATCTCAAAAATTGAAACAGTAGCTGACATTGTATGATTGACACACTCACCCCATTTTTTTCCTAAGCACAGAAACTCATCCAACTAACAGGCCCCTGGGATTTCAATACAGTAATGGGGTTTAATGCCAGGACAAAAGGGCTCAGGGTGTAGAATCTTAGAAAGTGAGTAAGTCTTCACTCAGTCCTCAACTATTAGTTGTTTTCTTAAGGCAGGCTTGCTGAGTTGCTTCCGTTTCTTTACTACAAACTTTAACAAAGACTTTAAGCAGAAAAACATTGACACATCAATCTGTCCTTGGTCCTGTTTTGAAACATCTACTTTACTTTGTAGTCCTCCCCCAGGGTTCTCCCCCCACCCAAAGTGTGAAGAGCATTCTTGCCATGTGCTCCTTTTTCTACCATGATGATTAATTAAACCCCATCAACTCTTAGCAACTAAATACATATTTTCTAGAAGCTCTGCTCTCGACCTGGGCTTTGTAGTGTCTCAATAGCACATTTCTTGAAGTTTTAGTCAAGCCCTTCCACCTTGCTGCTGGTCATTCTTTTCTCCTCTTTTTCCAGCATTATATAATATATAATGCATTATATAAGACTTCTCAAAGAAACTGGGTCTTTGCATAATGTGTTCAAAGCAGGGGAATTAATGTCTGGTCATTTGTGCCGCATGGGATTTTTGGACTGTTCTATGATCCATTTGTTTGGTTTCCTGATATCTATGATTCACCAGCACCAAAATTCAAAAGCCTTGATCATCTTTTGATCCCACTTCTTCAAAATCCAATTTTCACATCCACAGAGCATCACACACACCCCTTACATGGTCATTAATAAAACCTTTTTCTAATGAAGGCCCCCTCCCCTTTCTTAGAGCTACCCAGATGGGATTCCAGAAGATCAGTTGAGATTGCTTGGCTTCCTCTCACGTCAGTACAGCACAGATGAGATTGGCAGTTGGAACCTCACTTCCAGTGACACCCTGGCTGCTCTTCTGAATCCAAACGATGGTGCCTGGGAGATGCCACAGGTAGTGTATCCAAAGGGTCTCTTTAGCAGGGGCCATCTAATGGCCAAACAGAATTGCTGTGAACTAGTAACAGCGAAGGCTTTTTGTTTTCTTTTCATTTTAAGCCAGAGGTGTACTGAATGTTACTTTAAGTATACACTTTTCTGACTACCTCCTTTACCTTTTTACACAAAAATGTGGCATTCTTATATGGATGCATATTACAGATATCCAAATGTTGAATGGTCTTTAGATACCTCCTGCTCTGTAGACTACATGTATCAGTCTGAATGAAAAATATTATATATATATATGTAATTTTATCTCATTTCTTAGACCACATAGACCACATAGATTCTTCAGCATTTTTTTCTAGATATTTACCAGCCTCACCTCTTGTCACTGCTATGGACTTGCATCCTTTCTTAAAATGTAACTTCTTTTCTTGCAGCTCAGGCGGCTGGTTTCAAGATATATGGAACTGGGAGGCTCACTCACTGGTCCCTTATTGGACATGCTGGGAGGCAAATACCTGTGTTTTCTGGATGAAGAAGAGCTGCAGGAAATCAGCCCAGCATCCATTAGGTACATTGCTGTTTCTTAGTGTGTGTGTGTGTGTGGGGGGTGTTAACTAAAGGAGGAGGAAATGACTCCTGGGCCCAGTCTGGAAATGACAGTGGAAGATGATTGGGGAACAATTAGCAAATAGGATTGTCCACTTATTAGTAATTAGCAAGTCACTAATCTAAAATGGTATAGGTTCTCCTGCTTAAGCAGGGGGCTGGACTAGAAGACCTCCAAGGTCCCTTCTAGCTCATTCTATTCTATTCTAAAGACGCAAGACGCAAGGGAGGAACACGTATCCTGAGGAGATTAATTAGTAAATATGGCTGATGGCTGCTCTCATAGAAAAAATACAATAGAAAACATACCAATACAAAGCAAAAACACAATAGCATTACTACTACTAAAAGTTCATCCATCCTACTATTCTTCTTCTGAGTGATTGCCAACATATGGCTGTCCTTATTCTTCATTATTCTAAGATAGAACTTCATGATAGAAATGATAAATATGGTTGTGGAAAGGGAACTTCACGAAGCCAGTAGTGTCACTCAAACAGGAAAAGCCAAAGGGGAGTGTCAGGCCAGCCATAAGACAAGCTTACATAGGAAAAGGAATCAAATAAAAGGTATTAAAGAATCCCTATAGACAAAAGCCTAAGTAATTAAGAAAACTAGACAAATAAGAAAAGGAAACCCTTACGAACACAGGACATACCAAATAAGCAAAACAAACAGACAAAAGACACAAAAAAATATAAATTACAAAAGAGACAGACAGGAGATTGCCACAAGACAAATATGAAAATCCATTATAAAGCTAAAAGAGATTAGGAAAAAAAACGATAATACAATCTAACCGATAGTACAATCTAACTTGCCTTCCGCACCCCACGGAGTTTGTCCTCCGGCAGGAATAAAGACAAACTCAAACAGGATTTGACACATTAAGCACAAATACAGACATTCACATGAAATCAACTCACAAAGGGAGAAAAGGGTATAAAAACCCAGGGATTTACCATAAGAAGCTAGCTAGCCCAGGAACGCAGACTTCTCACTGTCCCTTGCCTTCCTGAAAAATAAAAAGATCCAGCTTTCAAGCAGTTGTCCGTATCCTTGCGCCGGAGCTCTCCCAGTGGGAAAATCGAATCCTCGAAGGAAAGGCATTTTGACACCTTTCAACATGGTTATGCAGGAAATCCCTGGGTTACGAGCGTTCCCTTAGTGAACGTTTGAAGTTACACTATAAGCGGCCCCTAGCATTTACGAACAAGTCCCCAAATTATGAATATTGCAGGTACTTATTATCATATGTGGTGGCCTTTATGAAAGCTAGAAAATATTGGATGAAAATACACACATGGCTGGAAAAGATGTTTAAGGAACACATAGATTTGAAACCAGAAATATTTTTGTTGGGTATAATGCCAGAAGGATATGATAAAGGGACTGTATACTTAGTTTTGCATGTATTGACAGCTGCAAGGATTGTATTTGCACAATGTTGGAAAATGAGAACATCCCATAAGATGAGGATGTAATTCGGAAAATACTAGACTGTGCAGGGATGGATAGATTGACATTAAAAATAAAGGACAAAGAAGACACAGAATATTACAACATGGAACAGATTTATAAGTGGTTAGAGATAGGAGGTAGAAATTAGGTGAAGAAAGATTATTGTTATCTATGAATTAAATACAAAGAGGGTTAATTATAATAAACATGTTGATATTACTAACAGAACTATAAGCTAATACAAACAAATTTAGTGAAAATTATTTTGCTACACTATCATTATTGTTATGAGTATATATGTTGATACTTCTGTTATTTTTCTCTTGCTTTATCGTAAATAATGCATAAGCGCACCAACGTGCCAACCATCCCTGTCCTATTGTTTCTTTTATTTTTCTTATATGTATCCATGTATTCATAACTATGTTTTTACTTATACCTATTATCTTGTAAGCTATTGACAAACCAAATAAAATAAATAAATAAAAATAAAAATAAAATGATATGCCCTGACAATACACTGTATTCAAAATGTTTATGAATAAAAATAAAACATATACTAAAATGAATAAATAAATATTTCGGAAATGTTCCTGGATTTTTTTGTAGAATCTCATTGACTAAGTCTGATCTCTTACATGTTAAATTCCTTAGGAATGCTGCGAAGTTAGATATTTCCACTTGTGCCCAAGAGAAGAAGGATATCCTGTACCAAAAGGCCCACACTGCATTTGCCAACCAAGAAGAAACACGTGCCTATTATCCTCTTATCCAGCCATATCTAGGTACATTTGATAGGCTATTAAGGTGCTTTCATTCTTTCTGTTTCCTCCAGAATTAATTCACCTACTTTATCTTTAATAATCTGAAATGGGGGCACATCTAAAGATCATTTTACCCCCATTAGCATGATATCCATACTATTCACAAATTATATGATGCCTTCTCCAAAATGTCTTTCAGGCCCTACAAAAATCCATTGTTTATCTCTAACAACTTTTGTGGCTGGGCTTCCATTGTCTTTCATCCAATACTATTCTAAACCATTTCAAAAGGAGTAAAATGGATAATGACAATGATCAAATCAAACTCTGAGAATATGGGGATAGGAAATTGATTAGACAAGAAGAAAATATGATGGGAATAATGGATTAACATGCATAGATTTATTAACATTTTAATGTTAATTATATCAACATTATTAAATGTAGAATCTTACAGGTTTTGGAAGAGGGGTGTAGAAAGTTCTTGTTTACATGATGGAAAGAGTAACTTATCTAGACACATCATCTTCCACCCCAATTTTAACCATTTTTTACTTAAATCGGCTTGGATTCAAGAAGGATTATCAAGAAGGATATGATGTTACCTTTCCCACAGAAATCTAACTCTTTTTTGTCTTTTAAAGGAGGAGCTCCTGTTGAAGAGCTGAAAAAGCTGGCTAGATCTCATGTTGGAATGGATATTGATACTTTTATTAATTTAAATCCGGAAGAAGTGAAGGTTAGTTCTGACATTGTGTCATATGTTGAATATAAGGCAACATAGCAAGCCGCCCCCCCGCCCAGTCCCCCTCCCCAAAAAAGACCTGTCTAAAATCATAAAATTTTAGGGCGTTCTCATCCTGGGCAATATCATCCTGAGGGCCTTGCATATATTTTCATGAACAAATTAAACTGTTGCAAGTGTCACACAAAAACATATCCAGCATCTTTGAAAGGCTTCTGGATGTGGAGGATGATATGAACCTATTGTGAGGATATTTCCCTAATTTGTTCCTTGGTGCAATTTATTTTATCAAGTGACTTCAGAAAATTATTAGCATCCAAGGTAGAATAGGAAAGGCTGTTAAAAGTGTTTGAAATTTCACAAGTGTATTATGTAAATGAGAGCTGTATTTATAATGCTTTTTGGATAAAAGGAATGTAGAATATTTGGGGAAAGAAATAATCATTAACAGAAAAGCTGGCTGTGATGCTACTTCCTGAATTAGCAAAGGTATTGCAACTCTATTGCAGAAACTCCGTGTCCAGGATGTGAAAGATCTGCTTGGTGTTAATTTGCCCGACTTGAAAGAAGTTGAAAACCACCCTTCTGTTGCCATGTGGATCAAGAACAACTTTCAGTCTGAACTGGATTCCCTTGGAATTGGCCTGGTTGGAGGCAGGGCGTCTGTGTTCTCCACTTCTATGGGCAGCACTGTGTCAAGTATATCTCTTAGTACAAAATCTGATGATGCATTCACTGCCGCCTCCCCTGTTATCCCAATCATGGAATCAACCTTATCTAGTCCAGGCAACATCAATGTTACTACCCCTAGCACTCGTTCTGCCTCCTTGGATTTGAACCCATTCATTTCTAGAGATGCTACTGAGTCCTATTCAACTCCTGTCTTCAAAATCACTCTTATGACTAATGAAATCTCTCCTTCCATTAACAATACCCAGACAACTTTTTCTGATACAATGCCTAAAGATGCTTTCCCCACCAATATCTCTGCCAGCGTTAGAGCTGATACTATGGATGGGAGAAGAAATGCACTTGTCCCCACTGAAATTACAATAGATTCCAACAATACCACCACCAACAGAACAGACTTTCCTGTAAGTGGAATCCCAGCCCCTTTCATTGCAAGAGGGGTCAATGCAACGACTTCTAATGAACATATTATAAATTCTAGCAATGTTACCGGTAATAGCACAGCCGCACCTTCCGTCCCCACAAAGTCCTCTGTTTCAGTCCCAACAGAAATTGTAGTTCCCTCTTTGAACATCACTGCTGCTTTCAATGAAACCGGTGGCACACCAGTCCCTCCCATCTCTGCCACCGATTTCAGTAGCAGCACAGCCAGTAGAACAGTCCTTCCTTCTGTACCAACAGATTCGGTCACTGTTGTCCCCACCACTTCCTTAAATGTCACAGCTGTTTCAGATGGAGCATTATTCCATAGCCCTGCAAGATATCTCAACGCAACCGTCTTGAGTAAACTTGTAACAGATTCTAACAATAGCACAGTTAGTGCCCCAGTTGTTACTACCACTCCCTTAGATTCCACCACAGTTGTTATCTCCAAAACCAGAGCTATTTCTTATAATGTTTCAGTAACTTCAAATTATACCATCGAAGACACTCTTTTCCCTTATAATGCAACAAGTAGCAATGCAATCCCTTCTGTTGAAACAACAGTAGCTTCTGATGGCAACACCACAAACAATGACCCAGCATTTCCTAGCCCTGTTATAGTTGGATATGGAACTGATGGTCTCAATGTAACTGTTTCTCACTCGCCCTCTGTTGTCATAAACTTCACTCTTGGTGCAAATACAAGCACACCCAGAACTTACTTCACCTCTGTCATGTCCAGTATAACCAGAACATCTTCTGAGCGGCTTTCAACACTGCCTAAGCACACACTGGCTACAAACCCAGCACTGGTCAGCAAAAAACCCATAACAATTACAGACAAACAGCCAACTGCATCAAGTAAAATGACTTTCCATTCCCAAGAAACCTCTCCCAAGACAGCTATTCCCCCACTATCCTCCCCAAATCGAACAACCTCAAAGGCAGCTACAGCTATCCAGAGAAGCAGCAGCAGCAGCAGCAGCAGCAGCAGAGCAGATCTACCAACAAAACCACCTTCGTATCCAACTCCAAATGGCTACATTAATGTGAAACCACTAAGTGGTATGTATTTGTCTTTAATTATTTCTCAAGTTGCTTTGTTTTACAGGAGGGTGAAACTTTTCAGTAGAGAAAATAGAGTAATTCTGGCATGAGATCTGAGATGAAAGTAAATAGATTTTCCTCAGGACAACAGAGATGCTGTGTTTAGAGTTTCTATGCTATGGAAATAGCTCTGAAAAATAAGGCTTCCATTATTATTCTGGGTATATTAGCTGGACGAAGAACCATTCAATTTCATTAAAAGTTAACTATACATCACCTCCAAGATTTGCAGAGGAGACCCTGGAGGAGGCAAATGGCCAAAGAGACATTTCAGTGTTGGCAGGTGCCTCTTGACATGCAGGTGAGTAGAAAAGCTTGTTCATTGTTCACATTGCCTTCTTGTGGCTGAGCTCATGTGAGGCCTTGAGAATGGCTAGCAATGAAGATATATGCATGATGGCAAACCTATGGCACATATGCCACAGGTGGCACGCAGAGCCATTCGTGCGGGCACGTAGCCCCAGGCAAACTTACCTCACCACACGTGTGTGCCTCCCACCTGATTTTTGGCCTCCCAGAAGCTCAAGCCTCTGCAGTCTTTGGAGGCCAAAAACCAGGTCTGTTTTGTCACTTCCTGTATTTCTGGAAATACCGGAAGTGATGAAACGGGCCTATTTTTTGGCCTCCAAAGGCTACAGAGGCTTCCCTCGAGCTTCTGGAAGGCCGAAAAAGCAAACAGTCCAAAAATCAGCTGGGAGGCACAGTGCAGGTGTGTGTGTGGGGGGGGGGAATTGCGCATGCATGGGGCCTGGGGGGAGCGCGCGCATTGCCTTCTGGGTGCTGGCACACAAGTGTGCATGCGCAAGCAATTTTTGGCAAAGGAGCCCAAAAAGTTTAGTCACCACTGATATATGCCTTCTGGGACTGCCCTGTACTTTTTTCCTCCTCCATACAGTCGGAATGCAAATGCAATTCTTCACTCAGTTCTCTGCCCCTCCCATAGTTTGGGGCTGTAACTCTGAATTGGCTGTGGGAACTATCTGCCGAGGACCAGGAGTGGTTGATCAATCTCATAAACCTAAGCTAAATCAGATTAGATCTAATTAGGGTTTCAATGAAAGATCAATAGGGAGTATTAGCGATGTAGGCTAGAATGTTTTTTTTTTTTAAATCCCAAAGATTCTGGAAATACTGGAAGTGATGAAACGGGCCTATTATATATGAAAGTATATAATACTTTCATATTGTAGCATAGATAACATATCTTGTGCTATCAAGTGCTCAGTTTGAAGAAGAATTTATCTTTAGTATCAGACTTCTCCTGTAACAATTTAGACTAAAACAGTTAATCCTAAAGAATTATTAACTGCTCACAAAACGAGAATTCCAGCAAGCATATTACTTTCAAGTAAGAAGCCTCTGTATCAGGGCTTCTCAACCACACCGGCTAGAGAAATCTGGGAGTTGAAGTCCACACATCTTAGAATGACCAAGGTTGAGAAACTCTGGTTTATATAGACAAAGTTCTAAAGTGATTGTTCCTCCTGTGCTCTTTCCAATGGAATTGAGGGTGAGGCACACTTCTGTTTTTGATTTGGAGATGGTGGCTAGATTTTTTTATGACCAGCTCTCATGTTCATATCCATTCAAGTGAAACTCATTTGAACACCCAGAACAGAGAGAGTTCAAGGACAGCCATGTTGTCTACTTGTTTGCAAACCCAACTGTGCTCAGGTGGCTGCTTAAAGAACAACTTTGGATTCTGAAATGCAAACAAACATCCATTAAGTTATAACAATACTTTCTGTTATATGAATCTTTATCTGTAATTTCATTTCACCCTTCTATAAGGAGAAATATGAAGAACCTCCAGATCACTGAAAGTGATATGAGCTTACATATAGAAGATTAGGTTGTAATGGGATATCAAGAAATAATTGAGAAAATATACAGGAGGAGGCATGACTATGGATCAGAGATCTACTTCTCCCTCACTTTGTTGGGACAAGACCTTCATCTTGGTTAAAACTGAGAGGGGGTAAGACATGCTATTGCTTTAAAAGCCAAGATGCCAGGCATGGATTTAGCTAATCATAGCCATAATGCTGCCTGGTTTATTGCACTAAACCACAGATGTTAATTATAATTTGTTGATAATGTTTGGATGACTTCAGACATCATGCTTATCCATAGCTGCAAACTTCAACAATCAGTTCATCTATTGCATTAAACCCAAAGAAGCAAACCACATAATGACTCCACATGATCTATGAATCCAGCCACAGTAACTTTTTATATTATTTGTACTGTGAACATGATCTAACCATTGTTCTTGAATCTGAGCTTGTATTGAGTAATAGTCTTAAAAGAGCTTAAGTCCCTTAAAATGCAAGGAACAGATCTTGATTCCTCTTTATTTTCTCCATGCAGCATCAGCTTTAAGCACATTACTCAGTTGGACAGTTCTGGCAGTGTCTCTCACCATTGGAATCCCAATTCAGAAGTTTCTCTAAAAATACGGTTATCTCAACCCCACCTTAACAATTATTGGTGATGGTATCCGTAATACTTTCAAAATTCTACTGCAAAAGCCTCTTGGAAAGATATCAGCGCTACGTAGACTATGTCTAAGTGGGCAGGTGTCAAACTTTATATAGAAAATCATTGCACCATTATTGCTTGAAGATGAAACTGCATTTATTGTCCCTTTCCTGTGCCCTAATTGGTTATATTAGTTGAACATAATATGGTCATATTTCCAATGCATGGAGATGCTACCTTTCCACTGGAGTTTCTCAGTTCTGAGTGGAAGCAACTTGAAATTTATTTTTTCAGCATCTGTCTTGGCACCTGGATTTTAGCAGCAGCAGCAAAACTATTTGATTCCCAGCAAAAAGAAGAAAAGGACTATCGATTCAGATGGATTTTCTAGATGTACCAACTGACTGTATCCTGAGTTGGAGACTGGCTTCAATAATTGCAGGCGGTCCTTGACTTATGGCCACAATTGAGCCCAAAATCTCTGTTGTTAAGTGAGACATTTGTGAAGTGAATTTTGCCCCATTTTATGATCTTTGTTGCCATAATTGTTAAGTGAATCACTGCAGTTGATAAGTTAGTAACCTGGTTGTTAAATAAATCTGGTTTCTCCATTGACTTTGCTTGTCAGAAGGGTATCCCATGATCCTGGACACAGCAACGGTCATAAGCATGAACCAGTTGCCAAGCGCCTGAATTTTGATCACATGTTCCTGGGGGTGCTACAAAGATAAGTGTGAAAAATTGTCATAAGTTACTTTTTTCAGTGCTGTTGTACCTTTGAATGGTCACTAAATGAACTGTTGTAAATCAAGGAGTATCTGTACTGCCAAAGATCTAAGCAAATGCATATCTCCCTTATGAACATCTAGTCCAGTATTTGATTCTGAGGTTGTTTGCTTTATCTCTTGTATGAACACTTCTGATTTGTCCATGTTGAGAAAATGCTTAGCCTCTCGGCAGAATGTTATGTTACAGCCAGCTGTGGTCCTGCTGTTTCATAAGCTATATGCGGGAAAGAAGATTGCCCAAGTCTTTGAGGGCTGGGATTATTTGACACCACAATTCTCTGGCTTTTAGTGCTCTGATGATATCTCCTCGGATGTCTCTTACCATTTACTAGCTTCAAATTTCAAACCAGTTATTTTTCTCAAATTGATCTGGAAGCAATCATTTGTATCCTCTGAATTTTGCATCATCACAGAAGAATTTAAATAGAACTTTTCATCTTGCAATTAAGTAATTAGAGTTTAGTTAAATCACCGCTGCAGACTGCACAGCCCTGGAACCGCCTGCCCTATTCAGGTTTTGATAAATTGTACGTTTTGGCAAGAGAAAAGAAATGTTCTTAAATATATAGGGAATAGTTGTATAAGATAGATTCAATTATTTTCATTTCACTAAGCTTACATTTTAAATCATTTAGCCATATTCTGGCCCTGCCCACTCATCTTAAGTAGAGTCCCTAATGTGTCTGTCACTCAAAGTCCAAATGCATGCTCAGATACTCCCTTCTGCATCCCCAAAGATTGTGCATTTGATTGTGCATCACAGGAAGGATGTGATCCTCATGAAAACGAAGTTTGGTTAACATGAAATGGATTGGGAGTGAGAGGAGGCAGGAATGGGTGTTTCTCACAAATTCCATATACTGAAATAGCATTTTCTCACAAAAATCTGCCAATCAGATGGCTTTAGTTATGCACCTGGAAGCTGTGCATTTATGGGATTTCACTTGAGTAATTTAGTCCAGAGGTAACTGAAAGCACATTAGGATATATGTTCCGAAATGAATATAGTAAACCATTTAATCTCACTTTACTGGCTGCTAGGCTCCCAGATTTCCCTCTTCCTAAATCATTCACACTTGTGACTTATGTGTTATATTAATCTTTATATTGGTGATTGGATTTAAAGTTTATACTTCCCTATTTGCTGGAATGATTTGTTAGAGCTTCTAGGTTGATCAAATGTCCTTTGTATTGATGAGGCTGCCACTTCAGAGAGCCAATGGAATGGCATTCAGAAAAAGCCTATGGAAATGAGATTAGTGCCAAGGGAATTTCTACATGAAGAGTGTCTCAAAGAGTAATGACTGTATTTGCATGACACCTTCGTCAGAGTAAAACATATCTATTCATGGTTAACTATTAATCTTAATTTGTATGACTCAGTCTCTCTCTCTCTCTATCTCAAGTTAAGATAACAGCAGCTAAGATAATCAAAGGTCTGGAGGCCTAAACATATGAAGAATGGCTGCAGGATTTGGCTATGGCTAGTCTAGAGAAAAGGAGTATGGGTGACATGGTGGCTGTATTCCATTATTTGAGGGGCTGCCACAAAGAAGTGGGGGTCAAATTATTCTCCAAAGCCCCAGAGGGCAGGACAAAGAGAGAAGCAACCTGGAATTAAAGAGAAACTTCCTAACAGCAAGGACAATTAACCAGTGGAATGGCTTCTTGCCCTCAGAAGTTGTGGATGCTTCATCTCTGCAGGTTTTAAAGAAGAAACTAGACAGTCACTTCTCTGAAACGGCATAGGTTCTCCTGCTTGAACAGTGGGCTGGACTAGAAGACTTCCAAGGTCCCTTCCAGCTATCCCACCCCACCCCATCTGTTAGCCTGCCTGGCAAGTTCCAGACCCATCTGCAACTGTTTTGTTTGTTGAAGGTGGTTGGGCTGTTTTCACAACAGTAGCCAATCCAGCTTTTGTGTATTGCTTGGTATTTCTTTCTTTCCCTCCTTGTGAACAGACTTAACAGATTTAAATTGTTTAATATTTCCTGATTCTGGCACTCAGCTTCAACCCAGCCCCGTCAACTCTATGATCAGCAGAGTCTGTAGATCACACGACTCATACATTTCTATGTGAAGATTTGGAAAGCAGGTTATTGTCAATTCTGTATTATTCTTAGTGTATGTTCTTGGAAACAAAAACTGGTTGGAAAAATATTGTGATAGAGAAAAACCAAATTCAGATACTGGAAAAGTAATACCATATATATCTATGAAGACCTAAATAATTTTTTTCATTGTTGCCAAGAAAGTTCAATACTTAGTGTATCCTTTCCCTCCATTTGTCTTTCTTTCCAACTGTCCACATCCTGCTTTGCTTGTTCAGATGTGGTAACCCTAGGACAGAGCTCCTCAATCTTTCTGGCTTTGCGGGCCAGCTGGGGATGGGGGGAGGGGATGGGTCTGCGCAAGTGGCATGCACGCACACAGGTGCATGCAGCTGCATTTGCACAAGTGGCGGGCATGCATACACACTGCCAAATGGACAGCATGCACACACGCTCACCCACCATTTCCGTGCCCCACTTCCAAATAGCTAAATGCCTATTAGTAGCCCCCTGCCCTAGGACACCATGTTCTTATCTCTGTTAAGGGTAATAGTAGCTAAGGCTGTCTCTTTCTTGTTTACCTCTCTACCTGTCTAGGTAAATTTACAATAAGAATTTATTGTGTAGATGTTTCCATTTTCTCCTCATAAAGTTAACCCTCCAAAATGGCATCTGTGAGTGTGTGCTTCTATTTTGGAGATTAAAAAAAGTAGGATCAAACATCCTCAAACAATAGATTTATTCACTTTTGTTTGCACAAGTAGCTCTTCACTTGCAGAGATGAACTCGAATAGGTGGTGCCCGGTTGAAACAAGAAGCCAAATGGTCATCTAGCAGAAGGTGCACATTCAGCGCTCAGCCTTATTTCTTATGTCCTTGCAGAAACAAATAATATCAGAAATAAAAATCTGGTCATTTTCAAATACTGTATGAATTTTTAGTACAGCTCTGGAAATTAGCCTAGAGAAATGGGCTACAGTAGCAATAAAGCATGGTAAACTCATGAACAATAATGGAATTGAGATGCTGAGTGGCCAAATCCCCAGGAGCGAATGGGATGAAGCCTACAAATACCTGGGCATTTTACTGTCGGATATCATCAAGCATGAACAAGTTAATATTGTGATTAGTAAAGAATATATCCAAAGAGTGAGAAAAGTGCTAAAAATAAATCAAAGCTATCAATACTTGGGCCATACCTATGATACAATACGTTGCTGAAATTATTCTCTGGACTGAAATGGACATTTGGACCAAAAAAATAAGAAAACTCTTGACTATTGACTTTCATTGTCATAATAATTTCTCCAATAATTCAACTATCTTATATTGAATTCCATCATTGGAAAGTATACCCATTGTCAATTCTACACTACCTTGAGGATCCATGAAGTAGATTTGAATAAACCTGGCTTTCCGGTTGGGAGTTTGGCATTAAACATCCACTATAAGGATACATTTCCCCATGAATATCACAGAAGGAATTCTTGTTAGAAGGAATAACAGAATAACAGAGTTGGAAGGGACCTAGGAGGTCTTCTAGTCCAATTCCCTGTTCAAGCAATCTGCTGTCAAATCTCTTCTTACAAAACCTCCAGCAATGGAGCACCCACAATTTCTGGAATAAAGCTGCTCTCTGTTAATTGTTCTCCCTGTCAGGAAATTTCTCCTTAGTTCCAGGTTGCATCTCTCCTTGACTAGTTTCCATCTGTTGCTTCTTGTCATGCCTTCTGGTGCTTTGGAGAATAGGTTGACACCCCACCCACTCCTTCTTTGTGGTAGCACCTCAAAATATTGGAACACCGCTATCCTGTCACCCTGCTCCTGTTGCACTTCTCTGAACTCTTTCCAGAGTCTCAATATCTTTTTTATATTGTGGTGATCAAAACTGGATGCAGCATTCCAAGTGTAGTCCTACTAAAGCATTATAAGGTGGTACAAATACTTCAGGTGACCTTGGTTCTATTCTTGTGTTAATGCAGCCTGAAGTTGTTTTGGCTTTTTTGACTGTTGCCGCACACTGCTGGCTCCTGGGACACCAAGATTCCTCTCACTGTTACCGGTATTGAGCCAGGCTCCATCTATTTTATTCGTTTTTTCATTGTCTAAGTGAAAACTATATTTTTTCTCACCACTGAATTTCATTTTGTTAGCTAGAGCCCAGTGTTAATGTCTGTGGAGATTCTTCTGGATCCTGAGCTTGTCTTCTGGGGTGTTGGCTCTTCCTGCCAGCTTGGTGTCATCTGCAAATCTGATGAGTTCCCCTTCTGTTTTCTCATCTAAATTGTTTGTGAACATATTGAAGAGTAGTGACAGAACCTTGGGGTACTTCGTTGTTTATTTTCCTCCATGTAGACCTCCATGTCTATTAAGGATTACATGTTGATTGCAATTTGTCATCCAGTTACGAATCCATCTGGCCGAGCCAGGCCATTCATTTGAGGAGGGTCTCCCCACTCGTGGGCACCCTCCCAGCCCCACCACAGGAGGTCGTGAGAAGAGAAGCAGGGGAGGAGTGTCACCTGAAGGGAAGCCTCCGCCTCGGCTTGCACTCGTTCTTCAGTCAGCCTGGATTTCCAAAAAGTTGCCAAGAAGAAAGAAAAGGAGTAGCGAAGAGCCCCGAGGAGAGCTCACCAGCTTGGCCCAGCCTTGGCTTTCCAAAAGAGAGAGAAGAGATGCAGAGACAGAGAGAGAGAGAGATACAGCGATACACACACACAGAGAGAGAGAGAAATACAGAGAGGGAGGAAGATAGGGAGAGGGGGGAGAGAGATACAGATAGAGGGAGAGAAGGGAGAGAGAAAAGGAGAAAGAGAAATTGGAAAATGATGGAGGGAGAGAATGAGAAGAAAAAGATATGGGAGAGAAGGAGAGAGAGAGAAATGAGAAATGAGAGAAATGGGGAGAAAAAGAAAGATGAGAAAATGATGGGAGAGAATGAAAGGAAAAAATGGGAGAGAGGGAGAGAAATGAGAAAAGGGGAGAAAAAGAAATGAGAATGATGGAGGGAGAGAAATGAGAGGAAAAAGAAACAAATGAGAGAGAGAAGGGAGAGAGGGAGTGGGAGACAGAAATAAGAGAACTGGAGGGAGAGAGGGGGCAAGAGAGGAATACAAATGAGACGGGGAGGAGAGAAAGAAAAAAGGGAGAGGGAGAGGACCAAGAAAAACAAATGGGAGGGAGGGAGAGAGAGAGAGAGAAAGAGAGAGAGAGACCCACAAAAATCAGGGACCCACAAAACCTGGATAGGTGTGGCTGTGGGAACATGTGACTAGGTGGGAGTGATGTTGAGTTGGCCACGTCCACCCAGGTTTTGTGGCTCCCGGTGTTTTCTGTGGGAAATGGGTCCAAATGGATCTTTGAGTGTTTAAGGTTGCTGACTCCTGTTCTAGGTGTTCACAGATCTGTTGCTTAATTTTCCAGGATCTTCCCAGTTATTGATGTCAGACTGAGTGATCGGTAGTTCCCTGGATCTAGTTCTTCCTTTTTTTGAAGATGAAAATCACATCAGCTCTTTTCCAGTCCTCTGGTTGGTGTTCCAGGATCTTTGAAAGATACGGTACAATGTTTCCAAGAATATAATCCATCTGGTCCTGGTGATTTGAACCTCCAGATGGACAGTTCTTACCATTTTCTTGCTTATTTTAATTTATTCCAGTCTTGTCTTCTGGTAGGTTGGGCTATGTTTTCTTTTTGCGTGAAAAATTAAGCAGCTCTGCTTCCTCCCTACTCCCCATCACTTCCTTGCCATCTTTCCCCATTAATGAAAATATTGTTTTCTTGACTTTTTTCTCATTTTTTTACATGTCGAAAGAAACTTTTTTATTGCTATTTTGACATTTGTTGCCAGCCTTAGTTCATTCTGAGCCTTAGCTTTCCTGACTTCATCTTTGCAGATTTAGGCTATATGCTGGTATTCTGCCTTAGTTATGTGTCCCTCTTTCCATTTTAGTATACATAAGGATAACTTTTTGTCTTTCAGTTCTTTGCACAACCATGCTGGTTTCTTTTTGGATTTATTTTTCTTTTTCTGTAGTATTGTGTTGGCCTGGGCTTTTATAATCAAATTTTTCAGTTTCCCAGGCTTCTTTGTTTTCCTCCTTAAAATTTTCACCTGTGGAATCCTTCCCAAAGCTCTTTCTAATTTTGTTGAAATCAGCCCTTTCAAAGTAAGAGGCTGGTTTGATTATATTCTATTGCATGTGTCAATTGAATTCCAATGTGACATGGTCATTCTCACCCAAAGTTCCTGCAACTTCATCCCTCTCTATCATTTCTTCTATGTTAGGACTAGAAGAGCTGATGCTCTAGTTCCCTGTTCTACCTTTTGGATGACAAAGGTAAGTTGGTCAGGAATCTGTTCAATCTCCCACTTGAAACAGAGTTTGACAAAGAGCATGGTTGCACAAAGAGCTCTCTGACAAATTAATGGACAAAAAGGTCAAATATAAAAAATGGAAAGAGAGGCACATAATTAAAACAGAATACCAACAAATAGCCCAAATCTGCAAAGAGGGAGTCGGGAAAGCTAAAGTCCTGAATAAGCTAAGTTTGCAATTAATGCCAAAAATAACAGAGTTGGAAAGGACCTTATAGGTCATCTAGTCCAACCTCCTGCCCAAGAGGGAGACCCTACACCATTTCTGACAAATGGCAGTCCAATCCCTTCTTGAAAGTCTCAAGTGATGGTGCTCCCACAACTTCCAAGGGCAAACTGTTCCATTGGTTGATTGTTCTCATTGTCAGAAAGTTTCTCCTTATTTCCAGGTTGAATCTCTCCTTGATCAGTTTCCATCCATTATTCCTTGTCTGGCCTACAGGCGCTTTAGAAAATAACTTGACCCCTTCCTCCCTGTGGCAGCCCTTCAAATATTGGAAGACTGCTATTATGTCTCCCCTGGTCCTTCTCTTTACTAGACTAGCCAAGCCCAGTTCCTGTAACTGTTCTTCATATGTTTTAGTCCCCAGTCCCCTCATCAACTTGGTTGCTCTTCTCTGTACTTTTTCTAGAGTCTCAACATCTTTTTTTATAGTGTGGTGACCAAAACTGGATGCAGTACTCTAGGTGTGGTCTTACAAAGGCTTTATAGAGTGGTATTAGTACCACCCTTGATCTTGATTGTATTTCTTTGTTAATACAACTTAGGATTGTATCGGCTTTTTTGGCTGCTGCTGCACACAGCTGTCTCAACAGCTAAATAGCTGGTTGTCCACTAAGACTCCAAGATCCCTCTATAACAAAGTCATTCTTTTAATATGTAAGGCACAAGAAGGAAGTCAAGGAAACAGTAAGTCCACTAATGGCAGCAGAGGGCATGAACGTGACTGGCAGCAGAGAGAAAGCAGGTCTGCTTAATTCCTTCTTTGCATCTGTTTTTACACAAAAGGAAGAAATAGCCCAACCTATCTACCTGGACCAGATGGTTTCCATGCCAGGGTTCTGAAGGAGCTGACAGACGTTATCTTGGTCTTTCAGAGCTCCTGTAGCACAAGGGAATTACCAGAGGATTGGAAAACAGTTGATGTGGTTCAAATCTTCAAAAAGGAAAACAACAGATCCAGGAAATTATAGGCCAATCAGATTGAAATCAATAACTGTCAAAATTCTGAAAAAGATAATCAAGCAAAGAATTTGTGAGTACCTAGAAATGAACAAGGTTACTAGATTACTAGAAACCAGCATGGGTCTATTAAAAACAGATTATGCCAGACAAGCCATATATTCTTTTTTGATAAAGTGACTGAAGTCATAGACAAGTGAAATGCTGTGTGTCTGTACTTGGACTTCAGTAAAGTATTGGACCCATAGTCTACTTCAAGAAGATAAAAAAATGTGAGATAGAGAATTCCATCACCCGATGGATTCATAATTGGCTGACCAATTGGACTCAGTGTGTAGGCTTTAATGAAGCCACAACCTCCATGGAGGGAAGTATGCAGGGGGTATCCCAATGTTTTGTCTTGGGCCTGATAGTCTTCAGCATTTTCATAATAATAGAAGGGAAACAAATTTGCAGATGACAGAAACTGTTGGGAATTGCTAACACTTTGGAAAACAGACTCAAGAATTTTGACAGATCTGAGCATTCAACAAGATGCAGTTTGGTGGTGAGGAAATTAAGATTCTGCAGATAGTCTGGAAAAATCAAATGTGTTGGTACAGAATAGGTGGCAACTTGGCTCTATAGTAGTAACTGTGAGAGAGATCTAGGTGTCTTAGTGGAGCGGTCCCCAACATTTCCAACTTGGCAGTTTAACCCAGTGTAGGCAGCAGTGGCATGTGAGTGGCAGGCGTACACATGCACGCACACATGGCTCCATTTGTGCAAGTGATGCATATATGCACCCTCCACTTGCATGGATGGAGCTTCACAGTTGGGGACCCCTGTCTTATTCTGTTTCCCTGAAAATACAACTTACCCTGAAAAAAGTCTTAGCTTGATTTTTACACGTGTGCCCAATATAAGCCCTACCTCCAAAATAAGCCCTAATTAAGAACCCGCCCATTCCAGAGTGCATGGGCAAAAATTAAGCTGGGGGGTGGGGGGGAATGGAGCTGCCCTATTACTTCCCTTTGGACAGTTGTAACCAGGCCTTGCACACCCCAACATCTGCCTTGCCAGCCCATTTTTTTCTGCAGCAAGTCTGGCAAGGCTTTCCTGAAGGCCTCAGGAGCTGATAACAAAGCTCTGGATTGATCCTTCAGAAAAGCCTTGCTGGCTGCAGCAGAAGAAGTTCTTGAAGGCCTCTGACCACAAAAAGTCAGGAGATGATGCCCCCTGAAAATAAGACTTGGTGCCTTTTTTGGTGGCAAAAAAAATACAAGGCAGGCTCTTATTTTTTGGGAAACATGGGTAGTGGACCACCAGTTAAATATGAGTCAGGAATGTATTACAGCTGCCCCCCACCCAATCAAATGTACACTGCTCAAAAAAATAAAGGGAACACTTAAACAACACAATGTAACTCCAAGTCAATCACACTTCTGTGAAATCAAACTGTCCACTTAGGTAGCAACACTGATTGACAATCAATTTCACATGCTGTTGTGCAAATGGAATAGACATCAGGTGGAAAGCAGAGGCAGATAGCAAGACATCCCCAATAAAGGAGCGGTTCTGAAAGTGGTGACCACAGACCACTTCTCAGTTCCTATGCTTTCTGGCTGATGGTTGGGTCACTTTTGAATGCTGGCGGTGCTTTCACTCTAGTGGTAGCATGAGACCGAGTCTACAACCCACACAAGTGGCTCAGGTAGTGCAGCTCATCCAGGATGGCACATCAATGCGAGCTGTGGCAAGAAGGTTTGCTGTGTCTGTCAGCGTAGTGTCCAGAGCATGGAGGTGCTACCAGGAGATGTGGAGGAGGCCGTAGGAGGGCAACAACCCAACATCAGGACTGCTACCTCCCCCTTTGTGCAAGGAGGGACAGGAGGAGCACTGCCAGAGCCCTGCAAAATGACCTCCAGCAGGCCACAAATGTGCATGTGGCTGCTCAAACGGTCAGAAACAGACTCCATGAGGGTAGTATGAGGGCCCGACGTCCACAGGTGGGGGTTGTGCTTACAGCCCAACACCATGCAGGACATTTGACATTTGCCAGAGAACACCAAGACTGGCAAATTTGCCACTGGCACCCTGTGCTCTTCATGAGCTGCACTACCTGAGCCACTTGTGTGGGTTGTAGACTCGGTCTCATGCTACCACTTAGAGTGAAAGCACCACCAGCATTCAAAAGTGACCCAACCATCAGCCAGAAAGCATAGGAACTGAGAAGTGGTCTGTGGTCACCACCTTCAGCAGGTTCACACTGAGCACATGTGACAGACGTGACAGGGTCTGGAGACGCCGTGGAGAACGTTCATGATGGAGGCAGCATGACCGGTTTGGCAGTGGGTAGGTAATAGTGTGGGGTAGCATTTCCTTAGGGGGCTGCACAGCCCTCCATGTGCTTTCCAGAGGTAGTCTGACTGCCATTAGGTACCAAGATGAGATCCTCAGACCCCTTGTGAGACCATATGCTAGTGCGGTTGGCCCTGGATTCTTCCTAATGCACGACAATGCTAGACCTCATATGGCTGGAGTGTGTCAGGAGTTCCTGCAAGATGAAGGCATTGATGCTATGGACTGGCCTGCCCGTTCCCCAGACCTGAATCCAATTGAGCACATCTGGGACATCATGTCTCGCTCCATCCACCAATGCCACGTTGCACCACAGACTGTCCAGGAGTTGGGGGATGCTTTAGTCCAGGTGTGGGAGGTGATCCCTCAGGAGACCATCCGCCACCTCATCAGGAGCATGCCCAGGCATTGTAGGGAGGTCATACAGGTACATGGAGGCCACACACATTACTGAGCCTCATTTTGACGTGTTTTAAGGACATTACATCAAAGTTGGATCAGCCTGTAGTGTTTTTTTCCACTTTAATTTTGAGTGTAACTCCAAATCCAGACCTCAATGGGTTGCTAAATTTGATTTCCATTGATAATTTTTGTGTGATTTTGTTGTCAGCACATTCAACTATGTAATAAAGTATTTCATAAGAATATTTCATTCATTCAGATCTAGGATGTCTTATTTTTGTGTTCCCTTTATTTTTTTGAGCAGTGTAGTATTATAGAACACCAAAGATAAGGGTTTAGAAGCTAAACTTGAACTGATGAACATTTGAGGGATTTAGGTATATCTAGCCTATTGAAGACAACGATCGGAGGGACATGATAACTGTTTTTCATTGCTTGAGTGGTTGTCAGAGAAGTGGTGAATGATTTATTCTACAAAGCACTTGAAGGCAGGACAAGAAGTATTGAGTGGAAACTTATTAAAGAGAGATCCAACCTAAAAGGAGAAGAAAGGAGAAAGAGAGAACCCATCTAGAAGTCAGGAGAAATTTTCTGACAGTGAGAACAATTAACCAATGGAACAACTTGTCTTCTGGGTCCTCGATCACTGGAGATTTTCAAAACTATATGGGCAGCCATTTGACTAGGATGGTAAAACTACTCCTGTCTTGATCAAGTAGTTGGACTAGAATATTTCTGAGCTCCCTTCCTGCCCTGTGATTTGACATCCTTTTCCTTCTTCATGCTTATTAAGAATAAAGTTTCACCTATGCTTGAAGCAGCACCTTGATTGGAAAGGATATAGACAGAGTCTCCAGAGTATCAACACATTCTGCTAACACTTCTCCCTGCTGCTGACAGACCTGAGCCTTGATAGAAAAGTCTAGCAGAAAGCTGGAACCCCACACTATTGTTTTTAGGAGCAGGAGAGTTTCAGAAAAAGAATCAAACTGATAGCAAGTGCAGGAGAATGGCTGGGCAGATATGACCTGGAGGAAAACAATTGGCACCACACAATTGGTGATGTCAGTGGGCCCAGAGAATAAAAGAAGCAACATAAAGCTTAAGTTCCAAGATTCCTGGAAGTGGAATGATTACCCCTAAACTAACATACCCACCTCAATTCCACACAGTTTCACTTTTATCTCTCTGCTGTTTCCCTTTCCACCTTCCATCAGCTAGTTAGCACTAATGTGAAACTTGCAGCTATCCTGACCATCTTACCAGAAGCGTAGCATACAAAAGCAGAATGAACACCTGCATAAAAATGTGCACCACCCCCTGCCACCAGAAGGCATTTTCCTTTTGTTCCTCCCTGATATCCAGTATCTTCCTTCTATGCTATTAATCTCAAAGCAGTGGCATGCTTGGTCTTACTTTTAAGAATAATATACCCTTCGGGAAGGCCACCTTGGAGTCCCAAACCAAGGCTGTTCAGATCAGATTGCTTCTGCTTCTGGATCCACTCTCGTACAAGTGGCACATTCTGATTGTCCCTCAGATTGTTTAGATTTGTGCCCAGCAGGCCTTTTACATTTTCAGGGGTTAACTCCTACAGAATAAATAGAACAAAACCAATCAGGAGCAATCTTCACTTTTCTGCTTTCCCAACC